>JAOTQK010000003.1:18992336-19012740 GCA_025642025.1 Rhododendron ferrugineum
ATGGGGATTTCACCGGAATCAAAGGCCTCGTTAGAGAATGTGTACCATGGTATGATAACCTTCGGGGTTGGTTTCTCTTTGATGGACCAGCTTCGAGATGTTGGACCAGAGTAAGATTCTTATATTAACCCTATGTATCGATAAGAGTGACAAATGAACCAAGTTATATATTCCAGTTCGAAATCGTATTTGACTCGTTAAAAAAGCATATTTGAGATCGACTTGTGAACATAGTTGTAATGCCCCAAGTTTCAGACATGTTAATTAAATGTTTTTTCATAATAATTTATTTAATTAACGCAATTATGTCAAATACCTAGTTGGCCGGGATGTTATCCTTGGATAGTGATGTCGTTATAAAAATAAAAAACAGCCAAAGTAAATTTTGTTCATCAATATTAATTTCTGTCAGGTACTACTTTCGAACTTTTTTAGGCATATAGTACGTGAGCTAGCATCACTCGTATATACAAATTGTTCTTTCTTTCTTTTTTTCCTTCAAGTTTTTGGTAACCTACACTTGGGATTTCTTTCATGATAGCGCAAGGATGGGGAGAATATATCTTCCACAAGATGAGCTCTTAGCTGCTGGGTTGTCCGACGACAATGTATTTAGGGGAAAAGTAACCGACAAGTGGAGGAAATTCATGAAAGGCCAAATAGAACGAGCGAGGGTGTTATTAGATGAGGGTTCGTCGTTGGTGATTCAGGAGATGAACGCTGACGTGGGATGGGCTTTTTGGGCACTTACGATAATAGCTAAGGAAATTTTGGATGTCATAGAGGCCAATGACTATGAAACTTTCACGAGGAAAACTTATGTGGGAAAACCAAAAATCATTCTCAATCTGCTTCTGGCTTATGCCAAATCACTTGGCTTGTTCTAAATTAATTTTCCCCCTTTAAATTAAGAGGTTTCAATTTGCTTTCCCCCTATAATGTGGACTTTCTGGGATGAAAAAAGATCAATATATCAATGACTAATTTATGCACGGATATTTGTCTGTGATTCAAGGGAACAATTTTCTCTCTTTTGTTTTTCTTTCTCTTGACCAGTTATTGTACGTGCCCCTTCTTTGTGGCCTGTAATTTGATCTTCTCTCAATGTACCTTTTATCTTGAACAATCTCGCTTGATACATGCATGGGAGCAAAGTACAATTGATGGGTGCCAAGGTCGTCCTTGGGATCGATATATATGATGTTGCTTTAATTATCTGATACTGTCTCCAAACAGAAATGCTAGGGGTACAGCAAACCCCGTACAGCAGCCACGCACAGATCCATTTTGCACCCATCTCAGATCTCACAAAAATGATCTAAGCCGCTCATTTTGTTCAAAATATAATGTTTAGGGTCTCTGTAAAAAATCATCTCAATCCGATATCGGTAAGGGTGTTTACGAATCATACAACTTTAATTTGCTTCAAAATTTAGCCTGAATTTCTGAAGTAAAGTTCATTAAAATACGTAGGCTTGGAAAAATATGAGTCTTTAGTCCCAAGAATCAATAGAAATGACAAACAGGAGTGGAAAAGCAGAAAATTTGAATAAAGTACCAAGAGTACAAAAAGCATTCACATGAAAAATGCCAGCCGCGATTGTATATATGTTTTTTTTTTTATCAGCAAAGAAAGGTTATCAGAATAGGTACTTTAACCTCTGTAGGTATGCTCATATCATCCTCTACAAAATACTCCTACCAAGAAACAGAGAGATGAGATCACTAGAAACATGTCAAAACAAAACTATCATGATCTACTATTAAAACGGAAGCAACATTGAATAGAAACTTCAAGTATGGAATAGCAGTACTACATAAATGGATTCAAAATGGACCCGAAAACATTGTGCGCCGGATTCATTAATACATAGGCGTCAAATGAAATTGAACCCGAAAGTGTGATAGTATGTGGTTACTGTTATGGCATGAAAGAGTCATATGAACACCTTGTGTCAGTTGGTAAGGCATGTGAAGCATGCAGTTGCATAGTAAGAGTGTGTCATGAGATCAGCCTTGTAAGGGGAACGGTGGCAGAAGAATGGTAAAACTAAGAGGAAGGATCATACCAATGGTGTCAAGGGCTCGGATGATCAAATAGTAAATGCATACCTGGAAAAATAGGAGAGTAGATTTACATTAGAACTCAGGAGAATCTTGCAGCAATGTCGACACATCACAAGTTTAGAGCTCCACATACCTGACTTATTGTCAAAATTCGGAGCATCGATGCATCCTGTCTAAATGGTTGATAAAATGCTAAACTGAGCTCGCGAAAACCAAGTTTAAACATGCTAGCTCAATAGTCAGATTGCTTGCTTCCCTTTCAAATTTCCACACCATCAGTAAAAGCAGAGCTTATCGAAACAGAATGATCTTAACTAGACAGACGCATTTATGTTCCAATGCTACTTCACATTCTAGAACCGATAGTTAACCTCTCTCTCGTGTATATACGTATGATCATTTTGTACCGTATTTTGGATTAAATCAAGATCCTTTCTTTGATATCTTGGTTCATTATCTTGTATTAATAGAGCTTTCCCTTTTAACTGAGAGATTTTCGAAACAGAATTTGTTCTCTTAAATATATTAATTTGATTGTTCCCCCTATTATATGTAAGACTATGTCTTGGTTGCATTTCTATTCTATTTCTGAATTCTAAATTGATTTCTTCAGGTATGTATGATCATTTTCCTTTCTTATATCTTGTCTTGTTAAAGTTTAGGATGGTAATTTTTTCTCCATGATATCAATTATCATAAATTCTTATTGTTTTTCCAGAGTAATTTTCTAAATAAACTCTTTTTCCTATTACAATTCTTATTTCATGGTCAGTTTCTCTTAATAAATATTCTTAGACTATTTTTCTTCTTATATCTACCGGTATATTTAATCTATTAATTAAATCAACTTTTTCTCATATTCTGGTTCATTGTGGACCTGAAAAGGTAAATATTTTTAGAAACTTTTCACAAAATTATTTTCTTTTAACTCAGTACACGCCAGTGTATTACTAATAGTTTTGATAAATTTTTAAGATTAATAATTGTATTATAATCTGTTTACAATTCTGTGGTAAAGATAGTCGATTTATTAAATTAATCCTATTATGTAATGGTTGACAGTGTAAGAAGTATCTTCTAATTATTAAATCAATTTTATTTCCTTCTAAAATCTTATCTTTCAAATCCTTATATTGCTCAGGTATGGGATTACACCAGTTTTTCCTTGGTTTTCCTATTTTTGAATCGTTACAGGCTCTGATACCATATATTGAGGGGGCTTTGAAACAAAGTTATATTATTGGGTTCTAATAAAAGATTGTGATAGTATCTTGAGGGCTTTTAGTGTTATTATCAGAAGCTACAGGTGGAGTTCAAGAATGTTCCACAAACATCTCCAATTCAACAATCTCTATTCCTCCATTTTGGAGGATCAAAATATAATTTTACATTGAAAAAGTGATTTTGAAGGATTTTACTATTTCTATTAACTCCAATCCACACATCTCTATTTCCCCATTCCTTCAACTGAATGAAAAAAAAAAAAAAGGAGAGATTTGGAGTTGAGGACCAAATTCAGCCTCTCCAATCCAATATACTTCATTTTTGTCTCTATTCCTCCATAAATTTTTGACCCTCCAAATATGGAAGATCAAAACCAATCCTCCAAAATGGAGACAAATATATAGGATGGGTTGGATTGATTAATTCCTCCAAAATGGAGGAATGGAGAGAGATTTGGCGGTTATTTGTCTCGCCATCGCCATGGGTGCGGCGCACATTTTCCCTCCACCCTCCTCCACCGCCGCCCCCATCACCAACACCACCACCACCACGGCTCCGCCAAAACTCACCACCACTCCGTTTTGGTTTGCGATTGAAAAATACCGATGGTCGTACCTTGCCATTGTTACTGTAGTGTATGTTGTTGGGGAGGCTTCGATAATGGCCACTGTGCGCGCCTACGGTAACGGCATCTCTACGTTTGTTATTGGGGCGGATGCAGACCACGGAATCCGTCTGGAGATGCTGACGGGGTTTGTGACGTATGCGCTCCACAATCTCGGTAGCGGCGGCGGGATGACGTTGCTGCTCGTATCCACGTCCATTATCTGTGTCATTTTCTGCCTCTGCGCTCTGTTTTGTCCGTCGAAGATTACTTTGCGTTTGGCGGTCCTGATATTACTCCAGCCACAACGACGATTACAGACGCCTTAGCTTATTTGTAAAAAACCTTCAGGCAGCATACTATTGGGTGCTTACGATAGCTATCGCTTATGCCATTATCACTCTCACTCTCGTGATAAGGCGTCCACCCCAGTACTTGTTTCTACTCCCCCGGTGAAGGGAGTGAGCTTATACAAATTCGTTAATCAAACGGTGTAAAGGATCGAGTCACCTAGTTCAGTTAGGAAGCTAATTGTACTCGTCTTTGGATCCATCAAGATGTGAAATGAAAACCTATATTAATGAAGGATTTTTCTATACGTTTTTCTCTGGAATTTTAATTCTAGGGCTTGGCAGTGTTTTTGGTTTGTTTCTCTTGGCATTTTTTGGTTTTTTTGGGCTTTAGTTTGTTTGGGTGTATGTTGTGGAGTGCTATGGCTGTGGCTAAGTGCTAAACTTAGTTTAATATTGAAGAAACTCATGCACTTTCTAACTTCTTGTCTGTATGACTGCATTGAGAATGATTTATTGGGTTCACTCCAGTTTGGTATACACAATATAGCTCCGTACCAGTCGAAAGGCATTGAGAAGGCAACCGAACTTTTTGTCTGTCGGAACCCTAAAGCCGAAAACACTGAGAAATGTCCTACTCTAGATTATTCGCCAAATGGTATGTCGTGTTGACTTTGTTTTCTACTACTTGGATGTTTCATTATTGATTAGAGGTGTGGAAAGTTGGGAATTCCCTGTGCAGTTAGGAAGTGTTACACTATCTAGATTTCTAATTGGTAGTCGGTGCGAAAACATTGTGTTATGTCATGGTGAGGGTTAAGGTAGTGTGGTTCATCATACCACTTCTAAACGGTTGACATTCGTCATGGTCCTTTCACTTACACCGTCGATTCAGTTAAACCTTATTCATCGACTTGACAAGTTTAGTTGTTCATGCAAAAAATTCCTTTCTATTGTATGTTAAAGATCACGTTGTATGTATTTTTCTAGCTTCTATATACCCGTTATGGTTTGGAGGAAGGTGTGGGCACTGGGCCTACCTCCTAAATTTCAATTGTTTTCAAGGAAAGTTTTGCATTGTATCCTTGCGGACTTGCGGTTAAGGATGCCTTGTTGAGAAGGAAAATGAATGTCGGCCCAGATTGCCCCATGTGTGGGGAGGCATTGGAAACCTTGGAGTGCTCTTGTTCTAAACTGTCAGTGGCTCACATATGAGAGGTACCGAGAAGTTCTACAATAAGGGTCAGTTGCGAGCGTAGGAGAGAATCTGTTCCGGTTAGGGAATAGCTAGCTCATTTGTTCTCTAATAGTCCAAGCTCAGAGTTTTTTGCATAATGATGCTTTTTTCAAGGGTTGTAAGTGGATGATGCGCTAGCTCGATTTGCAGGTATTAGAAGTTCTTTCAACTCATGTTGTTTCAAGTTGTTGCGTGTCAGCAGGAAATGACAGAGACTTACACACGAGTCAAGCCGAGCTTTGTAGTGTTTGAGCTCGGCTCATTTCCTAAACGAACTTAAAATCAAGCTCGGCTCCATTAGAAACAAGTTGAGTCTGACTAATTTACTCAACAAGTCTTTTAAACAAGACGAGCTTTTTCAAGCCGAGCCAACTTTTGAAGTGTTAAACTCAGTTCATTTAACAAACAAGCTAAAAGCTCAAACTTAAGTTTGGTTCAATACTAAATGAGCCGAATCGGACCGTAACGAGCGACTAGCAATTCAATTCGTTTGCGGACCTAATCATCTTTCTTTCTAACAAGCTCCTTGTACACGGTGTACCGACACACCCACACGCGGCTAAGGTAACCCGTAACCGGAAGTTACCACGTTTCGAAGTTTCGAAGCCCCACGCGTCGAACCCCAAATTTAATTAATTACCAACAGCATCAAAGATCCATCATATATCTACACCAACCTCCTTCAATTATGTTTTGGTTTTTGTTCCAGAATATTGGGAGCCTCTGATTGATCTAGCCATTGAATTTCTCTCTCTCTCTCTCTCTCTCTCTGTGGCTCGCTCGTACGCATACCCTTTTCTTGTTTTTTGTGAGAAATCTTCATATTTCGTTGCCACAACCCCCTTGAGCTGCTAATCCTAGCTCTGATCACCTCAATTACTCAAAGGTACGTCGGTTCTGTACTGTAATCTTTGTGGGTTTCAGTTCTTGTTCTTGGCTGTGTTTGGTTTAGCTGTCAATTTGTTGCGATTGTCTTTTCCTTTGCAATTGTACCCAAATAACCCGCGATCTGTTTTAGGCCGCTGCTGCTGATTATTATTGTCATCTTTTCGAGATTCTAAGAATTTGTCTTCCTAATTATTCACTCTATCCACCTGCCATTAAAGGTGCCAATTTTCCTCATTTTTCTATCACCTCTATTAGATCGATTTATTTCTCTTTATTTTCTAGAAATTGGGTATCTTGTAATAAGTATTGTTTTCTTTTTTTGTTATAATTGGGTATCTTATACTAATAAGTATAGTGTAAAACAAAGAATACATGGGAGATTAATTTATGCATCTGATTCCATATTAACAGATGTGGGAACAGTAGTTTGAGTTTTTGTTCTGTCTGTGGATACAAAAATCGATTTGAATGTCGCGTTACTGGTCTCTCGTTTTTCATTTAAGTGATTTAGAGTTTGTTTCTGTTACCTGCACTAGTAGGCTTCAAAGCTATGGTGAAGGACAGTGAGTACTATGACATATTGGGCGTCGGTGTGGATGCATCTGCAGCTGAGATTAAGAAGGCTTACTACATAAAGGTACGACCTTTACCTTTCTGTATAATGAGGTTGATTATAGTGAGGTTTCAGTAAAATGTTCGTGTTTTCAAAAACTTTTAGACAATAGTAGCTTGCAAGTATGGCAGGAAAGAAATTCTCTATCATCATGTGCAGTGTGCGTGGAGCCCCCACCCATGTGAGTGTGGAGGGGTCGGAGGTTTTTAGGAGAGACCTATTGAATTGGCTGTTAATAACTCAGGGCCTTAGGCATGATTCCACGACTTCATAAAATTTCTGAGATCTTTGGGTACCTCGGGCGATAAGCTAAGATCTTTGGGGTGCCTCAGGCGATAAGCTAAGTGGCCCAATTGTTATGCCAGCATGCAAGAAAACAAGACTTAACACAAATATGGGGCACACACATCCTTGTTCTTTCACTCCGCATACATGCATGTGGAGTTAGAATCATCCTCTTTTTTGGTCACTTAAGAAAATGGGGATCTTAATTATGTGCATTGTGCAATCTACCACTTGGCCAACAAAGCTAGTCGCATGAGGCCAATTAATTGGTTCTGGAAACAACCGAGCCATCATTGTGATAACTTCGGGAGTCACAGTGACTGTAATCCAGAGCAAAGGAGCTCTTTTGAGATTGTTTCCTTCTGTGGATTCTTTGGCCTTCATCGTTATAATTTAATAATCTGGCAGACATATACTCCATCAACATTCTTGTCAGCATTTCTAGTAACGAGTAAGTAATAATTTAATGTCTGGATTCTGGTGTTTTAGGCAAGGTCAGTTCATCCCGATAAAAATCCAGGAGATCCAAAGGCTGCCCACAATTTCCAGGTAACGATTTGATGTTCAATTACTTTACTTGTTCTAGTTGCAACCTTTGTATCTTACACACAACTACTTATGTGGATATGCTTCATGTGTTCAGGTCCTTGGGGAGGCTTATCAGGTTCTAAGTGATGCAGAAAAGCGTGAAGCATATGACAAATATGGAAAGGCTGGAGTACAACAGTAAGTGTTGAAAGTGGAGAGAAGCTTCTTTGTCATTTGCTTTATAATGTTTGGCGCGAGAATCATGCTCCAATTTCTTCAAGCACCCCTTTTTTGTTCATTAAATCTTTTTGGTTCTAGCCTAATGGAAAAACAGATGCGGAGAAGGATAATTGCATTTGGTTTTGAATTCCTTTTGCTAGGGACTCAATGCTGGACCCAGCAGCGGTATTTGGAATGCTTTTCGGTAGTGAATTCTTTGACGACTATGTTGGCCAACTTGCACTGGCTTCCATGGCAACTGTTGAGCCTGAGGAAGACCCACACCTTCCTCCTGAAGTACGGAAGCAAAAAGTTCATGACAAGTTGAAGGTATACTTCCTGTACTGGTATTCTGGGTATTATACTGTTTGAACTTGATGTACTTGGGGTAAAATCTTTGCCTGATTCCAATGTACAGGCATCGCAAAAAGAAAGAGAAGAAAAACTGACAACTTTTTTAAAAAAACGCCTCGAACCATTTGTTGAAGGTAAAACAAAGGAGTTCGTGGATTGGGCGCAATCAGAAGCTCGACGTCTTTCGCAAGCTGGTAAGTGAAACCTTTGCCCTTCTTACTCTCGAGTCTTTATATGTCTATACATGTTTCACTTGTTGAAAAAGTGCATAATTAGGAATTCCTAATTGTTAAACTCTTTATTCATTAGCATCATTAAAAAAAAGTTTGTATGTGATGTGCAAGATTTTAAGTAAGGCAGGACTAGATGTGCAATATCTCTAGTTCATGCATAAACGTATGCGACTATATCTAGTGTTGTACACTCCAATCATTTGCGGACTATTCTGATATGCCCCGTAGAGTGACCAAATCTTCTTTTATTTGTAAAATTCAAGAAATATCTTACTCTGAGTAGTGGTTATCACTCAAGCATTCTATTGCATCTTGATAACCTAGGGGACTTGTAGTTTGTAATTTTTGTTAATAAAGTCATTGGTCATCAAAATATTATGTTTTTTATGTTACCTATTGCTTTAGATTCTTGATATTGTCATGGGTGGAAAACTGCCCTGGGAAATCATATAGAAGTTCCTAGACCCTATTTTAGGTGGAAATGCAGATATGCCGAGGGGATGACCAGCCAAAAGCATCACTAGCTTACGCTCTGTCTAATGAGAATGTTGTGGCTTCACACTTGGCAAAAACACGGGTTCCTTCATGTTGCTTTTCACCTCATATGGTATTACTCGAACTTGAACTTGTTTTTTCTCGTTAAATGCAGCTTTTGGTGAGGCTATGCTGCACACTATCGGGTACATTTACACAAGGCAAGCAGCAAGAGAACTAGGGAAGGACAAACGGTTTATGAAGGTCCCATTTATTGCAGAATGGGTAAGAGATAAAGGACACATGATAAAATCACAGGTTATGGCAGCCTCAGGTACGATATTACTATTACTGCGAACAAAAGGTTTAATCTTAGTAACAGCTTCATATCAAAGTAGTTATTCTCCCTGATTTGCTATGTGTAGGTGCTGTATCATTAATGCGGATGCAGGAGGAGTTTAAGGAGGCTAACCAAGGAGAAATCAAAGAGGAAAACTTAATGAAAGCCATTGAAGATAAGAAAGATGCAGTGCTTCAGTCCCTTTGGCAGATCAACGTGGTTGATATTGAGACAACTCTAACACGCGTTTGCCAAGCAGTAAGTTCCTACTTTGAATTTTCATTGTTCTTTACCCATAAATAGTGAGTTTTGTGTGTTCTTGCGACAACATATGAAACAAACTTGTGGATTCATGCCATACATCTTGATGGTCCATTAACAGTGAACACTCTTATCTTCTCCCATTTAATTTAAGTTTCTACTGTTAATTTTTTTTTCATACGTTGAACTTAATCATGCGAAACAAAAACAACGATAAGAAACAAAATTGTATACTATTCTGGTTGCTTGAAACTAGGGGAGCTCAAAATTTTGGTAACTGGCTTTGTAGCATTTTATTTGGTAAATAGTTTCACATGGTTTGGCATATGGAGAGTGGACAAACAGCAAACAGTTGGCATCTTGCTTGGGGATAACCTGAAATGTCCTCAGCCTTTTTTAGGTTTAGTTTAGGCAAGGCATGTAGTTAGAATTGACCAACAATTAAAGATTTGCTGATTTCTAATTCCGTTTCAGGTTCTAAAAGACCCTAGTGTTACAAAGGAAGTTCTCAAACTCCGGGCGAAAGCGATGAAAAAGCTTGGCACTATTTTCCAAGTAAGCGTTTGTCTGCTTTACATCTTTATATGTAATTAGTTTTTAGTTCTACATCTGAAACAATCTTGCTCCGACACTTCATGTCTTAGATGTAATTAGTGCTACATCTGAAACAAAATCTTGCTTCGAAACTTCATGTCTTCATATGAACACCATTTGGCGATTGTGTGCATGGAAACATGAAGTTGAATTTACATTTGTCTTTTAGTATTTTGATGATACGATTTTTAAGACAAAACAATGTAAAAGATCGAAAGGATGCCAATGGGACCATCAATTGTGTGGCAAGAAAACTAATAAAGGGTAACAGAAATACAGGGCAGAGTTGGGAAGAAATTCTCACTGGAAACAAAAGATGAATTGCTATTTTAAGGTAGAGTAAGGATGCATGTCCTAGTCAGGAATTTTGACGCTATCTACATAGATACTTAATTAACGGATAACAAGTTATTTGAACAAGTAAAATGTTGTAAGCTCTAGAATCTCTCTGTCTTGTTAGCGTGCAGAAGTTAACTTTCCGTTGTAGTTGCCAATGGGCGTAAGGTTGCATCTGTATCCCCGTGCAGAAGTTAACTTTCCGTTGTAGTTGCCAATGGGCGTAAGGTTGCATCTGTATCCCCATAAAACCCAAAAGGTTTAGTTCATTGTAAGCTTATACATGAAGTTTCTCGATTGCTTTTCAGGGTGCAAAGGCTATTTATAGCAGAGAGAACAGTTTACGCCATGAAACAACCGGTTTGGTACATGCCGATACATCGTCCAAGTAATGCTGGTTTTACTACCTTTTTCAGTTTGTTTTTTTTTCCCGGGTTGTACGCCGTGTATGTATCGGTTAGTCTCTTGTCAAATCCTGTTTAATATGCTCTGGTCTTCAAGTTTGGTTCAATACATGAACTTGTTATATACCCTAATCTGTTCTAGGCCTATCAATGGACCGGATCCAATCTGGATTATGGTAGATTCATTTCAAGCTCGAGTTTTGGTGTTATCCAGCTTTCGACACTGTTTATATCTGTCGCTTCGATCATATCCTGATTGTTGTTACTATGTATGGTTTTGTATGACATAAATCACTGAAGAAATAGATATACCACGGCAACGATGCTAGCACCACGATGGATTGCACAAACACATGCACAAGTTAAAGTATTTCTAGAAGAACTCAACCCGAATCTCACAAATAAAATCAAAGACAACAGTGAAGATTTTTACTTTTTCTTCTTTTTTCAATCACTTTACTGTTTGATTATTTCGCGTAAAAAATTTAACACAAGTTTTTATTAGTTTTGGGTCAAATTTGTTTGAATTATTGGTTTTTCCACTAGAAATCTAAATCTAAAAGTAAAAAAAAATTTGAAAAAATATTAAAGAAGTGAACCAAAGACAAAACATGTTTATTAAAACAATTTAAAATTTCTGCCTCTGGTGGCATGAGCGAGAGATGGTGGCACATTATTAGTAGAGAGACAAAATGAAGAAAGCAAAGCCAGGGTGACCCATGGCATGAAAGAATGGAAAGGAAAAAAATCCGTTTTCCCCTATTTATTTTCAAGATCCATTACATCTTCAAGACCTTTTATTCCTACTCATGCGATGGATGTGGGAGCATCAACTTGGCATAGAATTTGTCCCGTGAACACCCGAGCAATCTCGAGATGGGGTTGCCCCCTTTCTCTTTGTTCTCAGGTGGACCATTTTTTGCGTCTATAAACATACTCGAGCCTGAGTGTCATTTACATTCAGTCATTTCCAAAGGGTAGCTCGATGGACGGACAGACAAGTTAATAATCCACAAAAATTGACTCAATATTATCAAAAAAAAATTACAAGATTGAAGATTTTATAAAGAATAACTCGTTAATAAAGTTAGGCCAAACTATTTATTCTCATGTACGCACTGAACACTTCTTCCTTTGAGGCAGCAAAAGAGGTGCAGGATCCCATATCTCATTATAATTGGGCACAAGTACAGTACAGTACAATAGGGCATGAGATAGGAGGAATTTTTCAGTGCCGAGCGGGTATTGCCCACGTGGCACCTGCTCGGCGAATTCTAGCCGTCCGATACACTTTTGGACGGCTCGGATTAAAACCCTCTTTCTCCTCTTCCCCAAACACTTTCTCTCTCCTTTTCTCTTTCCAAATCTGAGCCATTCAAAAATGAAATGGACGGCTCGGATGGTTGAGCGGGCACCACATGGTACCCGCTTGGCACTGAAAAAAATTTCATGAGGTAGGGATGAAGCACCAAAGAGTGACAAAACTACCCAACCTTCTTCTTTGTCAAATGTTGGAAGAAGTTGCGCTAATCTATATCCAGAGGGAAGAGAAAGGTGAAGTCGGGTGTAAACCACCACGACACTATCTCGCCTAATGCGAGGGTCGAACCCAAGACCTCCCAGTTGGAAAGTCAAGGAAATGTCATCTGGGCTTTAGCTTGGCAACTACCCAAACATTCGCAAGAAGGAAGTATTTACCTAAATTGTGGGGGGACGTGTCCCAACCCTAACTTTATTTGGAAAAGATAACAAATGGGCATTTAAACTAAACCTCCATAGTGCTTCTCTAGCTTTATTCTCCACCAGAGTCCTATCAATGGCGTTTGGTGGGTTGTCCTTGTCTTTATCGATAATTGAAAGCACTAGTCATCCACAAAAGCTATTTTATGCCTCCCTAATCATCTACCAAAGATTATAGTAGGACAACCACCAAAACCCTACTCACTAAGCATTGTTTCCAACTCTCCACTGTAAATTGTAAACCCTTTGAGCTGACATTTATTTGAAAGCACTAAATTCAATTCTAGCCTCAGTAGAGATTTTTGTTAACACTAGTTTGATAACTCAGGGTGTTCGAGCCAGTTGTTTACACTCATCTCAACTAATATTTGAGAAAACCCATCTACTCGTGGGGGATCGTTATGAAATCGGAGCAAATTAAAGTTCCATGTGGGCTAGATCCACAAGAGTTAGTAATACTTAGGAGGTTTCGAACCTGAAACTTAAGCATCATACTTTGGAGGTTTTGAACCTGAAACTTAAGCATCTCCAATGGACTCAATTAAGTCACTCATTAAGGTGGGTGGCTAAATCTTTAACTAGTGGGTGTGAAAAAAACTGTTCTAATGGATTAGCTAATTGAGTCCGCAACTTTGTTGATTAATAAGTGATCACTCAATAAGTTTGGCCATTCACTTATGGAGGGAGAGAGAGTAGAGGAGGGGGTTCTAACTCCTAGTATCACATTATTAGATTTATTGTATTTTTATTTAATCACTAATCAATTCTTTTTAGCCATTCTATTGGGGCAGACATTAACTCTCTTTAAATTAACCATTACCTATCACTTGATAAACGGTGTCACTTTAATAAAAAAAAGTGCATGTTATCCAGCCATTTTTGGCCTCTCTAATGGAGATGTTCTGAAAGTAGCAAATTTCTAAGTTCCAAAGTCTTGACCATGTGACTAACTCTTTTGAGGTTAACACTATAACTACTACTCAAATGTCTAAAAAATGACTAAACTACCCGCAATGGATACCACAAATTTCTCAACCATTTTTTTTTTATCGGCAAAAGAAAATTCATATATCATGAAGAAAAAAACATGAAGACAAATTCACAACCGTTAAATATATGTGGGTGGATGACACTTCGTCCAAGTTTCCAACCTATTGTAGGAAATATTGTTGCCTTCCACGCAGCATCCTTTATTATGACATGGTCCTCAGAGCCCTGTAAAAAGTATGAGATAGTGTATTAATTTAGTGCTGTTAAAGAAAAGTGACTTCAAAGTCAAGAATAACTTAATTAGTTTGCAAAGAATTTGAAATTTACATTGCAAGTAAGATATCTGCATGGGGGCCATAACGTATATGGGTTTTACTTGAGGGGTGGTATGATAATTTTGATTAATATTAGGGTTCAAATATATATCATCTTTACAAATGATAATGCCAAAACTGTTTTTATTGGTACGCCAAAACTCTAGTGCACAAAAGGCTTGTACCATGTGCAGTGTACAAGACTTTTATGCATTTGAGTTTTTGCACTAACAAAAACAGTTTTGGCATTATCACCACCCTTATTTTAAAGTTGATTAGATATATTGATCCACTAACTTCTTAGACTTATAGTGCCCCAACAACAGCAAAGTGGTCTGCCTCACCTTTTTCTCTTTCGAATTTAAAACGAAAAAGTATTAAGATGACATTCTTTGCAATAATTAAACTGTCAAACCTCATGATTTTATCTCTAACTGCCACTTTAAGTAAATTTAATGTCATCCGCAAATATAATTCGCTAAGGAAGCTTCATTTGTTCCATTCTCTTAACACACACACACACACA
Source organism: Rhododendron ferrugineum (assembly GCA_025642025.1). NCBI lineage: Eukaryota > Viridiplantae > Streptophyta > Magnoliopsida > Ericales > Ericaceae > Rhododendron > Rhododendron ferrugineum. Next base: position 19,006,858 of record JAOTQK010000003.1, read on the forward strand.
CACACACACACACACAGAGAGAGAGGCAACTCAATTGAGAAGATATCTAAGTTGATGAAAACATGGGTATGATGATGGTGATCAAGAAGATTAGTCTCCTCTTCCTCATCGTTTCCGTATCCCTTCTGTCAACCTCATTTGCAGGTGTTTTTCTTTTAATTGTAGCTGCAGCTTTAGTTAACTAGAGAGAGAGAGAGAGAGAGAGATCTGGAGTTACACTGTGTGCAAAACTATAATATATCAAATGAGTTACTGGACGCTCATAAACCTACCCATAACTTAAACCCTTTGTCCCATACAAAAATTCAGGGTCTCAATCACTTTCTTTGTACTTATGTCTGAGTTTTTAAGGTTTTGAAACTTTTGTCAGCACAATTCTGACCTTGTTACCTTATGTTTTGCTAGTACATGGCATGTGGTCTTAATTCTAAATTAATTTTCTAGTCATTCTTTTTAACTTATACAAAGTTCGCTTACTAATTTCGCAGGCCGACGATTGGTTGACAACATGGCGGATGAAGTAGACGCAACTCATGAGGCACGGCACCCCTCTCTCTCTCTCTCTCTCTCTCTCTCTCTCTCTCTGATATGTCATGTGTCTGGGCTAGTTTACGTACACTTTTCGCTAATGCTACATTTGTGTCGTTAATCTGTTTCCAATGCATATGCATATAGGAAGTCAGTGGAATTCACGTGGAAAGGCTGCTGAGAATGAACACAAAGGACTACGGGAAATATGATCCATCACCAACTTTCGTCAAGCCTCCTTTCAAACTCATTCCCAACTGATCAAATATACGTACCTACATATGCATAAGGGTTGATTAAGCAATTTACCCTTACCCCCATGCATATATATATGCATCAAGCTTCAAGATCAAGGTTAGCGGTCCGTTTGCTATGATCTTATGTATGATCGATGATCAATGATCAAACTCCAAATAAAAATGATGTCCAACCTACGTATATGTAAAATCCAGTAAGCGTCACTAGATGTATTGTGCGGTATAATACGCTTTTATGCTAAGTTTAATTTGGATATGTTATTATTATTAGATAGTACGTACTAAAGACTAGAATAAATACGTGCTCGTCCTCCCGAATAAAAACCCGAGTTATGTGTTGTATGGGTTTCTCGGAAGAAGATGTTTGTGTAATATTGTGGCATGTTTATTTAGTGAAAATCGGATTATGTCAATAGTACTTGTTATGTAAGTAGTTATTAGTTCACCAAAAAAAAAAAAAGAAGTTATGTTGTTATTATAGTTGTGTATTTGTGTATGTGTATTCTCATGCGAATTGATCTATGCTACGTGGGATTGGCAACTATTTGGGAACGGGGAATGCTGTCAAGCACCCCCGCTCACCCTCACTTTACACCGTGTAAAGCGGTCAATCCGGCCGTTAATCTCGGCACGGACAACTCGAATTGAATCTGAACAAATATAAATTGGAATTGCTATCATATATGGCAAGCAAGGGCTACTATAAAATGCATGCGGTAATGCAACAAAAATGGAAATTTCTGCGTGAAAAAAGATAACTAAAAAGTAGCTTCAGTGATGATTCTCTCATGTGACTTTCGTACAACACAAATTGAGACCCTCCACGGTAAAATTGAATTATCCTTTATTCAGTTTATAGGTCTCAATACGTTCATCATCCCTGTTAAAAAAAATCGAATTGACCAAACATCAAAATTTACATGAATAAAGGATAATTGTCACAAGAGAAATAGACGGCCACGTATATTTCTCTTGCGGCCAATACGATTAGATCAAGCTTTTACTAATGACCGAAGTAGAACTTTGGTAGGTCTCATTTTATGTTAAAATTAATTGAGCATCACATTAGATGATCCCGATACTTTCGCAATCTATTTCGATCCTTCGGCCGGACAGGAATAAATTGGTACTTACTACACCACCATTAGGAGTGTGTCCAACATTTTGGCACATACCCAAAGTTTTTTGTTTTCTCGTTTGACGGTTAGCGGTATCCGGACCAGCTTACGCGCACCTCAACTAATCCCCTCCCTAATCCATTCAAAGGCAGACATGCACTCCAAGACTGGAAGATTCACAAGCAATTATTTTCTTGCAGTCTAGCCCAAGAATCGAACCATGACTTATTGTCTAGGAAGCAAATCTACCAACCAATCGGACTAGCCCTTGGGACTACGTACCCAAAGTTAATGCCACAACCATTTCACCCTACAAAAGCTACTACAGTAATTTTCCTCGATTTTATCGCACAGTATTCTGGGTTCCAATCCAAATCAGAAGGCCTTGGTTTGTAGGCCTTGGTTTGTAGCTCATAATCTACAACAAATAGGGAAAATGACGGCCAAGGACGTGTTTGATAATTAATACATGCCAATGACATTTTCAGCATTAACAAATATTCTTAGTTTGTCCTTTACGGGTATTAATTATCAAAACACGTTCTGGGCCGTCATTTTCCCAAACAACAAATACAATTGGACTGAGATAGAGCCCAGCCCAGTATTAGTGGGCCGGATGAGCATGAAACTCAACGTGATTGATAAGAAATCAAACATAATATACAACAAATACAACTGGACTGAGATCGAGCCCAACCCAGTATTAGTGGGCCGGGTGAGCCTGAAACTCAACGTGATTGATACAAACTAGTGAAGTAGTTGTTTTGGGCCAAATAAAGTGGAAAAAGTTTGGCTTTCATGAATATATGGTTATCAAATCCATTAGGGATTTCTGAATAGCTTTTGTTTGTTAAACGTAATGCTTAATTCACATGTGAAATTTTCATATTATATTATTGGTTTGTGTTATCTAAGAGTATGGACCCTGGCTACAGAAATATGTCGTGTTAAGAGGGACCGGGGCACATATGATGCCCCCAAGATCTCGTTGAATAAGCATTACATACAATTTACGAGTTGGTGTTATCTTTATTCTTTAAGGAATGGTGGGATCGGAACACAATTAACCCAGATGAATTCGATCGATGATTATTTAGTGCTCCTCGAGCATTTGTTCTAGGTAGGCTCTACATCAATGTGTTGAGAATTAGTAGTGAGATAACACATCTAGATCATTGCTCTAGAAGCACCGGATAATTGCGGGAATGAATATAGTGAATTGAACGCGTCTCACTCTACTAATTCAATCTTTTTATCTTGTAGATTTCTATACGTAGATTGTTCATTGGTAGAAAGCAAAGTCAGTTCGACTTCAAAATAGATAAGTATGACTTTTAAACGTAAGTATGTTGAAAACTTGAAATCACATGGATACGATTACAAAATATATATATATATATGGCGTTTAAAATTTAATATTGGCTTTCTTTCAGTCAGCTGTTATAGTAGTATTTATTTTATGGCGTTTTGGTTTAGTTTTTGCGTTTAATTGGAAAACAAATACTCTCTCCGTCCCAAATTGGATACTATGAAAAAATGCAGAAGTAAAAAGAAAGAAAGTACAAGTAGTAAATAAGTTTATCCAAACGAAGTCTATTAGGGCTTTGTTTTATCCTTTACTTTAAGTAATCAAATAGTGATCACCTGACTAACCACTGATTTTGACAGTTTAATTACTCAATTAAGATGACTTAGCGTCTGTTAATCGCAACACGGCAACGATTTTATGGCACTCACCAGAGTGGACCCTTTCTGAAGGTGAAATGACATTTGCATCCTCCACTTCCACTTGTCTTTGAGGCTGGAATAATTATTCAGTGCTTGTGCCACCACCACACATCAATTGTAGGGTTCAAGACAAATGTACGAGTTCAACATAAAAATGTAGTGCTCGAGGAATCTAGAATACCACGTAACAGTGTCCCAAAGCAATGATTTACACGTCAAATCGGGACAGGTAGGAGGGTATATTTGGATAATTTATTCAGTGTCCTCAAAGTACTGTCACGTGATACCCCGAACTCCTTCTCCACCAAACATTAATATGGCTTCAATATTAAGTATATAAACCTAACATCAATGCGGTAAGGGAGGAATTTGAGGCACCAATGGCGGAGCCATGTAAAGGTTGGGTGGAGCTCGACTAACCCATGTAGCGTTCAAGACAGAGGTATGAGTACTTCAACGGAAAAATGTAGTGTTGGAGGAATATAGAATACCACGTAACAGTATTTTCAAGCATTGAATAATTACTTGTCAAACAGTATGTTTATTGGGACAAGTAGGAGGGTACATTTGGAAGATTAATTCAGTGTTTCCGGAGTACCGTCACGTAGTATTCCCGACTTCTTCTCAATAAAACGTAAACGTGGCTCCAATATTAAGTGCATAAACCTAACATCAACGTGTGGTGCAGGAGGAATTCGAGCAGTGGCAGCTCCAAGAATTTGAAATAGAGTGTTCAGAATTTACCTTAGCTCTACTAGCTGATCTATTAACCAATGATATATGTACAAAATCTCATATAGTTGTATAAATAATGTGGTCAAAAAACATATCCTTTATTCTCAAAAAATTAACTACCAAGCGAAATGAGAACTTAAAAATATATACTATTTTTTAACAAATATTTTTTTTGAAAGCGTAGTAGACAGTGTTTCGAGAATGGAGCGGATAAAATTTTACAGTTGTCATATATGAGTTCTTATATTTTGTGTCAACGTTTAACTGACGTATTAATCTACTAAAAACCTTTTGAAAGAAATTGTAGTGAGTATGTTGGGACCGACCTTCTCGAAAATATGTTGTTCTATCGCAGTCTTAAATTCGAAGAATGTAGTTGAGTTTTTTTAAAAGCTTTGTCCGTAATTCTATAAGCTAACTAGACAAAAAAATATAGTTATTGTAATGAATGCGAAATTAAGACATTTAGACCACCGACAATAAAAATGAAGAGAGAAGACAGAGCATAATACTTACACCTATAGAATCTTCATTTTCTCTTACTTTTTTCAATCTTTTAATTATGATTAGGAGCTTTATTTGAGGTAATGTGTTCGGTGTTCAAATTATCTGGATTGATGTGCTGTAATTGGATTGTGATTGAGTGTTCAACTAGTTTTAGGTTGGGTGTTCAAACTATTAAATTGGATGTTCAACAAAAAACTAACACACAATTTTTACATATATTCTAAGCAAAAAAAGATTTTATTTGGGCTTAGCAAAAAAAAATAAAAATTATTTGGTGTTCAGTTGACTATGCAAGACAATACATGATCATGATGTCCCGGGCAGGGGCGGACCCACCACAGGGCACGGGTCACGTGCCCCCCGCCAAAAAAAAAAAATCGATTTTTTTTATATATATATATATTATATATGTCCAAATGTTTATAAGGAAATAGCTGGTGGCAAAGTGGTAAGGTTCTCCCTTTGGAGTAAGAGGTGTGAGTTCGATTCCTCCTATGTGCATTAACTGTGTTTTTTTGTTTTTTCCCCCAAAATCAACTGTTTTTTTTAAATTTTTTTCCCCCAAAATCCTAACCAATGTTTCTCCCACTCCCCTACCATCTCTGATCATTTGTGTAGTACAAATATAAATCTGCACATTGCATTTATATATTTTTGGTCCACAAAACTTGTACTTGTAGAGTTAATTTAACTGTGTTTTTTTGTTTTTTCCCCCAAAATCAACTGTTTTTTTTAATTTTTTCCCCCCAAAATCCTAACCAAGGTTTCTCCCACTCCCCCACCATCTCTGATCATTTGTGTAGTACAAAATATAAATCTGCACATTGCATTTATATATTTTTGGTCCACAAAATTTGTACTTGTAGAGTTAATAATAGGAAAATAGATGATGAATATGTGATAATGTTGTTTTAACGCATATAATTGAGGTGCGTAAGTTTGTCCATGTAGTTGGTTATTAAAATACACATATACTTTAAATTTGTTAATTTATAATGAATACTAAAATT
>JAOTQK010000003.1:19014433-19025608 GCA_025642025.1 Rhododendron ferrugineum
CTTAAAATCACATTCTGCACACATTGAACGGTTCGGATCATAAAAATTTGATCGGGAACTATGAGATTGAGATTTGGAGTATTTTTTTAGGTGTTTAATTAGTTGTCCGCGGAACCGCCCCGTATATATAGCAAGTACAGTGTTGGAGGAAAAAATAAAGCATAATGTATTATTAAAGGTCTGACCAGAGACTTTTCCATTAATTTTCCGTTGGGTTGATGTGGAAGAAGAACCCCGTACCAATAAAAAGGTGGTAACTTTGAGTAGGAATTAGTTTTCGCACTTCTTTTTTTATTACTTTATTCTCAATCTTTTATTTTTATTCACACGATTTTACTCAATTAGCTCGAGTGGATCCTTTGTGGTTGGACTAGGGATTGATTATATATGGATTCGAACTGATGGAATAGTGTCAGTTATCGTATGAAAAAAAAAAAAAATTCACATGCATTGAGACCAATATATATATATATATATTCGGATCCATACAAAATAAAAGGTGAGAGTAAACTTCATTTTCCTTTATTATTGTCACACAAATAGAGCAATTAAAAGTTTAAAACATTGTTCATTACCAAAAAAAAAAAATTTAAAACATTGTTAGGGATTTGCTCAAGTTTAAAACATTGTTCATGAGATCACATGTTTCATTCTCACGGAAGCAGACTATTTCAAATCTTGGAGCCACTGGAATTTATGGTCGGTCGTTATCTTCATGGCTCCGAAATTAGTTGAGATGCGCGCAAACTGGCCCGAACATCTGTTTATCAAAATAAAAACTGTGGATTACTTTAATTTGGGTGGGTAATTATGGATAAAAATCTATGAAACTGCATGTTCTTTTTTTCTTCTTAAAATACATATATTAGCAAGACATGCAAGGGTTGTACACCTAACTGGGGTTGTTCGGCTATAAAAGCCAATGGCTTTTCCGCCAAAATTGAGTCTCACAAAAGTGGTTTATTGGCTTTCCCGTCAAAAAGTCAAAATTGAATTTTGATCAAAAAAATTTACTTTTTAGATTCTTCTCGTCATGAGAATGCAATAATCTCCAAAAAAATACAAATAAGCCAAGTAATACGAACAAAATTTGAATAAGAACAAAAAATAAATCACAAATTTGCCCGAACAACCAATTTAAGATTTAGTCTGTCAAATATGTATAAATTAATTAGTAAGTACTTATGATGTTTCATGAAAAGTGGGACAATTCTTCATTTTTCCTATTTTGTCTGTCTACCTAGTACAGTATTTACCTCGGATCGTCCCTAGCCCCTACCAACCGAATGATCGTAATTACGACCTTGGAAAAATCCAGGCCGTTGATTCTTTGAATGGTCAAGCGTGGTGGCTTTGATCGACGGCTGCAACTTCGGAAAAGAACTTTTGGTGGGGTCCGTATGTTTTTTTCCCGATTTATCGTAGTCATGATGCACGTGAGGACACGGTGCAGACTGCAGAGGTGGGGAATGGCGGGTCTTAGTGAGCTATCCTGTCGTGCGCATTTGGACTGTTCGTTTTCGCAATCAATAGTTCAGATGTGTTTATTAATTTTTATTGATAAGAGTTAATTTTGACCGGTAAAAGTGCTTCAACAAACCAAAACCACCGATTGCAAAAACGAACGGTGTATATGCTGACTACATGGTGCACTACAGGACCTCGGGTCCGCTGATGTCGAAGCATACTGATTTCTGAAAAATGATTTTTAACTCCTTTTCCTCTTATGTAAAAACCTCATTTTTAGTCTTAATTATGTGAAATAAAAATTACAGTGGTATATCTGATTTATTTATTCAGGATATGCTTTTTAATGGAGTAGATGAAAAGGTGATTTCGTGAATAAAGTTTAAGTTAACTTTTTATAAGGAAGATGTGCAAAAAAACAACCCATTTATTTTTCTCAACAAATGACAATAACAATTTTTTTTACAAATTACGCAACCACGACTTGGTTAAAGGGATAATGAGTTTTGTCTTTACGTGGTTGAAATTTGGGTTCTAAACGTGGAGTTCATAAGGACAAACCCGTGGCCGTGAGGCGAGCTATTGTGTTGGGTAAAACAAACAATAATTTCAAATACAGACTAGATTGTGCGTCTTATGTGTTTGTATTTTTCTTTCCTTTCTTTCTTTTCAAAAATTTGTGGCTGAAAATTGAAATGCAAGATGATCGTTTTGGGATTAGTTTGCGGGTTCTAAGCTTCTTATTAGTTTGCGGGTTTGTGTCTTATGGCTCCAAAATATGTTACTTTAGAGATACTATTCCACCTTATTTGCAACACACGGCTACAAACCAAAACATAATTATGGATTGTTTGGTGCTAAGGGTCTCTTGACCTAACTTTTTAGAAATACTTTGGCACGGTCTTTTGAATTATTTTCGCTTAATCTTTACGAGATGCGGGACAAAGTTTTTTACTTCATAGTTGTCTTCTCGACGAGAAAAAAGGTATTTTTCAAGTCGACTTATATGATTTTTTTTAAAAAATTTAGTCTATATCTTTATACTTTTTAGATTCTTCTCGTCAAGAAGAAAAATATGATGTATATGACTCGAATTCTGTAAAAACTAGGAGAACATAACTAAATATTATGTAGAAGAATATTGCTAACTTTAACAATCTCTAAATGAATAATCAAATTTTAATGTGACAAATTTTGATTACTGTATGTTTGAACTATGACTCATATGTAAGTATGGAGTACAAGGGTATTTTTGAAATACAAACCAAACCAGGTTAGGGTTAGAATAGAGTCGGTATAAATACTCTATATTGTAAACCCTATTTCGGACTGTGATAATAAAAGAACAGTAGCCGCTCTCGCTCCCGTGGATGTACCCGGTTTTGGGGAACCACGTATATTGCTGTGTCGATTTCTTTATTGTTTTATACTCGTAAATCGTGTGCGTGTGTGTGACGATTCTAACACTGTATTATATTGTGGATGCTCTAAATACTTGTTTTTGGAGACCACTCAATGTCAATAATAAAATACTCCACTACTAATGCAAAGGAATCAGGTTTGATTTGGATAATGCTCCTAAAACCAAGCAGAAAAGCACATACAGGAATCTTTCTCCAAATTAAAATTCCTTGATACTTTCGTGTCGACAAGAAAAGCAGGGCATGCGTACTACGCACTCCGCTTACTGCAGAAGGCATCAGTAGCGGCCCTTGCATTTTTTTGGCCACAATTTTGTCCAAAAGTCAATTCGTTTCTCTAAAGTTTTTTTTTTTTTTTTGCCACAACGATAACGGATAGTATTATTAGAACCAATAACGAAACATCAAGCAGAAACAACTTGATTTTTTCGGCACTTTTACGGTTTTACCCAATTCATTTCTCTAAAAACCCTTTAGCATTTTTAAGAAATACGTAGCGTAACTAATAGGTTCATTGCCAATTCGTTTCTCTAAAAAAGTCTAACGTGATTTTTCGGAATCAACTTGACTTTTTAGCACTTTTACCCAATGCATTTCTCAAAAAACCCTTTAGCACTTTAAAAAAATACGGAACTAATAGGTTCATTATCGGCCTCCTACGTGATTCAAGACACGCAGATTATAAACCTTGCTGAGTGGATTAAAATTTTCAATATTAGATTGGTTGGACATCAATAATTCATAGTTATAGAATATTAATTCGAAAAATTGATGAATAATTCTATCATTGACTAATTGTTATGAAATAAATAAAATCTTGATATTTAATTATTTTCATTTCACGTGTGTGATATACTTAAGAATTTCGAAGAAGTAGGTGGTTCAATTCATAAAATTGAGATTTGCCAGGCCTGCCCCTAAGAAGAATTTAATCCTTCATTATGAGCTGAAAATTTTAAATTGGACCCTTAATTAATGTTGTAATTAAGGATCACACGAAACTTGTTTTTGAAGTACAAAATCATGCTTGGTGTTCACTTTTCTGAGAACAATGTACTGCACAAAGTTATTAATGTCCAATAAATTATAAAATTTATTTAAACGATCTACTCATTAATCTCTCTCTAGAATATGAGCCGTGCAGAGATCGATAAAAGTTTCGACTCATAATGCAATTCATTCTCGTATAGTCATGTTGTGCTCGACGAGGCCCAATTGTGCAAAAAAATTGCAGTGGAGTTCACAACTGCAAGTTGCACTTTGTACGTCATGCCTGGCTAATTACTATATTTAGTAGTCTTGTGACACCGTCACGTAATATTAATATTGTGCTCGTAATAAATTTCCCCGATATTGTACAGTAGTATATACTCCATTTTGGAATTTTGTGAAATATTAAAGTGAGTCATCAACTCCGTCAATAACTAACGGTTGCCGTGTTGATACAGAGACACACCAACAGACACCGACGACGGAGTGATTCGAACCGTCTAAAACGACTCTCTCTCTCTCTCTCACCCACACACAAGTTTCAAGCAGTCGGAAGAAGAAGAAGAAGAAGAATCAGACCTTCTCTCTCTCTAGATATTTCTCTCTCCACAAAGACTTTACTCTCTTTCTGGTTCTCTCTCTCTTCTTCATCGGTCTTCGCGGTTAAAAAAGGTACTGTTCGATCGCGTCAGTGTCGGTCTCATTTGTTGTCTCTATAGCAACGGTGCATCTGCGCGATGACGATGTACGTCTAACTCAGGGTTCAGTTAGTTCCAGGAAAATATGGAAATCATGTGGTTTCCCTTTTTGTTTTTGTTCAATTAATGGCTCTTTCTTCGCCTCCAATTCCGGATCTCTCTGGCTTCTTCTTATTTTTACAATTTTGGCTCACTCTAGTTTCCCTTTCAACGTAGCAGAAAATCGACTTGAAGGTTGTGTATTTTTCGTCAATAGTATTTTTTTTTTTTCTTTTCTTTCTGTTCAATGTTTGTTTGCTGTTTGGTGGCGGCTGAAAATACAGAACTCTTTTCAGATTCAGATATGCTATAAGATAGGGATAATTATTGCTGGAGATCGAAATGTTTTAAAAGTATCAAATCACTATTTGAGTAGGCTTTTGTTGAAGAGTAGGTTGTTGATTTGGACTTGACTGTCATTATTGTTCTTGACTTGTAATCCATTTCCAATTATTGTGTTATGTCTCTAGATTATTTGGTTTCTGGTGAATTTGGAAGCCGTAAATTCCATCTGTCTTATGAAACTGTTGCAGATGGAGATTCTAGAAAAATATTACTCCATATTTTGTATTTTTTTTATATAATAACTATTTTGTTAGGAATCACGCAATTCTAGAAATAGGCTGATTTGTTAGAAGCGCATTCCTTTGTTAGCAGAGGTGAGATTTATTTGTTACGGTACCGCGATGTTTTGTTTGTATTTTGGCCTTTTTACTTTGCGTTTTCTTGTTTCATTTTGATGCTTAGATGGGTGTGATCTTCTTAATATTCTAGATTGTATTCAGTAGAAGTCTCAGCAACTCACTTTGTCTAGTTAAGAAGGTTTCATTATAAAGTCTAGCGAAATCTTCAGAAAGAATGAGAAAATGAGTCATTGAAACTATTTCTGTAGTCTCTTCATTGTATTTCTTTCTGGCTGAAATGACTAGAGGGTGGGCGTTATTCAATATGTGCAGAATCATGTTTCAATGAAGATTTATTTACCGGGAAAACAAAAAATGTTTCAATGAAGATTCTTTTTTGTTTTAACAAATCTTGGGGTTTATTTTCTTAGATTTTCATCAAACGTTTGGTGTTTGTGCTGTCACTTGTCATCTTTATCATAGTCCATGTATGGTTTTGTCTCTATACTTTAGTGTGTAATTGATCTTCATACTAATGGTTGACTAATTCTATTTTATGCTATTTTTCAAACAACTAGGTAGGTTTTCGAAGGTCCTGACATAGCAATTCTTCTGAAGTATCAGTGCAAGTGATAGTTTCTGTTTGAGTTGATTTATCTGGTGCATATGAGTGATTATTATGGGGTCTGCTTGTTGCGTGGCTTCTAGAGAGACAACTATAGTGGCTGCTAGGGAGACAACTATAACGAATGGACCAACCAGCGAAGTTGTACAAAGGAATGTTAGGCATTCACCATCATGGAGTTTCCGGTGGGATAACAGAAGGCGAGTGGCAGGGGAAGAGACTGTGAATTGGCTTTCTGATGAAGTGAGCAGGAGTGGAGGATTGGGAGTTAAATCTGGAACAACAGTAGAAACTGCTTATGCGTCAGAAGAAGGAAGCCCATTGGATAGCTCTCAGACACTGACAGGGCCGAGGTCTCCAATCTCGGAGAGAAATTCAGGAATTTCGAGGCTTCCTTCTTCAGGTAAATCTCCATCTGCTTAGCACTGGTGTGCGCGAAAAGATTCCAAAATCCATCCCCTCCCCTCAAATGTTGATACCTTGGGAGGTCTAATGCAGGCTCATTAACCTTTTGAGCTACATGGCAGAAATGGAACTAGTTATAAAATTTGGAGTAGTTAAGATTATTGGTGCATGACATAATATATAATTGTATAATTGATGTATGTGAAAGGATGAGAAGATAGATGTGTGGTTCAGATGAAGCCAAAAATACCAAAGGCATGCCTATCTTAAAAACGAGCAAATGAAGGGTTGTACGATATTTTAAGTTTTATGTTATTAGGTTTTATTCCTTGGCATATTGTTGCTTTAGCCTTGAAAAGTAATTCGAGAATCTACATCTATTTAGTCTTGATTAACATCTATTGAAAATCAACATTTATGTTAAATTAATGTATTAGGTTTTCTTATGCTTAAGATGACCTAGCTGGGAAAAAAATTACGATTTCCTGTGTGTGAGCACGTGCTTGAGTACTTTTTGGATTATATTGAATAAGGGAGACATGGAGTTTTGTTCGCTCCACTCAACAACCCTCGTATTCTCAACCTGTGTCTATGGATGCTGAGATTCTGTAGTAACAAGTAACAACATTCTTTAATTCTGAAACAATTCCTGGAGGACAGGCCTTAGGATCATGAATTTGCGTAGAGGTTTGTGTAGGTAAAGATAAAAGGATCTAAAGGCGCATAATTGATCTTTTACCTAAGTTATCCCTTGCCAAAATCCCTACCCAAAACCATGATCCAAACACAGGCTAAAGGTTGGGCTATTGATGATATCGCAGTGATGAGAGTGACATGTTGATGCAAGTTACGACTTTGATGATAGTGATGAGCGATGACATCGATAGTGACCATGATACTGAACTGGAAGAATGTGCTAACTACTAACTGTGAATATGGTGTCGGAAATAGACCTGTTTTATATCACCGTTCGATAAGGAGTACCAAAAACGATGTCTTTGCATAATATGGAATCCAAACATTCATTCACACTTCATTAATGATCGTAATGTGCAATGAAATTGAAACACATGTAACAAATTTATGAGATCCTCTTGTTTTACATATGAAGTTTGTATTGGCAGACATGAACCTTTGGCTTGCATTAGATTTTACTGATGTTATACCTTTTAAGGTGAAGCTGTTTTCTCACTCTGGAGATGCAATAGTGCCAAACTGCCGATAGCTAATTACAATTCTGGGATGGGACTTGGAATGTTGATATATTTTATGTATATATTATCTTTGACAGCTGGAAAAAAAATATAATGATGGCTCCATTGTTAACGCACTGTTGCTAGCATCCATTTGCTGCTATCTTCAATAACTTGATGCCCCTGCTTATTTTTCTATCTGCTGCCTTATTTATTTGCTTTCTTTATCTGTGCGATGCCTTCTGAAATTTAAAGTAAAGGAATATCAGTTGATTTCCCTCTTAAAATGCCTCTCATCTTTGTATTTTGAGAATCTTGCTGCTTCTTTCGTGAATATTCCCTAGTTTTGAATAGTATGAGAGCTGACTCTCAGTAAGAAATGTGGCCTGGGATGTTTTGTGTTGGGCCATAACAGTGGCCTGACGTGGGTCTTTTACTTTTTGGTACTATATTTGATTATTTTCCAATGCATTTGCATTATCGTTTGTTGTGTTGTATTGATATGTTCTCTGCTTGTGTACAGCGGATCAATCACATTTTAGAAGTGTTCCATTAGAGGTATGTGCTGTACAATGATGGACTTCAGTGCACTCCACTATATTTGCAAATATCATTTTGTTGGGCTCACATGGTCCTTTTATGCATATTAGGTGAAGGAGCCAACAGAATCTCCAGCAGTTTCAGATCCTTCTCCCATGAAACTGCCACCTTCAGTGCATTCAATATCATCATTATCTCCATCCCCTTTGTCCTCCAAAAACCACCTACTTCCTATGAGCCCAAATCCATCACGGTGGTCCCATAGTTCCCCAGGACACCACCTACGACAAGGGTCTGATAGCCGTATTCCAGGACGTAAGTCACCAAACTTCTCAATCTCCGAAGAACCATCTTTTCGATGGAGCAATGAGTCAACCGGGGCTTCTAACCATGGATCCTCAGATGGTTGGTCCTTGCCTCCCTTCTCTGAGCTCATGGCAAATTCTCACAGAGAAATGTGGTCTTTTGACAGTGAGTCATTGGGGTTCAATTTTGATAAGGTAACCAGGTCTAGTAGCCGACTTTCATCATCTGTGTCCATCGATATGCGAACCTGTGGTGTTTGCTCCAAGCTGTTGACTGAGAAATCTTCATGGGGTAGCCAGAAAATTATTGCTACTAACGAGTTAGCCGTGGTTGCTATTCTAGTTTGCGGACACGTTTACCATGCTGAATGCTTGGAGAATATGACACCTGAAATCAACAAGTATGACCCTGCTTGCCCGGTTTGTACTTTTGGGGAGAAGCAGGTTTTGAAATTGTCTGAGAAGGCCTTGAGAGCAGAAATGGATTTAAAGGCTAGAAACAAGAGATGGAGGAATCAGATTGTGAGTAGTGATCTTGGCAGTCATTCTGGTGTGCTTGAGGGTCGGAAAAGTGGTGGAATTGAAGAGAAAGGTCTCAAGATGGTCTCGAGTTCCAGCATGAAGAGCTCATTTGGGAAGCCTTTCTTGACGCGACACTTCTCGTTTGGGTCAAAAGGGACTAGATCCTTGTCAGAGAATCACTCTACTCGAAAGAAGGCATTCTTCTGGTCAAAATCTAGCAAGTAGTGAGCTGCGTTAAGGCCTTTGAGAGGTGAGCATTTTCCTCTTTCCCAGATATCAGTTTTATCTTATACCTATTGAGAGAAATTTGATTTTTTGCTTTGCATAATTCAGCATTCGTTTTATGTTCAGCATTTCCACCCTTGTGCCATGACTGTTCATTCCCCAAACATTCAAATTTGATGAACTATTAGCGTTTACAGACTTTCTTGCAAATTTTCTCAGCTATGTGTTATACACGCTTTTGCAGCTTTGCTCCTGAAGTTGGAATCCTGAATCCATCTTTTTCAATAATAGTTCTATAATCTCATACTTAAGATTCTGGTGCTCAAGTATAAATTTAAATTGTTGGTTTTATGCATACAGATTCCACGATTGATCTTCATGTGTGAATCTGGTTGGTCAGGGAGCTACGAAGGAAGCTGGACGTTGGTCATCTGGATGTTTATGAACTTCTCCATTCATATAGTCTGAATTTCAAGCAGGAATAGCTTTAGATTCTGAAGTTACACTGTAAAGAAGGGGGAAATAATACGAAAAAAGAAATGATCGTTTGGATATATACAAGAAAAAAAAATAGAAGGGAAATGGACGATTGATTGCTCGTCAGTCTTCTATTTTGTACATTTTAATTTGTTCTGTTGCATGGATTAGTTCATGAAAACATCCAGAAGAAAATTTGTATGACTTTAGTGAACCTTTGTTCTTCCTGAAAAGTGAAGTTTGCACATCCCTTCTTTCTTTGGTTTTTTTTATTTATTTATATCGGGAGTGTCCTCGTCCAGACACTGTAATGTGGACATCCTTTGGGATGAAATCTGAAATACTAGCAGCATAACTTTGTTATGTAATGGGAGGAGATATTATCATTGTCCAATCATAACAAGACACGACACAAATTGCGCATGCATAATCTAATACAATCGGTTTTGGTACATACTTGATGTGTCTCCTCGTGTGGTCCAATCATGGTCTATTTTAGGGTTCATTTCATAAGGTGATTAAGGGTATGTTTGGCACTTCATGTTACTATCAATCCAATCAAGAAAACAAATAAGCAAGTGTAGCCAAACAAACAATTTTCCTTGTGAATTTTGCTAATGGCTATATATGCGATAAGAAATAAAGCGTCAATAAGGAACCGAAGCAGGTCCTAAAATGTGATACCAAGATGATCACAATAGCATTGCTCTTCAAATGCCCTGATGAGTACGAGACTGATCGACGATGGCTACTCTATCTGGGCGATGACCACGCGCCTATTCAGCCATGAGTAGGCCTAGGATGAGAGCAACAAGGAAAAGAGGTAGTGTTATTTGCCCACTGCCCTAAGGTGCTCTAGCATGATTTAAGGCTCATCTGAACCGCCATCTTCTCCACTGGGACGACTCTACATGTCTGAGACATAATCTTAATGTGATTCAACCCCTAATACTATTATTTTCTCTCATTTTTTGATGTACGATTGATACACCTAATATTCAAGCTCCTAAGCTTTCTACCTTCTTCTACATATAAATTGGACTGAATTAGGCATCCGAGGAGTGTTGGTTGATTGTCGTCCTTTGTGTTCTTGGACGATGGGACGATGGAGAAGCTCAAAACTGCTCCATCATGATTCATGCCTCCACACCCACGTATTCTTATTAATAGTTTGGAAGCATAAAGGAATGTGCCAGATATGAATTCCATGAGCACAGATAGAAACTTAACTACTTATGGTGGGGAATGACATGCACCTCCTGTGATGCAAGAAAGCATTAGCGCGCGGTTGTAACTCTCTCTAGTCTCTCCCAATCGGTTATCTGAATGCTTAATCCTGGGGCAAAAGTTCCACCATCTCATGTCCCATAGCTTTTGGAAAAGTTTTCCTTTTTTCCACGAAACAAAGTGGAACATGTGAGAATCCATATCTTCCTCAACTGTCTTCGTATCAGTTTTTTTTGGTAAATGGAGAGTGTCCCGGGCTAGCTTACGCGTACTGTAAACTAATCCCTACAGCCTTTTCCATAGTCCTTTCCACTCTTACATGTAGGGCTGCAAACGAACCAAGCCGCTCGCGAGCGGCTCGCAGCTCGGCTCGTTAGTGGCTCGTTCAAGCTCGGCTCGGAAGTTAAACGAACAAGCT
>JAOTQK010000003.1:19026609-19039010 GCA_025642025.1 Rhododendron ferrugineum
CAAGCTCGAGCTCGAGTCAAGCCAAGGCCCGCTCGGCTCGAGCTCGACTCGTTAAGTTTTCACTAAGCTCGAGCTCGAGCTCGTGTTCGTTAAAAACTTAATAAACAAGCTTGAACACGGTAAAGCTCGGCTCGGCTCGGCTCGGCTCGTTTGCAGCCCTACTTACATGTGATGAATAGAGCAGGGTCACGTGACCTAACAAAACCCCACCGTGACCGCCAAAAAGCCGTGCCTGTGCCCACAGACGCCACGCTTCGTCTCTCAGTTTAGAACCGTGCAAATACAGTCAACCTCTCCACTCTCTCTCTCTCTCTCTCTCCACTTCCACCAGAACTCTCTCTCTCTCCTCTTTCCCGCCTATTTAATCCTGCAATGCTCTCTCAATCCCACTTCCTCTCCCTCTCCTCGAACCCCTCCCGCTCTCTCCTCACCCGCCAATTCCCCTCCCCTCCCTCAACCCTAACTCTCCCAAACCCTCACCGCACCAAATTCACTCCAACAACAATAATGATCTCAAACTCAAAGTTAGCTGATCACATCGAACCAATCCACCACTCCGACCTCGACCGATTCGCCGGGGTCGGCAACGAGCTCGCCGACGCCGCCGGAGAAGTTATTCGCAAGTACTTCCGCAAGAGCTTTGACATTCTCGATAAAGATGATTTGAGTAAGTTCTTTTTAGAGAAATTGGAATCTTTATTAGTGTTTGTGTGCTTGTTTGATGTGAGTGTGGTGAATTCTTTGATTAGGTCCTGTGACGATTGCTGATCGGGCGGCTGAGGAATCGATGGTGTCGATTATAGAAGAGAATTTCCCTTCTCACGCAATGTAAATGAAATTTTCAGGTGTTTTTGGATGCTTTATTGCAACATTTTTATTTCATTTTGAATCTTTGATCACCTGCATATTGGAGCAAGGACATACCTAGGGGCGATAAGCCCGGGCGACAGCCGTACTCACGTTTCAAATTTTATTTTTATTAGCATTATAGTAGTTTTTTTCTCAAGAACTTTGAATTTGTATTATTTCACCTGCCCAACCTCGCTTTGAACAATCAAACACCCAACACCCGCCCAACGAAGAGTTTTTTGGGACAAATAATATATTTTTAGCAGTACTCTTATTTTCCTATACTATTTCACTTTTTAATATGGATAAGAATGCACCATATTGCATGCAGCTATATCGCAGATGAAGATATCTTAGTAATTGAGCATGGTGATCGAGAATGTACATGATAATCTTTCTTAAAGTATTTGTAAATTTTTTGTTGGCAAAACTAAATATAGTTTTCTAAAATTCTTTTAATGTTTGCCCAACCAAAATTCCTGCATCCATCGACCCCATCCATGTATTGGAGGCAATCCTAGTGGGGATGTTTTTGGAATTTCGGAGCATTATGTTTTCATCAGTTTTGTCCAGGATTAGAAACGAAATAAAATTGGCATTATCTGATCGGCTAAACTAATTAAGTTGAAAATGATTGTGTTATGCAATTCCTTCCCATCGAAAAGGGACGTAATTTACAGTATCATAATCAAATATGATGTATCTTTCTATATCAAATGAATAGAGCTGATAGAAAAAAATTTGTGCTTCGTGCTTATCTTAAAGGGAAAAGAGGGATTGAAAATGTTTTATTTAGTACAACCATGTAATCAGGCTCAGTAATGTGGGTGTGCTTATTTTCTTGATGTGATTTATGTATGTATTTTCCTTTACTCCCTTCACTTATTAATGTGGAGCAGAGAGGGAATCAGGAGCTTATATGAGACACTTGTATCTGAACTTTGTAGTTTCATTGTTTTTACTGAAGAGTATTTGATTATTCAAATTGCAGTTTCGGAGAAGAGAATGGTTGGAAATGTAAGGAGAAATGTGCAGAATATGTTTGGGTTTTAGATCCGATAGATGGAACTAAAAGTTTTATTACTGGTATTTCTTCTTAACTTTTGGGTTGAGGTTAAACTTATTGAGTATGAACCTAAACTATCCGCGAAACTGATTCCTTCTTGGACCATATTCCAGGAAAACCCTTGTTTGGCACTCTCATTGCTTTGCTACACAGAGGTAAACCGGTATGCATCATGAGCCATCCCATTTTCTGCAGAAAATGGGGACTAATTTAGAAATTAAGATGTAATCTGAGCATTGGAATGGGTACAAGGTTATTAATTAAGATGCTTGAGATGTCATTATGCGCCTATTCTGCTGATTACGTATAGTTACAGATATGCAGAGCACCATAACTACGTTTGATGGGGTGATTACCCCTGAGACCTCTACTGTTTGTCGTGTATCAATATGGTGTGACTGTTATGAAGTAGGTAGTATTTTGAAAAGAACAAAGTGTTTTCCTTGATCTGTTTACATCCTAAAGTAGTCAAACTATTTCTCATGACAAATGCCTAGATTTTTACCTTTTCTTAGTGTCACATGGCTTGAGCCTTTCAACTGGTATTAGTTCATGAAGGATGGGTGGTTCCAATTTTAGAGTTATCATAGTAAGGTTTTAAAACCAACTTCTCCTGGCATCGCTTTTTCCCTTTCTTCAGACAAGTAAGAAAGGTAAAATTCTGAATTGAACTCTTGCTAGTTATGTGTATAACGGATCATTGAAAACTTCTTGTTTTTGCATTGTGATTCAACAAGGACTTACTTGTGTATTGTGTTACGAAGTGATCCTGTTGGTTGTAGGTTGGAAAGTGCTCTCCTTTGTAATCTTTGCTTTTAATTTGGAGTGTTTCGTAAGTTGGACTGTGCCAAATTATGATAGATAGGTGACTACAGAGTATTTCTCTATGCTTTAAAGTGATGTTACCATCATTTTATGTGCGGGTCATTGATTGGTTAAGTTTCTTTTATCCTGTACTTAACATACAGCAGTTTGGATGGACTACATCTGTGGAAATCTCCATCCTTGTATCCTGTCCTTTAATTATGCTAAACAAAGAGATTGCTGATTGAGTCTCAGTGATTGCTTGTTACGTTGTTCATAGCAGTTCACTGTCTTTACATAAGATCATAATTTCTTCCTCATTTCGTTTTCCTCCAGATTCTTGGCATAATTGATCAACCTGTTTTAAGAGAAAGATGGATTGGGATAAATGGAAGGAAAACTACGCTGAATGGGGAAGAAGTCTCCACACGCAATTGTGCAAAGCTTTCACAATCCTATCTGTATGTTCTTCCATTGCTAATAGATTGCTTTTCTACTTATCAAAAAAAATAGATTGCTTTTCTGGAAAAAAAAATACAGATTAATAAGGAAGAATTTTGTTGCAGGAAGCAAACCCATAATCTCTGTTTTAAAAGCCTGCACTTTTGAGCGAAGTCTTTATCATTGTGCCTTTCAAGTTCGAGGTGTGGTAGATTTGTAGTTTTTCTCACATTTGCTCTTTTCTGATTTAGGTACACAACTAGTCCTCATCTTTTCAGTGGAGATGCTGAAGTGGCATTTGCTCGAGTTAGGAGTAAGGTATGCCCAACTTTTACATCATTTAGGGAAAGAGAAATTATAATCTCACATGGCATCGAGAAGCATGTTTCCTTCAGTGCTGGTGAATGATGATTCGGTGTCATGTCCCAAGAAACACCTGATCATACCATATCTCAGATCATACTGTTGTGAATTATGACCATATATATGCAATTACATTCGATGCCATTTTCTCTTGTGAAGCTTCTGCTGTCATTATAGCTAATTGTTCAACCTTTGAGATCTAGAGATGTCTGAGAATCTTTGGATGGGGCGCTTCATATTTGTCATGGGCATGATACTAGTTTGAGAAATGCAAGTCTTCCCCTTTTTTTTTCCAATTCTATAGATCTGTCCTTTAATTTTCTTCTGAAACCAAGTGGAGCTTGATTTGTTTGGTCTGTGGTCTTTTCATGATTTCTTTTCTGATATCTATTTTCTTTAGATAATTATATATTGATGGTCCAGAGTAAATGAGGATCAAAGCTATTGCTTTAGGCATTTTCTAGTTTAGAGAAAAACTGAAAGCAAAATCCAATCAAATGTGTTTAGTTTATTTGACCACGCTGGCCAATTTGGAAAGATATTTAGAACTAAATATGGGAACATATGAAGTTTTTACTAGTACTGATTAACAAGTTCATGTAATTGAACTTTTGCAAGTTAGCTCATGAGACCCTTTTTTTTGGTAAGAAACCTTTTCACACGAGTGACAATACTTTATTATTTGGGGATCTCATTATGTATCTTATTGTTCTAACATTCAGGTATTATAGCTTTTCTTTGATACTTGGGTATCCTATTTTGCTTTCAATGTAGAATACAACTTTCAGCTTATTCAACATGTAATTTTCCCCTTATCTTTGCCTTTTATGGTTACAGGTAAAAGTGCCTCTGTATGGCTGCGACTGTTACGCATATGCTCTTCTCGCCTCAGGTTTTGTGGATCTTGTGATTGAGTCTGGTCTTAAGGTGAGTTGTACCCTTTCAGCTCTTTGCACTTTGTCCCATTTTGTGAAACCTTTGGTTATGTGTTCCACAAGAATTTCGCTCACATTTATTATATTGCATTCCTTTACAGCCATATGATTTCCTTTCGCTAATTCCCGTGATAGAAGGCGCTGGAGGCGTTATAACTGATTGGGGAGGGCATCAACTTCAGTGGGAAGCTTCTATAGATTCACATCCAAAAAGTACGCTATTTATGTGGCTTACTCTCTGTATCTTACATGTGAAACTTGTTTTAGTTCACTCACAGCCAGTCCATACCTTGTTTCATTTCCAGGTTTCAATGTATTAGCAGCCGGAGGCAAAGAGCTTCACCAACAAGCTCTAGAGTCATTGGAATGGCAATGAAAATTCGACCGAAGCAATTTAAGATGGTAACATTTTTCAGCTCTATTAATGGTTCACCTACTTGTGCTTAGAATAGTTGTGGGCTCTGGAGACAGACACAGAATGACTTGAGGTGGAACCGTGGAAGTAGCGATTAAACAAGTGGAACAGCGATTTGTTTTTCTGATTATGTCTTTTGATCAAGTATTTAAGCAGTCAACTGTGAGGCAACCTGTCAAATGTAAGACCTATGATAATCTATTTCCAATAAAAATAGGTTTAAAATAAGACTTGATTGGTGTTACCATATTCATCGAAGTGTGACTGAATTGAACTTGTAGTGAATTATGGTAAGGGGTAAAAAGGGTGGGGTTTTTTCTGTGCAAATTGGATCTTGTTCAATTTTAATGTCGAATAGACTCGAATCAATTTCAATATGCTGATAGTGAGAAACACCACCATATGCCATTGTTTGCTTAATTGTGATCTGCGGAAGCCCCTCCGCCTCCGGCACACCGCATCATAATCCTGTTTTCTGCCAGAAAATAGAAAACACTTAAAAGTTCACTAAGCCGTTGTTCTAGATGCTACTCTTAATTTGACCATTTCAAAAGAGTCCTCTTGCAATCATTGGTGTCTGTTATTTCTGTTGCAGAATGCTAATAATAGATGCCAAAACTAACAGAAGGTCAAAAATGGCCTGAAATCTTAGGAAATCCAAAATGTAATGTGGCTGCCACATCCTTCCTCCATTTCCGACCAAGAAAAACGCAGAAACAGAAAAGCGAAAAATAAACAAACCAGAAATAGAAAACCAGTCCCCTTTTTTCCTCACAATCATCCCTTAGTGGGTCTCTTTCGAATTCATCTCCCTCACACAGGAGGGCTGGAGATGGAAAAGAAGCCAATGGCAACCCTCCTGTTTCTTCTTTTCTGCATCTTCACCGCAGCCTCCACTGCCACCTCCTCCGCCGTCACCTTCACCCCAAAAGACAATTTCTTAATCGACTGCGGCTCCGCCGCCCAAACCACCCATTCCGATGGCAGACTCTTCTTATCTGACCTAAACTCTGGCCAATATTTAGCCTCACAGGGCCGTGATATTTTAGCCTCAATCCCATCAGGAAATGTGTCTTCCCCTATATACCTCTCGGCCCGAATCTTCACTGAGGAAGCCACTTACACCTTCCGAATGGCCCGACCCGGATGGCACTGGATCCGTCTCCATTTCTACCCATTTAAAACCAACGAATATAATCTCCAAAATGCGAGGTTCACGGTCACGACGGATAGTCTGGTCCTCCTCCATGATTTCGGTGTCGAAAACAACAACAATACCGATCAGTGGTTTTTCAAAGAGTACCTCGTCAATGTCACATCAGAGCGTTTTTCTATCAAATTCACACCCCTAAAAGGCGACCCTGCTTTTATCAATGCCATCGAGGTGGTCTCTGCCCCTGACATTTTGATCACCGACTCTGTTTCCGCTCTGTTTCCTGTTGCCCAAATCGATGGGTTTTCAATGCAATCGTACCAAACGGTTTACAGACTCAACGTGGGTGGCCCGGAAGTCACATCAAAAAACGACACATTGGGCCGAACTTGGGCAACCGACGGGAATTTTCTGGCACACAAGGAGTTGGGCAAGCAAGTTTCGGTTTCACCAACGGTGATCAAATATCCGGAAACTGGGTCCCCCTTGATTGCGCCCCAATCGGTCTATGCATCAGCCGTGGAGATGGGCGATGCGAATGTCGCGGCCGCAAACTTCAACGTCACGTGGAATTTGGACATTGACTTGTCGTACCAGTACTTGGTACGTCTCCATTTCTGCGATATTATTAGTAAATCGATGGATGATTTGTACTTCAATGTGTTTGTCAATGGGAAGAAGGCCATTTCCGGGATAGACTTGTCGACTTTGACAGGGGGATTGGCAACAGCTTATTACAAAGATTTCGTCGTCAATTCTTCCATGGTTTCTTCGCCGCTTAGCATTCAGATTGGCCCGTGGACAGAGGGGACGGGAGCGATAGACGCCCTTTTAAACGGTCTTGAGGTTTTCAAAGTGAACAATTCGGTTGGGAGCTTGGATGGGGAGTTTGGTGTTGATGGAAACACGGCCAATGGTGTTCGCAAAGGCACGGTGGCTGCGGTTGGGTTCTGTATGATGTTTGGTGCCTTTGTTGGGTTAGGCGCGGTAGCGGTCAAGTGGCAGAAAAGGCCTCAGGATTGGCAGAAGAGGAATAGCTTCTCTTCCTGGTTGCTCCCGCTTCACGCAGGAGACGCTAGCTTCATGAATAGCAAGAGTTCGATGGGCTCTCGAAAAAGCCAATTCTTTTCGTCCACAACGGGCTTAGGCCGGTACTTTTCGTTTAACGAACTTACCGATGCCACCAAGAACTGGGACTCGAAAGCAGTGATTGGCGTTGGTGGTTTCGGGAACGTGTATTACGGAGAGCTTGATGATGGGACGGTAGTCGCTGTCAAGCGTGGAAACCCACAATCCGAGCAGGGGATCAACGAGTTCCAGACGGAAATCCAGATGCTATCGAAACTCAGGCACCGTCACTTGGTGTCTCTTATCGGGTATTGTGACGAAAACACCGAAATGATCCTGGTGTACGAATTCATGTTGAACGGGCCGCTCAGGGACCATCTCTACGGCAAGGATCTGAGCCCATTGACCTGGAAACAAAGGTTGGAAATATGCATAGGGGCAGCCCGTGGACTCCACTACCTCCACACGGGGGCGGCCCAGGGCATAATTCATCGAGACGTGAAGACCACAAACATTCTGCTCGACGACAACTTCATTGCCAAGATGGCCGATTTTGGGCTCTCCAAGGACGCTCCCTCATCAGACGGCCAAAACTACGTAAGCACCGCGGTCAAGGGAAGCTTCGGGTATCTGGACCCGGAGTACTTCCGAAAACAACAACTGACAGACAAATCCGATGTTTACTCATTCGGGGTGGTTTTACTAGAGGTATTGTGCGCTCGACCGGCGCTAGATCCTGGTCTACCGAGGGAGCAGGTGAACCTGGCCGAGTGGGCAATGCAGTGGAAGCGGAAGGGGTTGCTGGAGAAGATCATCGACCCTGTTTTAATCGGGTCGATCAACCTGGAATCAATGAAGAAGTATGCTGAGGCAGCGGAGAAGTGCTTGGCGGAGTACGGCGTCGATAGGCCTACAATGGGAGATGTGCTGTGGAATTTGGAGTATGCTTTGCAGCTGCAGGAGGCTTCGGTGCAGGGGAAGGCTGATGATGAGAACAAGGAACTGGCCACCGCATCTCCTCCTTCCGCGGCAGTTGCCCCTGCTGCGGCTGCACCGGCCGATAACCGTCCGATTTCTCCGCCTGAACAGAGTAGGAACCCGGCAGAAGTTCCGGTGATCGATGAGCACTCAGGGACTGCGATGTTCGCTCAATTTGCAGCCATCAATGGCAGATGAATGAAATCTTTAGTTGTTATTCCCAAATAGATGAACTAATATGCAGTGTTTTGTGCTCTCTTCTTTTCCAGTTTATCTACGTTGGGTTTCTTGTTGTACTGAAACTACAGGATGGATGTAAAGCACATTCCTTGAAATCTTATACACTATTTATATACATCGGTTTGTAGATATATATTGCTCTCTTGTAGTGTTTTTTTTACTGGAGCCTGGAGGAGTGTGATTTTTCCAGTTTTGTAATGATAAGTTGAATGAAGATGGCAAAAAAAATGCTAAGCTTGTTCTGAATTTGTATCTGTGAGTGCATTTTGTATGAATAACACCAGAAGATGGAAAGACTCATTATAAGATTACAGTGCACATAAACACACACACACAAAAAAAGTATTACCAAAGCAGAATTGAAACTGCATAAAAGTTGAGGAGATCCTTCTGCAAACTCCAATATGTTGCAACCCGAGTGCGCGCGCGCGCGAGAGAGGGAGGGGGGGGGGGGGGGGGGGGGGCGTAGGGGGGGGGGGGGGGGGGGGGGGGGGGGGGGGGGGCATTAGTCTGGCGTGTAAAGGAATGCTAGTAGAAAACAGAGAACTAGCCATAAGCTGCTTCAGCAAACTCAATTAGAGCAACCATTCAGTTCCCGTTTGAGCTTGTAGAGAAAATTGAAGTTTGTGTTGCCGAAAGGCATGTTTTAAAGAGGAATGTTATTGGTACCAAAAAACTATACTGAAAATTTACTTCATACTCACAATAAGTGTGGGTCCCATCTCGGATGTTTATGGGAAAAGAAGACCTATTATGAGTATGAAGTAGCCTTTTCGCTATACTTTTTGGGTACCACATAGTATCACCGTAGGAATAAAGGATTAGTATTTTTGGGTGTTTGTTTGACACTGCAGGTTGATTCTCAAAACATCATGGAAGAGGGCCAAACCCGTACATGCGCCACAGATATTGTTGTCAAACAAACCGAGCTACTCGAACTCACTTAATGATCGGCTCATTAACAAATCATTTGAGTTCGACTTTGTACATAAACGACTTGAGTTTAAACACTTTCTTTGAGTTTTGTTAATTGGTTAGCAAAACTTGAAACAACCACTATTCAGCTCCATGATTTTATTATATCATTTAAAAGAACCAAATTACGTGAGCTTGTTTCGTGATTGCTTCCATTTAAACTAGTTCGAGGTCGACACTTGATAATTGTATGAGTTCTAATGCACCTTAAAAGTTAATCAAAATTTCCAATTCAGCTTGACCAACTCATACTAATTAATACAAAAAAGTAATTTGGTGGTCTCGGGACACCGCCACCATTATCCACCGCACATTGTCGTGGGGTCCAGTATTAAGTGTATGGACCCCACGAAAATGTGCGATGGATAAGGGTCAAAATACCCAAACCAACCACATGCACGGTTGTAGTCACCTTTCTTGTCAACCACCAGTGAGAACAAAATTAAGGCCACATTGAGAGGAAAGAGATGCCTCCAAATGGCATAAAAGGGTTATTGAATGGACAAGAGCAAGTTTAGCTACGTTTGTGGCCACTTGCCTGCATTCATCCGAATTCCAATTAGAACCATGCATGGCAACAGAAACCAACCATTGTTCATTGTCCATATAACCAAACATCTTTTTTTTGTTTTGAACCTCTCTCTCTCTCTCTCTCTCTCTCTCAAAATATGGAGAAAGAAACTGAACGTAACATGAGGAGTTTTGACATGGATATGCAGAAGACTGATCTTACACAGAAGTAAGAAAAAAACTAGCTGCTTTTACATGCATTTCAGTAATCAACCCATGCTTCATTCAAAGTGACAACGAATCGAATTTTCCTTCCTTTTTTTTCTTGTACAGCAGGAGAGGACTGTCGAGGTATTATTCAGGTAAAGCACGCTCATTTGTGTGCATGGCTGAGGTTCGGTGCGTGGAAGATCTCAAGAAACAAGAACACCCCCAGTCCCAGAAGAGGAAGAAGCATTCTGAGAGGCTGGTTCCTCCCCTCCCATGTCGGAGGGTGTCAAGTAGTGCCCAATTCGCTTCGCCCATTCTTGGAATGTAAATTTTGTAATTATCACAACTCAAACCAATAGGCTGGCTCCTCCTCCTCTCTTGCGTCGTAGGGTGTTAAGAAACAAGAACACCCCCAGAAAAGGAAGATGCATTCTGAGAGGCTGGTTCCTCCACTCTCGTGTCATAGGGTGTCAAGTAGTAGAGCCCAATTCGGTTAGCCCATTCTTGGAATGTAAATTTTGTAATTATCACAACTCAAACCAATAGGTACATGTAATTTTGCGTATCAAAGCCACACAAAAAATTTGCACAAATATGAAATGAATAGAAACAATTTCCTCTTATCTGCATCTAGTGTATGAAAAGGGATAGAGAAGGCAATGATTCAGAATAATTAGAAGCAGAGACATAAACCTGTCATTAATCGGCTATCCTCGTTTCCCAAAATCTAAAGCTGATAATTACAAGTTTCAGCCTCAACAAATCTGTTAAGTTAGGACAGATACAAATTGTACCTAAAGTTTGAATTACAAAAGTAAGAGGGGGCAAAAAATTACATGTTTCTACTCAAGCGAAAAGGTTTAGGCCTAACCGTGAAGATCCCCTGAAGTTGCAAAAAGAATCACCATTCCCCTCTAATAACGGTACAAAATGAAAATGTGACAAGCCCATATCAAAGGTAGAACTAGCAACACTATTGCAGCCTTTTCTTCTTGCTGCCATCGGAATTGCCATCATCAAGTATGAACAGATCATCGCCATCGTCATCGTCATCAATTTCGTGCAGTTTGTTTTTAGAAGAATCAGGAATGGTAGCATCAGACATTTCAGGCAACTTTCATTTCTTCCCAGTAGTAACACTCTCAATTCCTGTCGGAACAATTTCTATATCACTAACTTCTTTGGTCTCCAGAGAAACTGCCTCAGATGCATTTGATGTGCTCGCACCATTTTCAGTAGAAGTGGTCTTATCCTTTTCTTTTGTCCATCCAGAGAGAACCATCCCATCAGGTTCTTTCTCCTCATCGAAGTCCTCTCAATGACATGACATGTAAACAACACTTCTCAAGTAGCAGCTCGAATGTGATATTATAGATAGAGACACCCCATGAACAGATATCGAAGTCAATCACCGAATGCATTCCACAAAATTTAAGGGGTATAATAACAGCCAACTATTTTAACCTATATAGAGATGTGTCTCTCCAGTAACGAAGCAACTAAATATTCTACCCTCCTGTCTTTTTGCGCTCTCAGAAAGTTAGAAACAGCTGCCATCCTTCTCCTAAGGGTCTCAGCTCTCGCCTCTGGCACTTGACAGCCAACTCCGGCCACCTCACCATCACTATCACTATCACAACCATTAAAATGAATTGTATAATCACATTGTAGAGAGTCGTCCATGAGGTAGCTGGAGTAGTGTCCTCAGGGAAGATTGTACAAACTACGAAGGGAAGGGACTAGCGAGGGTTGGGTAGGTGAGAATAGAGGCTTTCTAAGTGAGATCTACAATTGTGAAGGAGTGCTTTTGGGCTTTTTGAAGGTGGTCTATGGGAGTCAACCAAGCCATAAACAATATCTAGCAACAGGTGGTTCCACAACTTCTAAATAAGTTCAACTTTTTGGTTTCCTATTTGACCCACTAATACTACCAATAAAAAAGCAAATCCCTAACGATGACGAGTTCCAAACAAATTTATCTGTTTACAAGGTGTGCATGTGTCTAATGGGTTTGAGTGAACAAGTGGCCCTCGACAGAGCTCAATGGAGAAAAATGATTCATGTAGCCGACCCCAATTGATTGGGACATAAGGCTCTGTTTGGTTTGGTTAAAAGGTGTGCATGTGTAATCACCACCTCAACAGATAGAAAGAAAAAGAGAGCTGATAGTTACGGCCTCCCAAAACACACAGCAAAAAAATTAAACAAACCTGTGCTTAATATTTGATATTGCAGGACAGTTCTGGCAGAAGGTCCTCAACTGTGAGAATGGTCCCACCAGAGACTGGAGAAGGCAACTCAGACAGAACCTGAGGGCGGAAGGGAAGAGTGAAGAATAATGTAAGGCACGATGCAACTCATCGCCAAACCACAGCAACCCCGAAAATGCAGAAC
>JAOTQK010000003.1:19059910-19070053 GCA_025642025.1 Rhododendron ferrugineum
CCCCCCCCCCCCCCCCCCCCCCCGCTCTCTCTCTCCTGTGCCATTTTGATACCACAAACCAAAGAAGGAATGAGGTTAGTGCAGGAGAAGGAAACCGGTTTGAAACCCGTAAGATTTGGCTGTTGGGAATGGGAGCTGTGCTGATGCAATGGGATGTCATATGTACCCCTTGCAGTCATTGGAAACAAAAGCCATGCAAATGGTTATATTTCCTCTATTGATTTTGGAAACTACGTGTGTGAGCCAGCTTCAATTTTTGCTTCACTCCAAACTGGATGTTCCCCCTTGTAACAGTAATAGCCGTCTCTGTAACTCTGTGCGCGCGCTTGCGTGCGTGGAAAGTACTTATTCATGGTGAAAGCGAGATAAGCTGCTATAAGTTCCAGTGTGTGTTCCTGTTCTTTTTTCTTGTGTGTTTTGATTATTGAATTGATGTTACTTCTTCTTTCTCTCAAATCAAATGTATTGCGATCGGTTGTTTGCTTGACTGCGAGGTGTGTTTGACTTCAAATTTAAAATTTTCAACCAGTAATGTATTACAAGAGACGAAGTAAGGGAATGAGATGTCGTGCTCAAGGACCTGGACAGAAGAAAGCAAGAACTGATAATTCTGATCCATTTGCTGTACCTAATTTGCTGGAGGAGCTGAATTGTAGTAGATTTGGAAGTGTGACAGACGAAATAAAGGATCTTCTTGCTCGGAGGAGCCAGGCGATCAATTCTTATTTTCGAATGCATTCCGATGATTTAGATGTGGAGAAGAAGTTAACAAAAGAGGAATCACAAGAGAAGCAGCTGGAAACTCCTTTGGCTCTTCCGGATGTAATTCTCTTGGAGGATAACAGTGTTGCAGATCATGCCGTAACTGGAAGATTGGAGGTTGTTCATATCGATTCAGATGTTGAAGAGACAGGAGATCAGAGAAGATTGGAGGTTGTTCATATTGATTCGGATGTTGAAGAGAAAGGAGATCAGAGACCCTTTAACCCATATCGGGAGCCAGCTGCGGAGTTTCTCGTGGACAATTTTTTGGTAAGGTCTATTTTTCTGCATTTGTAACATTTGAGCTTCCTCATAGTTGAGTTTAAGCAGTACAGGCTTTGGACAAAGCAAGTCAAATGAAGGATCTTTGTTAGAGGCGGAGAAGGTTATGATGTGGTATTTCACAGGTTTTATATAGAAGAATGACCTAAAAAAATGCTTTGAAAGATAATGGATGATACAAGATAATTTTGTCATGAAGTTGTTCTGTTGCTCTGGAAGGAAAGGATCTTATGGGACTGTTGACCACAAATAAATGTATCATAGAACTGTGGGTGGGCTATTAGGAAACTAGGACAGGTATGTTTTCTTGCTTCTCTATTAAGAAGAGCAATTTAATGGATCGTTACTGAACTCAGTACTGATGGCTCTACAAGAACCAATGACTGGAGATGTCTTAAAAAGAAGTCGTCACCTATTAGGTCATAGTAACGCATAGTGATAACGGCGGAGATGTCATTTAGTATTCCTTAGGCTAGAATTATACATGAGGTATTACTGGGACAATTGTACTGTCCCTATTTTAAAGTCAAAGAAGGATATTATACTGTCCCTATTACCGTAAACCACATATTGTACCTGTTTTGAGTAAATCAAACCAAAAAGTAGACGCACTACACTGACTGAACCTCATTGTTGGCTTATTCAGGTTAACAAGAATGGTGAATATGAGGTTCTAATTCCTTATACATGGGAAGGCGCTAAACACTTGTACCCTAAGTTTTACAGTGTGATTCATGGTTATATTCATTTGGCTATGTTGGATAACTGATCATACTCACAACAATATACAGGATAGGGGTTGGGCTGACCTCCAAAGTTTGATGCACTATGCTGTAAGGCTTGCTGGTGAAAATGAGACCAATATTTTTTTTTGGGTTTTTTTTTTCTCATACCTCCTTCTCTCTTACTATCATTATGGTAATTCATCCTGCTTGTCATTGCTTTTTCAGATTGTTTACATACGTTTGGATGTAAAGTTTAACTGTTAAAAATGAAATCCTTATGCTTCCTGTGGTGATGAAGACTTTTGGGTTATTTCTGATTGTTAGGAATGTTAAATATGAAATACTCTTTCTGTAATGGGAAGGCGCTAAATGCTTTGATGCCTTAATTTTTTTTAGTGCCTTCAGGTTTTACTTTGATATGAAGTTTTTAGTTTCATTTTGGTTCCGTATGGTAACTGGTGGGTGTCAAAACAATATATTGTATACACAGGATAGGGATTGGACTCAGAACCAAAGCAATGATGATCCAAGACTTTCTGGTGAAACTGAGACCAGGAAAGACAAAGGTGTTTATGTTGGTGTAGAGGATGATATCCAAAGTGAGGACAGCAATTGCCAAACTGATTCTAATTATGATGGTCTGGCTGACATTTGGAAGGAAATGAATGTGGCATTTGAATGTTGCAAGGTAATTTATGTTTGATATCATCGCATGTCATAGCCTCGGAAAAGTTCCATTTCCATATTTCCGTTGAAATTCAATTGGGGCACGAGATAGGCCTTACATCAAGAATGCTTTTCTTCTAAGGAAAATTGTGCCATGTCTTTTCCTTTTAGTTACTTGTATGTTTGCGGGATAGAGGATTTTGAAAGGCGCGCTTAAGATATCAGTGCTTTAATTTTGTCTATTTAGTTAATGTTTGGATACATGTTTTGTGGTTGAATTGGTAATGGGCAATCGGACACAAGTATTCTATCATGTGTACTGAAACAGAAATTTGATTGTAACATGTTTCCTAAACTGGACACCACCTTTGACTTAGGTTGAAAACTTTTCTTTTTATGTCTTGTAGGATACTACTGAAGATCCTCTACCTGATGAACTTGTAAGAGAGGGGCTAGATGAATGTGACCATACTTTTGTGTTGAAAGATGATCTTGGTTATGTTTGCCGAATTTGTGGTGTGGTCCAGAGAGGAATCGAAACCATAATTGAGTACCAGTACGCAAAGGTATGTATTAAACTGAAATCACTTGCTTTACCTACTCTTTCCCCTTGTTTCTTTGTAACAAAGCTTGAACATTTGCTGTTCTTGTGTGCTCTTATATTTTTTTCCCTCTATTTGTTTACTTGAATAATTGGTTCCATTTGTTGTTTTTGTCCGCAATGCCTTCTATATGTTCATTACATGCACGTTGTTGCTGATACATCCATTCTTCTCCCCTGCAAAACATTTTGTCGGAATGTACTGCTTTTTCTCCTTTGGAAATTCTCTGAGGAATATATTCTATTTTTGTTTGATTTAGGGTTCAAGGACTACACGAACATACTGGTATGAAGGCCAGAGTACGAAGGACATGGAACCTACTGAAATCCTTTGTGATGGGGTTAAATTGTCAGGACAGGATTTCATTGTCAGCGAAATCTCTGTTCATCCCAGGCATAGGAAGCAAATGAAACCCCACCAAGTGGCGGGCTTCAATTTCCTACTGAGTAACTTGGTTGCAGAGAACCCAGGTGGCTGCATCATGGCCCATGCTCCAGGCTCTGGAAAAACTTTTATGATAATAAGTTTCATACAGAGTTTTCTTGCAAAGTATCCCAATGCTAGACCACTGGTGGTACTACCAAAAGGCATCTTGGCTATATGGAAGAAAGAATTTCAAAGATGGCAAATTGAGGAAATTCCGCTCTATGACTTTTACTCTGCAAGGGCGGATAATCGTTCTCAGCAACTGGAAGTGCTTAAAAAATGGGAAGATCACAAGAGCATTCTCTTTCTTGGGTATAAGCAATTTTCTTCTATTGTATGCGATAATGAAACAAACAAGACTTCTGCTACTTGCCAAGAGTTATTGTTGACATGTCCATCCATTCTCATATTGGACGAAGGTCATACTCCTAGAAATGAGGACACTGATGTCCTGAACTCCCTCAAGAAAGTCCGGACCCCGCGGAAAGTTGTACTTTCGGGCACTCTTTATCAGAATCATGTGAAAGAGGTGTTCAACATTTTTGACCTTGTTCGTCCTAAATTTATTAGGTGGGATACTTCCCGTGCCATTATGAGGCGAATCTTGAGCAGAGTGTCCAGGAAAAATGTGAAAGCAAAAGGTTTAGAAAATGCTTTCTATGAAGCTGTAGAGTGCACACTGCAGAAGGACGATGATTTCAAGAGGAAGATATCCGTGATCCAAGACTTGCGTGAAATGACGAGCAAGGTTCTCCATTTTTACAAGGGAGATTTCCTTGATGAATTACCTGGACTTGTTGATTTCACTGTGCTTCTTGATCTCAGCCCAAGACAGAAGCTTGAAGTTGAAGATTTGAAAAAGATAGGAAAGAAGTTCAAGATTAGTTCTGATGGAAGTGCACTTTACGTACACCCACAGTTGAGATACCCCTTGAAGAAGTCTTCATCTAGAGAAAGAGAGAGACCCGATGATACTGAGATGGATCAACTATTAGAAAAGGTGGAAGTTAGAGAAGGGGTGAAGGCAAAGTTCTTTCTTAATCTGTTAGGGTTATGTGAATCTGGTGGTGAGAAGCTGCTGGTTTTTAGCCAGTATCTCCAGCCACTCAAATTCTTGGAAAGACTTGTGGTGAAAGTGAAGGGATGGAGTCTAGGAAAAGAAATTTTTGTTATCACCGGTGACTCCAATTCCGAAAATAGAGAGTGGTCTATGGATTGCTTTAATACTTCCGCTGATGCTAGGGTTTTCTTTGGTTCAATAAAAGCATGTGGGGAAGGGATATCTCTAGTTGGTGCCTCTCGTATCATTATACTTGACGTCCATTTGAATCCATCAGTTACCCGCCAAGCAATAGGTCGGGCATTCCGACCAGGTCAGGTGAAGAAAGTATACACTTATAGGTTGGTTGCCGCTGACTCACCGGAAGAGGAAGACCACTCTACTTGCTCTAAAAAGGAGTCCATTTCAAAGATGTGGTTTGAATGGAATGAATGCTGTGGTCACAAAGAGTTTGAAATGCAGTCTGTCAATGTGAAGGACTGTGGCGACCTCTTCTTGGAATCCCCCAAGTTGAGTGAAGATGTAAAAGCTCTGTATAAATGGTAGGTCGAAGTTTATACACTTTTCATTAGTTAAACAATGGAAACGTACCGTAGTTTAAGTACCTGTAATATCTTCTACTTTGTTTCAGGTAAATAGCGGATATGAGGCATGGATTATAGACGTAAATTATACACCCATCCTCTTTACTGAGTTTCATGTTGGAGTTTTTCTGAAGTAAAGGTTTTTGTCAAGAAGTGCCGGATGTTCCCTTTTGAACAATTTTGTTTTTTTATCCTTCGGCAATCAAGTTTCTTCTGTATAAGGTTTTGTAGATCTAGTGTTGGTCCAATTAGGATCTTCATTACTGCTTTGTTTTTTTTTGAACAGCGATTCACTAGGGCTTTGTGAATGTTGCAGCAAGTGAATCTCGACTCTTTTTCAATCTGCCAAACTTAGTATAGCTGTCTTGTACATTGACCAGCTTATGGCACAAGAGCGTAATAGTGAAATACAAGTATCTGGACATTATGCAGACATTCCTCTCTGTTGAAGCCCGGTCTAAAGGCTCTAAGTTGATGATCACAAACTTTCATCCATACGTTATATGTCTCGATGTTCATACATTGTGTTGATTGATGTCTCATCAAAATGATTGATAATCTAGATTTGTTTTAACAATAAACCCTTCTGAATCATCAAAGTGGGCCCCCCATAACGGGGCTCCTACCGGACGCCTAGTCCCTTCGAAGTTCATGATCCAGGCACAGGCTCGAGGAAACAGAAATTCTGGGTGCAACCGTGCAGTAATACAAACAAGCATAGTAGCACCAAAGCCAAGTGCCCACCTCGTAAATATCTTTGTTACCCAAGCTGATCCAGTGTTTTATTCCCAATCCCAAAGTTGAAGCAATATATATCTTACAAATTCCTGCAACCTATATGACAAAAAATAAGCATCTTATCTTTACAAATATTCTAACCTTCCAAATCTTTGGTCATAGTACATCCGTGTTCCATATACCTTATATGCAAAGGTTCTAACCCCTTTGAAGCCTAGGCCCCCCTTCTTCTTCACTCCAGAGGAGCACAAAAATTCACCAAACCAGTTTTCCCATCAAACATTTCTTATGCTACAAAATCATGGAACATATGCGAGGAACCGAACCTTTGAGACCGGTTACCGGAATCCATGCAGTCGAAATCTGTTGTCTGAGGACCCACCGAAGACGGTGCAGTGTTATAGACCTCGTCCCCTCTCATGCTAACGAAACCGTGATGAGTATCAACAGTCATGGGGAATCCACCACCCTCACGATGCTGGAGTCCTAATGTGAGAGAAACCCCATTTCCATTTCCAAAGTTTCCCAACTCTGAGATCATAAACCTCCCGCTACCTCCATCAGACTGAACAATGGTGTTCGGAAAAAGATTACCGTCATCCAAACAAAGCCTTTGCTCCCCCTTCGACCTCAACACCCCATACTCAGTTTCAGTTCCCACCATTTCCACATGGGGAATGTGATTGTGCTTCGAGTCGAGGTATTGTCCGGTTCCATGTCGCTCTGTGGGTACAGAAGTTGCACTTTGTTTGAAATCTTCATTTCTATCCTCACATGCAGTGATATCACCTTTTGTTGCTTTAGGTTCGCCTTCAGATGAAGAATTAGAGTCCATCTCGGCATCACCGGTCTCTTCTTTGTACATCTCTTCAACCATGGGCTTCCAGAGACGCACCCGTGCATTTATAAACCAGTTTGAGACCTGAGATGCACAAAGAAAGTATATCAGTACATTATAGAAGTACAACAAATGACAAAATGCTAAGAGGTACACCGTACACCAAATCAAGAAAAAACTTGCTAACTGATTGGCACAACTGCACTAGTTCATGACAACCACAAACTGAACTACTAATCACCCCTGGGTCTTGACCCTCCAACGTTTATAGGAAATGGACTCAACAATAACAGTTTTTTAGGCACTAGTAAGTTCTCACAACACAAACTTTTATCTGTTTTCACTTTTCACTGCGTGTTTACGCCAAACTCAGCCAAAATGACTTTTGATCTAAAACATGTCACTTACTCCATATGTTTTATCTCTAAAAGGCTTTATTTTCCTCTGTTTTGATTCGTTTGTTCTTGCACTTCTTTTGACATCAACACTGACTTTATAGCTGTTTCTAAGATGTTCATCGTATCTCCTGGTTATTCTTAATTTCCACTAGCAACTAACAAATGAATCCAAGATGAAATTTCAAAGGTATCAGTGTCGTGCTGATGCAGCAAACAAAAATTAGGTACACTAACGTCAAAGCTCAACCAACTGAATCGTCATTCATATCATCATATGCCACCTTGAATCCATTGATCCTTGCAATATCATATGCATAGCCTCATAATAAACAGAAGTTTATACCTGACTTCTTGTCAAGCCCGTCTGCCTTGCCAGCATGCTCTTATCAGAATCCTTAGGGTACCTGCACAAGAACCAAAGCAAAACAAAACAAAACGAAAAAACCAATTATATGAATAGACTTTCAGAACTTAACCATACAAAAGTTTAAAAAAAAAAAAAAAGGATTAATCCAGGGATTTACGGATGAAGGAAGTGTTCAAATAGCCAAGCACGGAGAATAGAAACTGAGCTCTCAGGCAATCCCCTTTGTGGCCTCCACGCGTGTTGTTGCATCATGCCAAGCTGCTGAAGAGCTCTCTGTTGCCTAAGGTGTTGATCCACATAGCGAAGGCGAGATATTCCCACGCCTTTGCCGTTATCTGAAGTATCTTGCTCTCCAAGGTTTTTTCTCAACACTCGAATCTGACCAGTTATGGCATCACGCAAGCAACGGAAGTGGCGGGAGATAGTCTGGAGGGCAAGTGCTGTGTAGGGTTTTGCTGCTCCGCATCCTGCTATAACGTCAAATGAAGATACCACAATCTGCATTTGATGGTAATATTGTTTGTACCTTTTATCAACCTGCAAAAATAGAATGATCAATGTTTTATTTGACATAGTTAGGTTATATAACTGCTTGGAAGAACGATTTCGATTAGACTCTCAATCATGCTAGTCTGATAAGCAAACAGTGATGTATAAGGATCGAATTACACCTGCTCCAATCAGTTAGTAACAAGGAGCAATATCACGTCGAAGTTTTTGGAAAAACAGCTAAGCTAACAAAAGGCCTTTGTTATAGAGATCGTAGAACTGGGATAGTAAGGCACGTTTTGATATCGTAAAAGAGCATTCCTCCAATAAAATACGACTGGTACATTGATAGAGAAAGTAAAGCAAATAAGAACTGGGAGATACTAGAACATTAGAGACAATATTACCTTAAAGAAAGTGACACGATTAGCATGTTGGCGTAAATGAAGTGAACATAATAATTGCTTGCAACCCGAGGTTAGGCCAGTTTCCCAATTTTTCACACAAACAAGCAGCCCATGATAACAATATTCCTAAGATTCTCAATTATATACATTGAAATCTTTGTACACTTAAGTAACATAAATCACTTTAGACTTCCGAACACCAAAAACACACAAGCTGTATCTGAGAGAGTTGGGAAACAATCAAATGATGCCAAAGATAAAGCTAGTATTGGTCATACCTCATCCAGCAAGGACAAAAGCTTCGTCAACTTGTCCTGCAGACCCTGTCTTTCAGCTGCGGGAAGCTCTTTAGGGGAGTCATTGACAGACTCTTGTTGCGGGTTTGAATTTTCATCTTTCGATCCGCCATCACCTTCATTCGAGCTTTTCATTTGGTCTTTCTTAGACTCCTTAGGCTTCAGAGCTTTCCGGACAGTAACTACTTCATCAAGGAGTTGCTGAGCTGCTTTCAAGTACTTTGAATTGGGAACTGTTCTTGAAATACTCGACATTTCATAAGGAGAAATACCTGATTTCATATTATCCGA
Source organism: Rhododendron ferrugineum (assembly GCA_025642025.1). Taxonomy (NCBI): domain Eukaryota; kingdom Viridiplantae; phylum Streptophyta; class Magnoliopsida; order Ericales; family Ericaceae; genus Rhododendron; species Rhododendron ferrugineum. The sequence goes on from JAOTQK010000003.1 coordinate 19,068,842, forward strand.
ATTTCCACTTCCCTCGCCTGAAATTGACAGATTAGGATTCAAGAATGCAGAGAAACCCGAATTAGGATTTCTATAGTCAATAGAAGGCATTTGCATTGCTGATGGGAGTTGAGTACTTAGGCTAAGTGATAATCCTTGACCCTGCAAATTTTGCATACTTTGAAGAAGGCTGGTGGCACCGCCCATTGGGGGCATAAATGACATTTCACTTCTACCATTCCCCCATTCGTGAAAATCGTGCTCTCCCATTCGTGATCCTCCAAAATGGTTAGAAACAGAATCACCCACAGGAGGAATGTCATTACAACTATTTTGCTGGGAAGTCGCGGCTAATGTGTCCGACCCAGGAGAAGATAGGTAGTTCATATACATCATCATATTAGCTGAAATAACCGGGGCTTCTGAATAAGAACTTGGCAATGATTCCCTTGAATAAATCATTGGAGCAGCTTCTCTTTGGTCACTTGAATTAGGGAAAAATGTAGCCATTTCAGCCTTAAATCATGCCTCAAGTTAATTTACCTAGTTTCCACGAACAATTATTGTCAGAAGTCTGTTGTTTCGCGAAAAGAGACCCGAGAAGATTAATAACAAATGGCACATAAAGAGGACATAGATTTTTCTTGAAAATTGATTATTTCTAGTTCCATAATCTAGTTTGAATTGGACTTTGGTTTGTCAATTTATATCTGAATTAAAGTGAATAATTCAATCTGCATAGAAGCAATTACAGGTGCCTTAAAAAGTTCATGGATACAACTTATAAATAGGAGAAAATCATGGACTTTGCCCATGGAATTATGCATAGACCGTGCGAAAATCGGAGCTTCGCATGTGCTGGATTTGTAGGTCAAAATTCAACAGTGAGATATTCAATTATTAACAATACATATGAAAGTGTAACAATGATTTAGAAATTGGAAAATATGTGTAATTCCCCATTTCCAGCAATCAGTCAACTGAAGCAAGCATGAAGAATCAACTAAAAACAGAAAATAAAAACGAAAACCCCGGGAAATAAGAGCTTAGACGCAGCTGGAAAGAGTGAGAATTACAGCAGTATATCAAAATCAGATTCTCAAAAAAAAAAAAAAAGGGGGGGTGGAAAAAAATTTGAGAAGAATTGAGGATGACCCATTAATCCCATACTCCTTAAACATAACAAACCAAAAACTTTTTTTTTTTTTAAAAAAAAAAAAATCATATTTTTGA
>JAOTQK010000003.1:19073995-19103063 GCA_025642025.1 Rhododendron ferrugineum
AAAAACTATTTTCTCTTTTTCTAATAACTTGTTTTTATTACTAGTTTGAAACCTATTTTTAAAAAATTGTTTTCTATATATGTTCACAATTTTTAGATTTTTATAAATTGAAAAAGTGATGTGGCATGTTTTGGTTATTCAAATTTGATTGTACCATTGTGGACCTCTACATTGCTAACCTTAGCAACCCCTTAAATGCATAACCAAAAGATGATGTGGCAACATTTGATTATTGACTTTTGATTATTCCACTGTGGATGCTCTAAGGCTTTTTAAACAAAATTAGATGAGATTTTCTCTCTCAGACAATGACAATGTATATAGTTATATACATTGAAAAAGGAAAACTGCCATGAAATTTAGTTCAAAAAGTTAACTTGAATTGTTTTTGGGTCAAAAGAACGTCGGATTCTACTGATACATCGTTACACCATTATTTTTCTATTTTGAAGCTTGGTAATCTTAGAAAATGTGTGCATTTTGTTTGATAAGAAAAATATAACAACATTTGTAGTTGAAATTTTCTTTTTAAACTTTTTTAGTAAGGAATACCGAAAAAGTTGGTTGTCGAAGTGTTCTTCCTTCGAAACATAAATGCTAGCTCCGCTACTGCATGTATTCGTGTAATTTTGAAGTAGTCATAACACTATCAAATTTCCACGAGTTAATATCATTTTTCATTTTGGGAACCTTATTGGAATATTGGTTAGGCTGGAATGAGCTAGTAGAATATTGCTTAAAAGATTTCGTAGAAAATGTTTTGCGCCTAACAAATTAATGTAATTAAGGATTATTTATCTTCTGGGTAGGTAAAATTAATAAAGATTGGAAGTGCTTTTTTGACATAATGGTGGTTAATTGTACGTGTTTTCAAATGAAAGACTCCTCCACGGCATTAATCACGTTTTGATGACTTTAATTAACTCTTCTCAAAATCCTTCATGATGAGTGATAAAATACAGCCTTTGCTTAATTAGCTCCGTTGACACCATTTTTGGTAATTTTTTTAATGCAAAACAAGTCGCACAAAGCTTTAAGCATAAATGCCCAAAAAAAATTATTATTATTATCTCACTCGTCTCACTCGTTTTCTTTATCAATCGATAGGAGAGATCATTTACACCATGTATGAATTACTTACAAAAGTAGTGAAAGTACAAATCAGGGATATTACATCAATTGTAAGAGTCCACGAAATAATCAAACCCAACAAATCAATCAACCAATATAAGATATAAGTCCATCATATAGAAAAGAAACAATGAAAGAAATGCAAAAACCCCTCTAAGGGAAGAACACTCACACGCAGGCGCAACCGACGTTGTAGTGAAATGCAAAATTTTTGATCAAGTGGGGCTAAAGCTAGCCTTAACTTAGTGCTAAAGTGGGGCTAAAGCTAGTCCAATCTTGTTAACTTTCTTCCTCTTCTTCTTTCCTCCTCACTGAAATTAGAAGGGGTGGTTATCCAATTTTGTCTCTCACTCGGCAAAGGAGAAGTTAATTACTTTTTTGTTTGATAATCTTTGCTTTTGGCCACAGGCTGAAAGATATATCTAGACACTACCCCAACCCCAACCCCACTCATTATAACACAAAAGATATCAACGTCTTCCATAGGACGTACTTTATTCAACGCCCTAATTAAACAACCCCGATTTTTCGTCGATCTGCTGAGTTTTTTTTTGTTTTTGTTTTATAAGCATAAGGAATTTATTAATGCTTGAGAATAAGAGTCCAAAGAAAAAAGGCACACAACAAGAACGAGTACACCAACATGGTTGACACCCTCACTCCTGACAATCATGAATATGTCACCCGAGACTCTGAAAACAAATTAACCACAGTTGGCAAGTAGCTAGACTTCGATTAAAGAAGAATTTACAAATATAGCACTATGTTCCCGTTTTTTTATTTTTTTTTGATTGGCAGTAAATTTCTTGAGGAAAACTTGACAAAGGATATACATCAAGTTGGGGGAGAGGGGAGAGGAATCCAACCAAAAATTGAATGAAAAAAAAAACTCCTGATGAGACAAAGCCCACTAAATAAAGCCTCTAAGGCTTAATTAAGGCGATCAATGCTTCACTTGTATACATACACAACCTTTATTCTTTTAAAAAAAAAATTTGGTCATTTCGTGGCTGCGTGTAGACAAGAAATAGCTAACATGTCCCCAGATAAATAAAAAGAAAAAAGAAAAAGGAAAGAACCATGCATAATGCAGGGTCATTTTCTTTGATGGTTCAGGGTGAAACAGAAGGGTCGTCCATTGTGACCAGTGGATCCCCTAAAAGCTCAGGTATTTGATGATGTTGATTTGTGTGTCCTATGATTTGTGGGGTTTAGGCCTTCTGGCCTTGCATATATATTTTGCTGTTTTAAATTTTTGCAGGTCTACGTACAAGTACTGCAATTTGTTCATGCATGTGTGATTTTGTAGCATGCATTTCAATGATTAGATGCAATTTCTTTATATACTTCGATGGTGACCCTAATTGATAGTGATTTTTACAAGTACTCCTACTAGATAGATGGTTCATTTTAATTCTTTCCTCCCCAATGGTAAGAAAATACTGTAGTACTTAATTAATTAGACTTACATTATAGTGATCAGAATTTAACTATGCAAGAAAGTGCAATTACATGCATGCATACTAATAATTACTAGTTAAAAATGATTAAAGACCTAGTAATTAAGTAGAATAAATACAACGCAAGCACAAAAACTTGTAATAAAATTAATTAGAGAAGTAATAATGTAGGAGATCTGATGATCAATTTCATGCATACTAATAATAACATGCATATATACTAATAACCGTCTGATCAATTTCTTTTATGTTTTTCATTTCTCTTTGAAGATTCCTACACTAATCTATTAATCTAATCCAAATAAACAATTGGCGTGGCGTTGCTTCTGAAATCCAGTTTCTTAATCGAATTATGGCTTTAATAAAGTAAAAGAAAAAGAAAAATTAATTGGCGGCCGGCATCAGAACACGTATGCAAATAATTCAAAAGACATATGATATGCATGCACAGGGCCGGCTCTGACATTTGTGAAGACTAGCAAACTTTTTCAAACGGGACCCTCAATCTGCTTTGCATAGTCAAAAATACTTTGGAAAGAAAAAACTTCTTATGGAAGTCATTACAATCATTTAAGAGCATAAGTACCCAAAATTGGTTGCCATTATATTAATCATTTACGTAATTTTTATGTTGGCCTAATTTGTACATATGAACCTATAAAATTCGGGGCCTTCAAAATTGGTCAAAAATCGGGGACCTAAAGTGGATAATTATTCAGTGTTTGGAACTTAAAATTACAGTGAAGTCTGAGGAGTGGCGTTGGATATAAGAGAAAGAAAAGCAAAACCGCAGGCGCAGAATGTAAAAGCCAAAGGGCCCTGCGAAAGCTACGAGTCGGCGAGTTTTCAGGTTCTTGCAGAACGCTAAGCCAATCCCAGTGGCCCCCCAATGCCTCCTTAGATTTTGGTCTTGGTCTTGGTTTTTAGGAATCCTAAGGTTTCTTTCTGGGCCTTCTGGCAACCCCATAGTCCTCTTTTTCACCCAAAAAAACAAATTCCACAGTCCTCCCTCTCTCTCTCCCTCTTCAAATATTAATCGAATTTAGCTCCCCACCACCACCCCTTTTTTCCCTTAGAGGTATTCGGGTCAACTTAAGCACACCTTAACTGATTTCCTTCTCGATATCTATCAAAAAATATATATATATATTTCCTTTTCAATCCGATTTAAGACATGTCATTCATACCGGGACTAAGATATTCATAAGAAATTACTTTCTTGCGACCTGACTGCAATAGTTTAACGCTCGTCAATTATGCGGGGAGCAAAACCACCAACTAACCAGACTAACCTTACGGCTCCCGCCACACTTTCAAAGGTGAAATTATTCAATAGTCTGAGAGCACCGCCGCGTGGTGCTCCAGACCACACTACTTTAACACATTCTTGTGAGGCCCACGACTAAGTGCATGCATGGACCCCCACATGAATGTATGGTTCTGGAGTAGTTCGGAGCATCACGTGACGGTGCTCCCGGACAAGTGAATAATTACTCCTTTCAAAGCCCCTGCTTTTGTGGTCCTCGGCAGCCTTTTCCTTTGTTTTCGTTTACAGTCCCTAGGGATTGATTTATTAGCGCCAAACCCTTTTTGCTTTAACATACGCCTGTTAAAGGACAGACTTCAGCCCGAATTCGAGTACCCGGATTTGTATCCGCTAAAGAAGATATCCGATCTGATTAAAAGTTCAAAAGTTCATGACTTTGTAGCAGCTTAAGAGAAAAGATGTATAATTGTTTGTGTGATCATGGTGTTTGGAATTTCTTGTCGGCTTATCCTTGCGTCAATATAGTTAGTTGTCTTTTGTCCTAAATATATTCTCGTGTTTAACTAAATCTCATTTTAATATATACTTTATTATAGTTTGATACGGAATACAATTGCTTTCGAAATGGAAAACTTATGAATGATGTCATAAGATATCAGTCAAAAGAGATATCTACCATTTCTCCGCGATGATAATGCCACAACTATCGTTTTATTCTACCGTGGCATAGATGATTCCCCCGAAGTTCGTTTTACTAGTAATTCAATTAAGATCAAGTTATGTATAAAAGATGAAAATCATTGTCACTAGAATACACAAGTTGAAGCAAAGAGTCGGCCTATTCTGAGGTAATTCCTCGCTAGATCACGGGCGGCTCTAGTAAATATAAACATCTTGATATGGTTTTGAGTATTTAAAAAAAAAAATTACTAGATGACATTAATACCACATTTTAAAATGTCAATAGAAAAATAGAAAACGGTCCAAATCCGTAATCTTATTGAAAGCACAAGTGTTGCGTAGGTTGCTTAAGTCTTTTGTACCAAATTCGAATTAATAAATCCTGTGGCCCATAGGGATATGCCACGGCCGGCATGTAGGACTTGCTAAAACGCAACTAATAAAACTAGTACTATATAGTTTTTTTTTTTTTTTTATCACCAGATATTCCAGTCAGCTTGTACGTACGCACCTCGACTAATTTCGGGACCGTGAAGATAACGACCGAGCAAATGCTCTAGTGGCTCTAAAACTTGAAATGCTTGGCCTTCATGTGGAGTTTGAACATGCGATCTCACGGAAGAAAAACATTTGTTCTCATGTTTATCTAGCCGAATCTTTTACGATTCTAATAAACTAATATTCAGATATGTCTATTTTCATAAATATCTACAATGATATTGAATATTTAAGCCGTGTACAGATATATCCTTTAATATAATATATGATTGAAAGATATATCAGTGTCTAATGAAATTGCCAACTGTAATAATCATTAAAAATGACACAGTTTGGTTAACCATATAATCAAATATCTTAATTCCCCACCAAAACTTCTGTCGACAAGTAAGATGGGAAAAATTGTGGGTGTGCACTGAAGGGTGTGCACTGAAATAAGCTCGACACGTGGCATTAATCATTGGTTAATTGGTGAGGTTTAAGAATTTTAAAGTAGTTTTCACTTCAATTATCAACGATGGTAGGGGGGAATGTGGGACCCCCACTTTGCGTTAGAATCAAATTTAAATAAAAAAAAAATCTTGATTTTGGTGATGGCTGGAAAATGCTTTTGTGTGATGGGGATCAGTTTTCAAATATTAGGTGATGTAATTTGTGACATGGATAGGGACCCATGTGGATAATGTTGGTGGGTCCCACGTTGGACATTAGTAAGAGGGAAAAAAAATGCCTACCAAGCCTCTTTTCTTGGTGATATATTTAAAGTCAATAAAAGTTGCGTTGCCCTAGGCTCGAATTGGGATGATTAATTGCAAATATGTTCCAGAAAAGCGTGTTGAAAAAGCAAGAACAACACGAAAACAAATTAAAAAAAGAAGATGTTGATTAAATATTAAATTTTGAGTCAGAAGATTATAAAGATTTGGTAAAAAAATGCTTGTACATGTTTATGCATGCCCCTTTGTAAGCATAAGGCGAAACGAGACATAGTTGATAAAAAAACGTTGAACGGTGAAGGAGTGATGGTTATTCGTTCGAAATAAATTGGTCCTAGTGTCTTATAATTGGATTGACAGCCACGAAATGACCGATTTTGAAGGACCAAGTGGACCATCGGGAGACGATGACGTGAGTCTACTCGGCGGTGTGTGCTAGTCACCTAACCAACGCTCGTGCGGAAAGATACAAACGTTGATTGATATCCGCAATATGCGTGTTGAAATATGGGTAGCTTAAGCGAATTGAAAAACCTTGTGAGCATACTCTACAAACAAATTTGTATGAAGGATAACTTTGAGGTCCTGTTCAATTGCACGAAAAAGGATGAAAAATGATGGAAAAATCAACTTCCCTGTAGTTTGCTTCAATTTTTTCATTGAGAAACACTTTTTCCTGCAAAATAGGTTTTGCCAAAATGAAAAAAATTACTCCGTATTGTTTTTCTGCAAGATTCTGTCAAGAGATCACATAAAATAAATTTAATTTTTTTTTACTTCCACTCACTTGACTTTTTCTGAGAGCCAATTTTTCCCTCAATATTTTCTTCGACAACTAAACGGAACCTGAGTGACCAAATTAGGTTGTCTGCGTAGTGTGTCTACTTTGAAGATCAAATGACTTGAGAAGGCCCATAACTTGTTCGGCCCGAGGCCCGTTCTTTATTATCCTTAAAAGGATGTATGAACTACAAATGCCTTGGCAATCTTTGGCCCACGGGACAAATTCGTAATAACTTGTTTTTTTTTCTTTTCCAATATTGTATACTCCGTACATCAGCGAGATTAGTGGAAAATTAGTTAGTTCATAGGGGTCCAGAGGGTGTTCATAATCCTGAACCTCCACCATCCACCCCTCATGAGACTCGAACCCAGGCCTCTACTAAGATAGGTGGTGTGTGATGCAAACTGAGCTATGAGCTCGAATTTCTAATAACTTAACTAACTTATATTCTCAATAATTTCTCCCTTAGGTCATGTTTCCTCCAAAATTTTTCACTCCAACCTTTTGGTTTAGTTTAAGTTTTTCATACTAAACTAATTTGTTTTTTTATCAAAAGTTTCGTTTCCACTAAAATAAAACATCAAACACATTTTCTTCTACTAACCCAATCCATTTTCTACGACTTTTAGTTTAGTGAAATAGCTACGAGCCAACACCCTTTAGTTTATATTCTCTCATTTTCTCTTCCTTTTTTTCACGGGTTCCAAACAAGCCAACCGCAAAAAATTCTTATAGTTTGGTTAAGTTTTCAAGTCGAGTTTTTTCTTTTGTTTTGCTCAGATTAGTCAAGTTATTTCAACTCAAGGCTAAGTCAACTTTTTTAACAATTTTTTTAAAAATATTTAAATTTTCAGATTCATCTCGACAATAGAAAAGTAGAAATGTACTCCTATAAAAATGTGTACGAAACTTTGAAAAAAATTTCAAAAGACAAAATACTAAAAAAAAATAGTCCACCAGAAAAAGTAACAATCGGGTCTTATCACACCAATAGGCCCAACCCAACATGTCCGATAGGCCCGACCCAACTTGTTTCAAAGCCCATAAATGGCAGCCAGAAAAACTCTAGGTCGCTCTCCTCTTCAGTTTCTCTCTCTTGGCAAACGAACGATGGCGAAGGAGAAGACGACGACGAACCAGCAGGATGGCCAACACAAACACTGCCCTAACACCGTCTTCGTCAGCAACTTTCCCTACTCTTTCACCAACTCTCAGGCACCTCCTCTCTCTCTCTCTCTCTACATAGTTTTATACATATATATGTCACATATAATGATGTATTCTGTTTGAACATGCGTTTTGGTATTGAATGTGTTTTTGTGTTGGAAACTTTGATATTTCAGCTGGAAGAAACATTCAGTGAAGTCGGCCCTATTAGACGATGCTTTATGGTTGCGAAAAAAGGTAGTATCTTTCAGCAGTAATTTGGTTGTTCTTGTTCAATTCTTCGAAATGGTGTCTTTTCACGTATGGTTAGTTTTGATTGTGGGGAAGGCAGACAAAAAAAAGAAAGGAAACTTTTTTAATTGCAATGTGATGAGCTAGGAAACTGATTGTCAAAGCTAATAAGTGACTTCAAAATGTTGGTTTATGTTTTCTGTTTTCTTTGGACTTTTGGGCTTCGTCATGAGGCTCTATTCTAGCTCATTTTGATGGTTTATTCGTTTGTTCAGTGCTTACTAATACTAATACTAATCGTAGTTCTTCAAATCTTTTTTTGTGTTTGCAGGGTCCACTGAACACCGTGGTTTTGGTTTCGTACAGTTGTAAGTTCTTGCTTTCTGTCCTTGATTCACTATTTATGCTAGGGTTTTCCTACCAGGACGAGAAATTACACTTGTTGCAATGCCTTCTATACCTATCATTGTTTTCACCCAGTGCAGAATGTAGTACGCCATATTTTATCTTTTTCCAAATTTTGAGACTTTTGCATTTTTCGTATTGCTGTGTCGGTTTGGGATATTGGGTAAATCAGTATGCTTTTAAATTCATCGAAAATTAGTTTGCAATTATGGAGAGCATTAGTGGAGAACTCAGACCAAATCTTGTTTTAAGTATTAGGACCTAATAATTTGCATGACTTGAGAAGAGCTGAATGAGAGAATATTGGCAACTATGAATCTGAAGTCCGACTTGTAATTGTCTAGCCGGATTGAGTTCAAAGTTATCCTGGCTGGATAAGTGTTTAAGTAATAAAGCTGCATGGCCTGCTTTTGTATTAGGCATTTTCGGGTAACATGTTTTACCCAGGTAGTTCATGATCGGGTTCCTCTGTTTCTCTATTAGGAAAGTGAAAGAGGTTTCTCTAGAATAAAACTCTCTGAATTTTGCATAGCAGTTCGGAATCAGAGAAAAAAGACGGAACAAGTTTCTAAACGAGTTAGTACATTCTTGCACATTTCGGACTTTTGTTGTAACAGTATGCAAGTAATAGTATGTTAATTGGAATAGGAAGAGAAACACGGCAAAACAAAACTTATTTTGTTTCTTGGTATGCAGTTATGTTTTCATGACTTTTCATTAGCACATATTGCATCTTTTGTACGTAGGATCCCATGGGATATACCTCCTCTTCCTTCTTTTTTGTCAATCATAAATGTTTCATGTAAGTGGTTAGTTGAATTCTTCCCAATGTCTCATGGTGCAATGCTTTGCAACTTTTTGGTTCATACATTTCTTGTTTTGCTTTGTTTACGTATTGTTCCCCTTTTAATCCCTCACAATTTTGCATGCACTTTAGTGCTGTTACAGAAGATGCGACCCGAGCTATTGAGCTGAAAAATGGTTTATCTGTTGGAGGCCGGAAAATCGGAGTCAAACATGCTATGCAGCGTGCTACACTTGAGCAACGTCGATCAAAAGAGAATAAAGGTTGATCAAACCCGCTTTTGTTTCTTGATCTTTAAGTTTTATGTCATTGTCTTATTACTTGCTTTTAGACGTGCTTGAGCTGGTTCACATTTCCAGTGGGGGTGCTAAATTTTCCTTTCACTGTGATCTTTTTATCAGAAGATCCTACGAATACGGAGGACGAGAAGGGTGATGTTTCTTCTAAGGTAGTCAAGCATAAGCAAGCTTCAAAATCTAAAGATAAAGGTACTGGGTTGTTATGTTGGGGCTAATATGTCCATATATATATATATATATATATTTTGTTATCATCCACTATTTAACTGTTGTTTTGTTTCCAAATGTAGTTGAATCTGCAAAACCTAGGAAAGTCGCAACATCTTTGAGTGACACAACTAATGGAGGAATAGGTTCAGATAAGCAGAGGTACCTAACTATTGACTATTCTGCTTTATGTTTCATGTAGTTCTGGTCGAAGATCTTGAAGTACAAGGTGGGTGAGGAAGAGTATTGATATAGTCATTTCTAATCTCTTTCTTCGTGTTAGCTTTAGGTTTGATGATCTACTCTTTTACAATGCTCTTGGTGCTTAGATTTGTCATTTACTTGTCCATAAAATGGATTATTCACTTTAACTGTTGAAAAGGATTGGTAGCAAAATTGTAATCTAAGTGGATTGCTTGCTTATTGCTGGAACATTTGACTGTAAAATTATAATTTATGCGGGTAGAGATTGCTGAACCATTCTATGATACGTTTCTGTTATTGTATTTGTTGCCTTATTCTCATATTATGTGTTTGTGTTGATGTCGAAAAGGGTTGCTAGGACAGTCATATTGGGTGGGCTTCTTAATGCTGATATGGCGGAGGATGTTCATGGTCATGCAAGGGAGTGTGGTACTGTATGTTCTACTACTTACCCTTTTCCAAAGGAAGAACTGGAATACCATGGTGAGGTCATTTCCGCTGTTTCTTCACCGTGATGATGAGACCTTTATTTTCCGTATTATGTCTTTTGTTTCTTTCTAGGTATTCACGTAAGCTAAGTCTACCTATATCTTGCTTAAATACACTGAATGACTCAGTTATCATGTTGAAGGATGTAATTCACTTGAATAATGCCAATATTTTTGTTTTATACTTCTCATTTCTTAATTGTGCCAATAGTGCTATTGTTTTTATATGAAAGTTTTATCAGATGGGATTGATTTATACTTGAATCAGTCACCACAGAATCCGGGACCACTGTACTTATACTATGGAGTTGAACGATTAAGAGGCCTCAAACATGTGAAATTGTTGCAGGGCTTTCTCGAGATGGGTGCAAAATGGATGCTTCATCAGTACTTTATACAAGTGTTCGATCAGCTCGTGCTTGTGTTGCTATGTTGCACCAAAAAGAGATTAGTGGAGGATCTGTTTGGGCAAGACAACTAGGTGGAGAGGTAATGTTTCCCGAATTTTTTGATGGTATTCAATTTATTTTCTTGTCCTATTAAAAAAGACTCACTGTTGTTTGTTAAGATTTCAATTTGCTTAACATACTGTAATAGCTTTCAAACAGTGAACAATGTTATCAAGTGTTTTGGTTTTCTTTCTCATTCCCAAGATCTTGCGTGTTAATTTGTTTAATCGGCACTTTGAGTCCATTGGGATGCTGGAAGTTGTTCATGGTATGTAAGAATGTTGGTTCTATAATATTGTAATGAAAACCTACCTTAGAGTGTAGTTAACGCTTCTTTTGGCCTTAACTTAAACTTATTATTATTATTTTTAACTCAGTCCATTCTTCTTACTTATTTCCCATCCTTGAACTTAACTTATATTGTAATTGTGTGTGTGTGAGGCAATTAAGTTTAAGTTTAGAAGAATGGTTGAACTTGACTTATTTTCATTTAAGTTCCAAAAGGGGAGAAAAAAATAAGCTAAGTTTAAGTTAAGGCCAAAAGAACGCAGCCACACATACTTACGTAAGTTTAAGTTTGGTGATAAATATTGCCACACATACTTTGCATAACTGATGCGTTGGATGACTGCTGGAGACTGTGCCACCATCATCTAGATCTAGGTTTTGGTTAGGTTTTAATAGGAGTTCGATATGGACATGGTAAGCATTTGCCTGCTATTTGATTAATGCTTACGTGAGTCTAATATCTTAGTTCGCTTTCTTACCAGGGCTCTAAGACTCAAAAATGGAAGCTTATAGTCAGAAATCTTCCTTTTAAGGTTGGCTTTATCAACAATATCACTGTTTTCATACATATGCTTGCATTCATATATCTCTGTTATGTATCACTGGTTTCATACATATGCTTACAAATTGTAAGCGCAGGCTACTGTTAGCGAGATAAAAGATATGTTCTCATCGGCAGGCTTTGTATGGGATGTGTTTATTCCTACAAATTCTGAGACAGGGTACATTTTCTAGTCTGACTGTCATTCTTTGTTGTCCATTAGATGTCATTTCCTCATTTGTTTATACTGGTTATGCTATTTTTGCAGGTTTTCAAAGGGGTTTGCATTTGTTAAGTTCACGAGCAAGCAGGAAGCAGAAAATGTATGTATCTTTACATGTGATCTACACCAAATGCCATGAAAGCTTTAGAGTTCTCCTAGGTTACACCTTTCTAGTTTTACTCTTTTCATCTTCTTTCACCCCTCTTTTCAGGCCATTCAGAAATTTAATGGGGAGAAAATTGGTAAAAGACCCATTGCAGTTGATTGGGCTGTTCCAAAGAAAGTTTATGCAACTGGTTCTCAGACTGTTGCTTCAGAAGATGGTATAAGTACTCCATTGTCTTCTACCGTATTCAATAGTGTGTTAACATATCAACCTTCTCCTAGGTCTATATTGAGTTACTTCTTATTTCGTAGTATAATTAGACTGTTTAATGCTTTTGTTTCCAGCCATTTTTGTTGCATTGCAGTTTTTCATGCTCTGATAACTTTATGGCTTGTGTGAGTAGTTTCTTGGACTGCTTCTATCGGAGTGTTCCACTGAATCCACTCCTTTTTGTAGATTGTTTACCCGAAGTGTCTGGATGCTTTCTACTGTGAAGTTAGGATGATAGCTTTGCATGTCTCTGAAGCATAACTTGTGTTTTACAGGACAAGACAGGAAGGGTGATGATGGTAGTAGTGATGATTTAGAGGATGATGATGTGGGTAGTGGTGAAAATTCCCAACAAACTAATGGGGGTGACGGTGCGTCTGATGACCCTGATATGATAGGGAAAGAAGACATCCCTCCTGAATTTGATTTTGATGAGGAAGCAGATGTTGCAAGAAAAATTCTAAAGAATTTGATCTCATCCTCAACAAAAGAAATATCTACTTCTCTCAATTATGATTCAGACCCACCCAAGGAAAGCAAGCATGATGAAAGGAATGATGTACCAAACAAGCCATCTGACAAGTCTGCTGATGTGTCAGGCATAACAAAACCAGATAATTCCGAAAAAATTAAACTGAGAGATTTCAAAGAGGGAGATGGAGAAGATGACTTGTTGAGAACAATCTTCATAAGCAACCTTCCTTTCGACATTGATAAGGAAGAGGTGAAACAACGTTTTTCTGGATTCGGAGAAGTGCAATCTTTCATCCCTGTTCTTCATCAAATCACCAAGTATGAGTAGCATGTTTTATCCTTCATTTCAAATATTAGTTTTTATATTTATTTGTTTGACGGTAAATCACTGGAATGCTGTGTTATCTTTACCGTATTAGGCGACCAAAAGGAACTGCTTTTCTCAAGTTCAAAACAGTTGATGCTGGGGATGCAGCATTTTCAGCAGCCAATGCTGCAGCTGGTTTGGGAATATTTGTAAAAGGTAGACAGTTGAAAGTTCTGAGGGCTTTGGACAAGAAATCAGCTCAAAATAAGGAACTGGAGAACAGCAAAAAGGAGGAACATGACCACCGCAACCTTTACCTGGCAAAGGTGAGTTATGTAACTTCACTTTCGTCTCTCTCTCTCTCTCTCTCTCTCTCTCTCTGTTGTCAGGCTGTTGTTTTCTGCAATTTTATTGGGCTATAGGCGATCATTTAAGCGTGCTATTTACCCTTTTTTAACAGATTTGTTTTATTTCCAGGAAGGTCTTATAGTTGAGGGGACTCCAGCTGCTGAAGGTGTTTCAGCTAGCGACATGTCTAAGCGTCAAATGTAAGTACTAAAAGCCTTGTAATTATTTCTTTTCATGATAAAAATCAAGAGAGAAGAAAAGGATATTTTGCTTCAACATTTTTTAGTTTACATATAAGGTATCACTCCTTGGCCTTGTCCAACATTCCCTGGATATGGAAAATAGAAATTAGCCGTCCAATATAGCATTTTGGGTGTCCCAACGGGTTGTCCAGTTAGATCTGACGTCAAGGTTTCACAACATAAGTTGCTGTTTGCCGATAAAAAAAACACATAAGTTGCTGTTTTTCTTTAGGAAGATTCTTATCGAAATCAGTTTTTTTGGGGGTTGGGGAAAAAGATATGTTAGAATTAGAAAAGGAGGAATCTTGAGAGTATCCCTGAAAACAGCTGAAAAGGGATATGCAACAACTAACAAGATATGTTTTATCCACGTCAGATGTGCTTGTTGTTGCTCTTATGGAATTTCATTTTTCACAGCTAGAGTTTAATGCATGCAAACTACACAGGTTGGAAAGGAAAAAGACGATTAAGCTTAAATCCCCGAACTTCCATGTTTCAAGGACGAGACTTATCATGTACAATATGCCAAAGTCATTGACTGAGAAAGAACTTAAGAAGCTTTGTATAGATGCAGTTACATCCCGGGCTACAAAGCAAAAACCTGTGATTCGACAGGTCAGCTAGAGAGTAATCAATGCCTACAGTTTTATCATCAGCATAATTCTGTTCACATGATAACAATTCCCCTTCACTTCGCTGCTCATGCAGATAAAGTTTCTGAAGGATTCAAAGAAAGGAGAGGTTGTCAAGCAGAATCATTCACGTGGAGTTGCTTTTGTTGAGTTTTCAGAGCATCAACATGCACTTGTGGCTCTGAGAGTTCTTAACAATAATCCTGGTAATTTGTTTCCTTTATAAGTGGGAAATTGGCATATTGTTCTGGTAATTTGTTTCCTTTATAAGTGGGAAATTGGCATATTGTTCTGTTCGTTTGGTTATTCACAGCATTTTGGTACACCCAGTAATTGGTTCAGAGCTGAAAACAATCAGATCGTACAAAGATAGTTTGGTGATTAGATGCACATTCAGACATTCTGGATATTAGTGGGTTTTTGGTGTGGGAGGGATCTGTTTATGAGGTCTGTGTGGTCTTTATTTTCAATCTTACACACCTCGGAGAAAGAAATTGCAATTAGAACCTTCTGCAAAACCTATTGCGTTATCTTTTTAAGGTATGCCCTTCATGCTTGCGACATTTCAGAGTCTAACTAGAGATCAAGAGTTAATCCATCCATATATTTCCTTAACATTGTTACGATTTCATTACTGGAAAACTAGAAACAAATGACATAGCTCTCAATCTCTTGTCATATGGGACGATGTGAGAAATATGAAAGCTATTTTAGGGGTGTTAAGCATTCTTACACAATTAGTACTTTGAGCCCTCTCCCTTTACACATGTAATTTATTTGGTTGTCTGAATTTTCTCTTATATGTGGTGCAAGTGCTAAAGGGTCATTTGTGCAATTTTTCAGAAACTTTTGGCTCAGAGCATCGTCCAATTGTGGAGTTTGCTCTTGATAATGTTCAAACGCTGAAGCTCCGAAAAAGTAGGTTTGAAGCACAACTACAGGGTTCACATGGTGATGCAGGAAAAGGTGTGCATCAAAACAGTGATTTGCAAACATCTGATGCCCAACCAAACAACATTTCCGGAAAACGGAAATACGAAGGCAGCGCTTACCCACTGAAGGCTCCTAAAACTATAAAACGAGATGGAATAGAGCATAAAACACCAGGAGGGGTTGCCGCTGAAGAAAGCAGAACTTCTAAGAAGCAGAAAAGTGATCGCACCAGCGGAAATGGAAACAAATTCACGTCAGTTTTAAAACAGGATCGCTCGAGACAAATGGTAAAGAGTAATCAACATGGACGGAGTCACAAGGATCAGAAATCTCACCCAAGTGAAGATCAGGCAATGAATGCTCTTAAATCCACATCTTTAGAGGGTGGTCTTGTGCCTGTGAAAAAAAGGAAGTTGCCTGATCAGAAAGAACAGCAAAAACGTCCTAGTTTAAAGAAAAGAAACAAGAACAAAGACCCTTTAGGGCGAGATGTGGTGGACAAACTGGACGTGCTCGTTGAGCGATATCGAGCCAAGTTTTCGCAACATAATTCTGACAGAACGGATGGTGAAAAGCAAGGTTCTAGACAGATTCGAAGATGGTTCGAGTCCTAATTCTATAACTTTTTTTTTCGTAGCTTTGGTTTGATTCCTCTATAGATCGGGTGTGTTAATTAACTTGAAGATTTTCAGTGCAATTTTGAAGAACCTTAGAATTTAGGCAATCTGTTGTGTGTAAGTTATGGTCTAGTGCTTGGAGAGGTTTTTCCAGGATGGGGTTATAGTGTATGAATAAAGTTGTGGGATGGTATCATGGAATTTTCCTGCGATTGTTATTGTCTTTGGTAAATTGTCCCTATCTTGACTGCAGGTAGAGTTAACGGTGTTATGTTATTTTGGAGAATAAAATTGATATCAGCCACCACCCTTTTCCCTGTCATTGATCGATAATCTAAATTTAGAAGTTGGAGAATGAATAAAGTTGAATTGAGGTTGGGGCTGAGGATTCTCAACTATTCAAGCCCCACAAAAACAGTGATAATAGGTGTTTCCATTATTGGAAGCCTTGGTTACCTATTGATTGATACAGCCTTTTTCCTCTACAGGTACGTTTGATCAGAGTGAAATAATACTATGGGTCCGCTTGATTAGAGTAGAAGTAATAGAAATTGCAAGAAGGAGAAAAAAAGTTGATAATCCAAAAGTGGTGTTTGATTACCATGAAAATAGAAGCGGAAGAAAGTGGTTTTTCTAAATTTCCTATCATTTCCCTTTTCTTTGTACGTTGTCAAAAAATCCAAAGGTTCAACCCCCAAGGGGAGAAATTAATGGGTTTTCTTTTTCTTTGTTTGAATAGAGGTGTATTGTTTTCGTTTTTTTTTTCTTTCTAATATTGTATACATCAGTGGGGAATTCGTAGGTTAATCCACATGAGATTTCAGAGGCTATCCATACCCCTACAGCCGAATCACCAACAACGGGGTTCAAACCCTGACTTTTGTTTTTGTTTACTTGCTGTAGATTGGTACTCCTACATCATTATAGATATTTGCATGAATGATGAGGGATGGGCAGGCATGGGGATGAGTTTTCCCTAGCCTCCATGGCTCCATACTACCCTAAAATATCATTACAGAGAGAAGAAGATCAAGATCATGATATAACCTTGTCTGCCAATTGCTTGCCGTATAGCTCATTTGGCAGGTAGCTAGTGATGAGTTGCATTCATGACAAATACCTTATTCAAGAGTAAAGTATACAGCTAAGGAAAAAAATAAAAATGCCAGAAAAAAGCCACCATCTTGATTGCGGTGGAGATCACATGCTGTGCTGCTTTGTCTCTTCTTCTTCTTCTTCTTTCCCTTTTAGGAGTAGTTTAGCTAGCTATGGAAAACACTAGTTTTTATTTCCTCTGTCTCTTGTGATCACTTAAAATTTATACACATTAAGACGACCAAAATATTCAAAAAGCACGCCAAATCGTCGGCCAAAGAGCTAGTCGGATTTGTTTACTCATCGATCATCTAACATTTGATCGGATTTTTTTGCTCCGATGTAGTTCTGAGCGTGCGAATAGTGGACAAATTCGGACCTTTAATATGTGAAAAGTGCAGACGTGGCACAACCTCAACGCTCGGATCGAACATCTCCGAACCATAGCCGGACTAAAAGATGGCGTAAATACATTTTAAAGAGGCCCGAACCGGATCCAATAAGGTGCACGTCAAGGTTGCGAGATCGAAAGCATCAAAATGCTGTATCTATTGAACCTTGACTTGTCATACTATAATCTAGACAAATCTTGCATGTGAACAAACTTTCCTTGCTGAACCTATTTTGTCACTTGGTTGTTCGTTGGTCCTTGGTGTTGTACACACAGGGACTCAGGGAGTCACGGGAATGGTGCAGAGACAATATACTTTTTATTCCCGACGGTTAGGGGTGTGTTCGGGTCAACTTATGCGCATCTTAATTATTTTCCTTCCATGTCCGGGCAAAAGTAGGCCATCTACACTGGTATTAGGGGATTTACAAGAGATTTCTTCTTTTTGGCTTGACCCCAAGAGGTTGTTGGCACTGGGGGATGGTGTTGTGCACCCGCCGCACAACACCATACTATACTATGCTGCATCCAAGCCGTCCGTTTGGCAATCCAACGGTCCAAATCTTATCTCCACGGGTAGCATCCGAGCCGTTCATTGCCGAGATAAAATCTAAACCATGGGATTGCCGAACGGACGGCTCAGATGCCTAACATTACCGTATTGTGCGGCGGGTGCACAACATACACTACTTCATCCAGGTAAACTATACTTGAGCTAGCCCTTAGGTGAGAAAACTATACTTCAAAGTAGTGTGAGGACAAATATTAAAGTGAAGAGGGTTTGAAGAAATGGCTCTCACTCACATGGGGAGGGTATTGGAGTGTGGGGTCACAGGAGTCCAAATTTTCAAAAGGCCACTCTTACATATGTCCAATGAATTAGCATCCTATGGGGTGAATATGTGATGCATGCCCCAATTTGCTATGCTATTTTTTCTGATTATCCTATGCTTCCTATTATCCTACGCAAACATTTCATTTAAAAAATGAGCTAATGTATGTGGTATTGTTGGGGAATTAAGTCGCTCATTTCACTAGCAATCAAAGCATCTAAATTTTAAAATCAAGGCATCTAATAGCTGTTGGAACTTGTTACATACATACATACACATCCCCGCCACGAGATCCCCTATCCGACCCCCTTCCGAACAGGGGCTTGTCCGACGTTTTGGAGCAAAAAGTACTCGGCCCATCTCAGCCGTTGATTTGCAAGATCAACGGCCGAGAAAGGTGGGACAACCGCCTGTCCGGATGGAGTCAGACAGGGGATCCAATCTCTACATCCCCACATCCATCTCTCTCTCTCTCTCATGGATTTTTTACATGCATCGATCCCCACATCTCTGTCATACAGTACCCGGATGAAAGATTGATCTGTTATGACAAAACACATGAGCATGAGAGATTATACATACCACATAAAGATTATGTGCTGGTTGCTCAATGAAAACCGAATGACTAAAAACTATCATTCAATTCATTAGTTTTTTATACTCATCCGTCTCATAATTGAAGTTTGGTTAAGTAGACAAGTATTTAATGCCCTTTTAGATCAAAACAAAATGTACTTGTTATCAAAATCATCCATCTATCGCAACCGTTCAGATTTATTACATATTTTTTTTAAAAGACTGAATTTTTTTTTATAGAATTTAGACTGCTTATATATATTAAAAATATGGTTAAAAGTTAAGCGCTCTAATTTTCAATCCGTGTAAACCGGTACGAAGATCTTATTTTTCTGATCATTTATCCTTAAGAGTTCTAATTAATTTTTATCTCTAAGACTTTCATAATCAAGTATCTGCTCTACAGGGTCTCAAACAGGCCTTACATGGCATTTTCCGTCTAAATTCCTAACTTCCGTTATCTATTGGATTAAGTAAGTAACGGTATGATAGTTGATGAGATGAAATCGTTCAAATGATATTTTAGGGACTAAGTAGAGAAAATGTGCATTGGGGATAAAAAGGAAAAAAACTCCCTTAATATTTGGCTTTCCCACTTCCCTTTATGCCTTTTGAGTTGGTCTCAGTGCTCTTCTTTATTATCACACCACCTTGAATTGCTTCCCCTCCACGGGAGAAATATACTCTCTCTCTCTCTCTTTCCCCCACATCTCTCTCTCTCTCTCTCTAGAAATGGAAGCTAACTCAGCTTCCAAATGGTGTTTTCTCTGCTTGTTTTTGATTTGGGGAGTCCAATTAACACAATGCAGTGTTACTTACGATAATAAGGCACTAATTATCAATGGGCAGAAGAGAATTCTCTTCTCTGGCTCCATACACTACCCAAGAAGCACCCCTGAGGTGAGAAAAACTTTCCTTCACTTTCCCCAGAAAATGTAGCTCCATTTGGAACATTTTCTTGGCAAAACGTGTCAGTAAATCGATTTTTTGGTATCATCCAGATGTGGGAAGGTCTTATACAGAAGGCCAAAGATGGAGGCTTGGATGTTATTGACACATACGTGTTTTGGAATCTTCATGAGCCTTCAGCTGGCAATGTACTTAGTTTTTTTAACTTCATTTTCCTCAATTTTTTCTCTCTGTTTCTTGGTGAGAATCTAATCAATTTTCTGTTTGTGGGTTTTTAGTATAATTTTGAGGGGAGATATGATTTGGTTGGATTCATAAAGATGGTCCAGAAGGCAGGGCTATATGTGCATCTGCGAATTGGGCCTTACATTTGTGCAGAATGGAATTTTGGGTGATTACTTCTCTGTTTTCATATTTGCTGGGTTTTTTTTTTTTTTTTTTTAATGGAGGAACAGCCTTACAACCAAGCTACTATATGAATCCGACTGCACAACCCAAACCTTCGGGGAGCTAGCGCGGCCACACTAGTTACGGCCCCGCACTTACTGCAGGGGTGGGAAATCAAACCCCAGACTTGAGGACTACTCCCAAAGCCTGGGCATCTGCCCGAACCACTGGGGCAATCCGTGTGTGTTTATTTTTATGCAAATGTTTTTCGTTTTTTATTTTTTCCTGTTCTGCTTTTAGGGGTTTTCCTGTTTGGTTGAATTATGTTCCAGGCATCAGCTTCAGAACAAATAATGAACCCTTCAAGGTCTCTCTCTCTCTCTCTCTCTGTACTAATCACTAGTCAAATTTCTATGAATGTTTCCATTACTTTGATTAATTCTTGGTTTTGCAGATAGCAATGCAGGGGTTCACCCAAAAAATTGTCCAAATGATGAAGGATGAGAAGTTGTTTCAGTCTCAAGGTGGTCCCATCATCTTCTCTCAGGTCTGCCTTTCCCTCAATATTTTACTGCGTTATTGTTTGTTTTTTTCATTTAACAATGTGCTAGTGGTATATCTATCCTTTTTGGATATGAAAATAAGGCAAGAAATAAGACAATGTAGTAATGAGATAAGGTCATGTCCGATTGAGCGGACTAATAACGAGACAATTAGTAACACGGCATTCCCAGCGAACCATACACCTTATGTTTTGTAGCATTCTTTGTCGAAGGGATTTACTTAAACGAACAATGCGTTATGCCTGTAAGAAATCGTTGTTTCACATGTCGTATGCATTTATCTGGGCAGATTGAGAACGAGTACGGGCCACAAAGCACCAATGCTGGTCGTGCATACATGAGATGGGCAGTGGAAATGGCAGTTGAATTGGGTACAGGAGTCCCGTGGGTTATGTGCAAGCAAGATGATGCTCCGGATCCAGTGGTAATCAATCTCGTTGCATTTGACAAATGAAAATTATCTGTAGCTTAGCTCCGTTTACATTTGTATGATTTGTTTGTCCAAGTAAATAAGCTTTATGCCTTATTCTTCTTTTAGTTTTCTTGCAAATTGGTGTTAGTCACTTCAATGTCCACTTTTGGAATTTCTGAGCAATTAGTCTAGTATTTAAGTCTCTCGCATTAGCAATAGCCAATATGTAATTCGATTCACTCGCAAAATCTTGGTAACAGATAAATACGTGCAATGGCTTCTATTGCGATTATTTCTCTCCAAACAAACCTTACAAACCTGCAATGTGGACTGAGGCTTGGACTGGCTGGTAAGTTGAAAAGCTAGCTAAGGTCTCTTGTAAACCTACTCCGTTTAGATAACATATTTACTTGCCCTCTGGTCAATCTATAAGGTTTACGGAATTTGGCGGCCCCATTCAGCAGCGTCCAGTTGAAGATTTAGCATTTGCAGTTGCCCGGTTCATTCAAAAGGGAGGCTCCTTTGTGAATTACTACATGGTTAGTGTCAACTGCACGTTACTATGTTAAAATAGCATATTGTTATGAATTGTCGCGCACAGAAACCCAAAGTTATCAAAATTTATTGTTGTGAATTTGTGATCAGCTTGGTTAATGAGAAAATTAAGGAAAAGGAGTCAAAAGGGGACTAGCTTTCTTTATTTGCTAAGAAAACATACTAGAAAATGAAGCTTAAAATCTAATTCAGCTGAACTGTACAAACTTTATTCGGTAATCGCAGTTGTGATCTTGGTTTTTTTGGCAGTATCAAGGAGGAACAAACTTTGGAAGAACAGCAGGTGGCCCTTTCATCACTACCAGCTATGACTATGATGCTCCTATTGATGAATACGGTGAGAAAACCCAACACTTCTAATGCACAAAAATGAAAACTCCACTCTTAAACTTTTTCGAATTTTTTTTTCTGTAGCTAATTGCTTGATTGTTCAAAATGGACAGGCTTGATAAGGCAACCTAAGTATGGCCATCTGAAGGAGCTGCATAGAGCTATTAAGCTATGTGAGCGAGCTTTAGTTTCTGCTGATCCTACCGTTACTATGTTAGGAAGTTATGAACAGGTTTGTCGCCTTCTTCAATTTCAAGGATGCTTACCGAACTTTGAGCGAAAATGAATTCTAATGAGGTGTTTGAATCATGAATTTTTGGAGGAAAAGATAAGAAGATAATGAAGTTGAATGTATTTCTGTGGATGCCCTATTCTTTTCAGTTCCCTTGGTAAATCCGTCCACTAATCCATGATGCAAACTCACCAAAGCAACTATACGGGTAACATATTCCAGGGCAGATAATCGAAGAGCACATGCTACAATGTTCCCATTTTCGCCAAATCAGCAGGCTTTTGAACTGTTTTTCGAATAATTCTACTGGCATACTAGAAGACACTGTTTCTTGATGTTGCTTTGAAGCTTGCCCTATTATCTATGTTGTATTTCGTGATTAGACAATTCATTTTGCTTTTTTGTGACCAAATTGACTGGGATATGAACATCTTTCAGGCACATGTATTTTCTTCCAAGTCAGGAGATTGTGCGGCTTTTCTTTCCAACTACCATATACAGACAGCTGCGAGGGTTAGATTTAATAACATGTACTATGACCTCCCTCCTTGGTCCATCAGCATTCTTCCCGATTGCAAAAATGTCGTCTTTAACACTGCCAAGGTAAAAGACGCAACTGCTAGTTTAAGGCAGAATTGATTGTGTTTCCATGTAGCAAACTGATTTACTACTAAGGTTCATATACTGAAGTTTTACAAGAGTATGAGATGGTCCTTCGCAGGTTGGAGTTCAAACATCCAAGACGCAGATGTTGCCAACCAATGCTAAGCTTCTCTCTTGGGAAACATTCAGTGAAGATTTGTCTTCTGCTAATGATGATATGGAGTTTAGAACAGTTGGTCTATTGGAGCAACTAAATGTTACTAGAGATATCAGTGACTACCTCTGGTACTCGACTAGGTGAGAGATTGAGCGGAATTGAAAGTTTGCATTTTAGAAGATTTTCGTAACTTGTATTGGTGTTACGTTTTCTGATAAGATAAACAATCCAGTGTTGATATTAGTCCATCTGAATCATTTCTTCGTCGAGGCCAGCATATCACGCTCACTGTGCAGTCAGCTGGTGATGCATTGCATGTGTTTTCGAATGGACACCTATCCGGTAAATTGTTGAAGTCTCTGTCTTTAAATTAGTACTAAATTAATTCCAGCAAGTTCTCACGTACAGTATTAAGAAGAGATAAGAACTTAATAGCATTTTTCGTTCCTCTTGAGTGATCATTCTGTTACGCTTGAACTGCAGGGTCTGCTTTTGGATCTAGGGAGAGTAGAAAATTTACTTTTACAGGACAAGTCAATCTACATGCCGGAAGAAACACAATTTCCCTTCTTAGTGTAGCTGTTGGATTGCCGGTTAGTTTCATAAATCTTAGCATCCGAATGAATTTTTTGTAGAAATGCAAGAATCCAATACGACGTAGCCTACATATGCTGCATTTAAGCATAGGAAACACCAAGAATAGTTTCAAAAATATTCATCGTATTTTTCACTGTCTAAACTCTAAAGTATTTCTCAAAGAGATTTTTTGCTTTCAACTACTACTGCAACTGATGACAGAAGTAGTTGTTACTTTACATGAAATTTACCAAGATTTGTTTGTTGTTGAAGAACAATGGGGCCCATTTTGAGACATGGAACACAGGAGTACAAGGACCAGTTGTTCTACATGGTCTAGACAAGGGAAAGAGGGACTTATCCTGGCAGAAATGGTCTTACAAGGTCAATGAATCCTATTGACTTGTGTATAATCTTTTGAGACTTTCTTCTTCTTTAGAAGTTTCACCTCATTAGTGCTTTGATTCCTCAGGTTGGGCTCAGAGGAGAAAGGATGAATCTAGTTTCTTCAATTGAAGTTTCATCTGTTGACTGGATGCCCGAATCCTTATTTGCAAGAAGTCCACAACCACTCACGTGGTATAAGGTATCGGAAAAATGGAACACCTCTCATAGTCTACATTTAGTAAACGTTAGGATGGTATGGAATGGAATGTGTCCAGTTCTTTGTTGTTTCTGAGTAAAGGTTGAGATGTTATGTTACGGCTAATTTCTTTAGGGACCATAATCCATACTCCAGAAATTCCTTTTCTGAAACTTAGGTTTAAAGCCAAGTGCTAAACTAAAATAAGACTCAAAAGATCATCGTCTCTGACATAATGATGAGCCGCGTCAGATCAAATTGAACAAAAGTGAGATAACCTAAGAACAAAATGAAGATATTTGGTGTTTGTATTTGGCATTGAGTTCTTTGTTTCCTGTCAGTGAATTCATCTTAAGATCTTTTCTAACCTGAATCATAGAACTCTCATTCCGATTGAAAGGAAATTAACCATTATTGCTCTGGTTACCTGGTATGCATTGCAGGCTTATTTCAATGCACCGGATGCAAAGGATCCGCTTGCTCTCGACATGGGCAGCATGGGAAAAGGTCAAGTATGGATCAACGGGCAGAACATTGGGAGATATTGGACTCTCTCTTCTAATGGAAACTGCACGCGGTGTAGCTACTCCGGAACATTTCGACCTACAAAGTGTCAACTTGGTTGTGGAGAACCAACTCAAAGATGGTAAAAACTTTCTGAAGAGCAGCTTTTTGTTTCTGTTTTTCTTTACTAAACCGGTTAGATGGCGCATTGCTAATTTCGTGAAATTTTGGGTGTGAAGGTACCATGTTCCTCGGTCATGGTTGAAGCCAACTCATAATCAACTGGTTGTTTTTGAAGAACTGCATGGAGATGTATCAAGGATTGCTCTTGTGAAAAGATCAGTCACTTATTCCTAGGGGATGAAAGACGAACGCCCATTGTCATTGTATGCTTCTGTTTGCAATTATCGGGAAATCAAATCAAATCACACATAAGTTATAAAGGCAAATGCAAAATTTTACAAGAAGCTTCTCAATCACAATGCTTGTAGTTGAATGGAAAATTTAATGCAGAGTACACCAAAACTAAAGATGCAGTGCCACGCCATCCGTGCTTTTGTGTTTTGGTCTTTTTATTTTTATGGTAGACGTGATAGTTGATATGATCATCTTTGGACGCTTGTACAATCATCAACTGGATGCCAATATCGGTTAAAAAAACCCACAACGAATCAGCTTCCACAGCATACCCATCCTGATTACGGTGCCAACTATAATAAGCATGCGTTCGTTTCTTAATATTGAAAATGGCATGACCAAAACTGGCCTCGCGAAAAGCTGAGTACTTTGGCTGTGGCTCTGTCATGCTGCACCAAAAAATAAGACTTTCATTTTCTTGTGCTGAAAAATTGGTGGAAATCTTATCAAAGAATACCACCCATCACCAATGGTTATGCTTACAGAGGCAGATTGGTCTCTTACTGGAGCGCAGCTGCCACACGGGGAATGTCCAATACAGACATGCGCCTCCAGCGTTGGGGTTCATCCGGCTTCCTGTAGTTGAGTGCTCGACAGATGATTCCGTTCCTGGTTCGGCCCAGGGCCACTACACAAGGCAGTGGAGTCCTCAGGCCATTCTCTGTATATGAGGTTTGCCCAGAATTCCTTGGAGGAAAAAAATATAGACACTGGTGGGAGAATGTTCTTCTCCCTGGGAATTAGTGCTCATCAACTTTCTCTCTCTAGGGAATTGTCTCTCTGGGAAATTTTGAAAGGAATGTCTCATATTTACAAACTACATAGACTAGTACTCAGGCATCAGGTGGTGGTGTGATAATATGCTGACACGTATCCCTTCTGTACCTTCTGACCACAGGTTCTGACCACAGGAATGACATCACCCATAACGATTGTCTCGCGGGTATTTGGGTGTGCAAGTGCCCCTCTTGTGGAGAATCCCTCTTCTTTAATAGCCAGCAAGTTACTAGATCCCCTTCATTCCCGTGAGGGGAATTAAGGGCGTGGCCTGTTTGGCCTTGCCAATAACACTACCAAGCCTCAGGGGGCCTCTCAAGTCCTGCCTTAAGGCCGGAGCAGACACTGTCTGGGCAATATATATCAGTCATTTGGCTTCTCGTGTTCTTGTCCATTGTCTCTTGGCCGTTTGGTGTGAACAAAATAACCGTCAAACGTGAATCCAGTCTTAGTCTCTAGAACTCAATTTTTGTTGTTCGAAATTTCTATCGTCATTGGTATGATAAAAAAAAGGTTAGACATACTAACATGTTTGTGTTTTCAGTTTTTGTTGTTTTCAAAAAGATTATTACTAAACATGTTTTTTGTTTTTGTTTTTATGAAAACATAAACCTGTTTCTATTTCTAGTTTTTAAAAAACTGAAAATTGAAAAGGTTACCAAACGCACCTACTAAAAATTTCCATCCACTAAAATTTTTGCACTGTAACTTATTAGATTTTGTGAAGTTATTCATACTAAACTAATTTTTTTTTGTCAAAAGCTAAGTTGTTTCTACTAAACTAAAATATCCGACATTTTCTCTCACAAAATACCCAACACATTATCTACAACTTTTAGTTTAGTGGAAATAACTTGGCTACGGATAACTACGAAACTAAAAATGTCCACAACTTCTAGCTTACCGAAAATGCCCCCAAAGTGTTATAAAAGCTTTGGTTTTCAATTATAAATTCATGATGGATTCGAAATTCTAGATCGGGTTTTTCTCTTTCCACAATGTTTTGCAATGTATTAACTTCTTAAACTTAACCAAAGATTTTTAAATATCGACACTAACACTGAGCATGCGGTTTCGCGCCAAGCACGTCGGGTGGCATTAGTATACTAAAAAATTATCTAATCTGCCGGTATTTGAGATGAGATCAGCCCTTACGTACCATGCATGTTTTAAACCCCAATCTGCTCTCAGATTTCTTCTACTAGTATTTTTTTTTTCTCCCTTGCTGCATCTGGATAAGTTGCATCTGCATCTGTTGTTGTTGTATATATATAGAGAAATGAAGATAAGATCATGGTAGCTCCTCGGTTAACCCGCTGGATGAATGTATTTTTTTACATGCATCTCAAGTTTAGGGCTGCTAAACGAAGCAAGTTACTCGAGTTTAAGCTCGTGTTCGTTAAAAGCTTATTTAAGATTGGTTTGTTACATAATCGATATCAAATTAACCAAGCTCTTGAACACTTTTTTGTGAAGCCCGTAAAGATTTTGAGCAAAGCTCGAACACATACGTATGCTACTACTCGGCTTCTTTGGACTTAGTATGTCTAAAAATTCAAGCTACTTGATATCTGCTCGTGTTTGGCTTGATTAAAACTCGTTTGAGATTGGCTCGTCTCATAAACAAGCTTAAACTTGAACATATTTTTTAAAGCTCGTTTAAGTTATCAAACCAAACTTGATCAGCTACTTGCTTGGCTCGTTTCAGAGGCGGCTCTACATAGAGCCTTCCATGGTCAATTGAACACCCAAACAATTTTTTTTTTTACTTAGAATACATGTAAAAATTATGGGCTAGTCTTTTTTTGAACACCCAATTTTAATAGTCTTGAACACTTAACTCAACAAGAATTGAACATTATATTCAACCCAAAACCAGTTGAACAATCAATCATAACCTAATTAAGGCTCATGAATCCACGTAATTCATATTTGAACATTAAACACATTAATTACTTCAAATAAAACTCATAATCATAATAAAGAAATTAAAAAAGAAAGAGAAAAAAAAGAATCTATTATGCTCTGCGTTATCCCTCCACCTTTATTGTCGATGTTCTAAATGTGTTAATTCCGCATTCATGATAATTATAACTACTTTATTTGTTTTTGTCTTATTAGCTAATAGAATTTACGGACAAAGCTTTAAAAAAAAATTCAACTCCATTGCAAACCCCGTTAAAGAACACCATACTTTCGAGTAGATCAGTCTCAACATACTCGCTACAGTTTCTTTCAAAAGTGTTTCAGTAGATTAATATGCCAATTAAACGTTGGCACAAAATATGCGATCTCATCTACGACAACAGTAAAAAAAAAATCCTCCTCCATTCTCAAAACAATATCTACTCCGTACTACACAACTTTCAAAAAAAAATTATTATTTTTTGAAAAAACAAGTATATATTTTTAAGTTATCATTTTGCCTCGTAGTTAATTTTTTTTAGAGTAAAGGTTATTTTTTTGACCACACTATTTATACTAGTATATGACATTTTGTATTTATATTATTGGTTAAGAGATCAGCTAGTAGAGTTAAAGGAAATTTTTGAACACTCTACTACAAATTCCTGAAGCCACGACTGACTCATTTTACCGTCTCTAATCCCCACATCTCTCCCTCTCATAGATATTCCCCCGGATGAAAGATTCTGTTACAACAAACGTACATGAGCATGATGCCGTAGAAGAATACTAGTAAAAAATACGCGCGACATAAAGATTGTGTGCATGGCTGCTAAATGAAAATTTCCCGTTCCGAAATAGAAAGTTGACTTAAATTATACAGCAGATTAAGTAAAGTAATAAGGGTTTTGTTAATGTATGCCCCCAAGGCATACGTTAAGGCACATGATTAGAGTACATTAATTGCGTTCATATTGCTCAACTTCTATAGGGAATGTAACAATCAAGGTAGAGCAATAAATTGGGTTCTTGGAAAGATTACACATTTTACTTCTTGACAAAAATGACCCTAACTTTAAGGTTTGTGTACAGACAAATGTTTAAGTTTAAGAAGTAGCCGACGATGAACGATACAAGACATAAGCATGGAACTTTCGAGTAATTAATTATTTGCTTAGTTCTTCATGAAGGTTTTTTTCCATCAACGTTTTTCATGAGTTCTTGAAACATAATTTCAGCAAAATTACTTGAAAAACAAAAAGGAAAAAAATCAGCCGAAAAATTAATTGGAGCAATATTACTTGAAACATAATTTCAGCAAAATTAATTGGAGCAATATGATTACTTCACTAATTCGTTTTGAGCCGAAAAATCAGCCAAAAAATTTTCTGGCTTCGGACTTTTGAATAAAAATTTAGTAATAAAAACATCAACAACACATTCAAAAATATAGTGTAATAGTTATTATAAGACCTGCGCCTACAATGCTG
>JAOTQK010000003.1:19103163-19117120 GCA_025642025.1 Rhododendron ferrugineum
AACTAACCAATTCGAAAAAAAGTTTGAACAAAGAAAAATAAATAATTCAACCTTTTAAATTATTTAGCCAAAACGGGGAACACCTTTTGTTTTCCCATCTTTAGCCCTCCTTTTTTTTTTTTTTTTTCTTTCTTCTTCTTGCTCGTAGATTAACGGAGTATGCATAGATTAACAGAGTAAACTAGTTGCTCAGTATATCATGGTTTATGATTTGCACTGTGTGTTGAAAGGGCTAGAAGATGTACAGTTGAAAAGATAGCATAGGGTAAAAGCAAAAGGGTAATTTGGTCTCACTAGGATCAAGCTTTTCTATTGGTCAAATATTGCCTTAACTATTTATTACTTTTACAACTTTCTTTTCAAGTGGTTGTTGTTGGACTCATTTAATGAAAACTAACATATGCCCTCAGGGCACATATTAACAAAACCCAAGTAATAAATTATACTCTTACAACAGAGGGAGTATGTCGTAATTTTCAGATTATCGCGAGTAAAAAAATCAACTTCATCCGGTGATCATAGCCACATGATTTTCAACATATTGTATTAGCAACTACCTACGATCTATTTTTTTTTTATAATTAGTTATCCGACCTAGTTTACGTACACCTTAAAATGTCCGGCATCGATAGTGTACTATCCAAAGAAAAATACTCCTTATATAGGAAACCCTGGATCTGACTGTTTAAACCTCAGCCGTAGAAGTTGACTAAACGCCTCTTAAAGTAAACCTTTTAACATGTATCTGGCCAAACACGGCTTTAATATTAATTACCGAAAAAAAAAAATACGGCCTTAATATTGGGAGGTGTTGTAGGGCGGCAGCCGCACTACACCGTGTAGTACAGTCGATCTGATCGTCCATCTTGACATGAACAAATCCGAGCTTCTATAAATCAAAACCGTTCATTATTTAGAATTAAATCCGAGTCGTCCATTATCGAGATAGACGGCCCAATCGGCCGCACCACTGGGGTGCACTACGGGCTTGTTCGACTAAAAAAGTCATTGGCTTTCTCGTCAAAATTGGATTTTGATCAAAATTTTTTACTTTTTAGATTCCTCTCGTCGTGAGGATGCAATAATCCCCCAAAAAATGCGAATAAGCCAAGTAATACGAAAAAAATTTAAATAAGGACAAAAAATAAGCCACAAATAAGTCAAGTCTGAACAACCCCGTAGCTGGCTTCCCCCCTCTCTAGTTCTCTTTATGCATTTTGAGTTGGTGTCACTGTCAGTGCTCTGTTCTTTATTACCACCTTGAATTGCTTTCCCTCCGCGGGAGAAATATACTCTCTCTCTCTCTAGAGATGGAAGCTAACTTAGCTTCCAAATGGCGTTTTATTCTCTGCTTGTTTTTGATTTGGGGAGTTCAATTAACACAATGCAATGTTACTTACGATAGGAAAGCTCTAATTATCAATGGGCAGAAGAGAATTCTCTTCTCCGGCTCCATACATTACCCAAGAAGCACCCCTCAGGTCAGAAAAAATTTCCTTCACTTTTCCCCAGAAAATGTAGGCTCCATTTGGAAAATTTTCTTGGCAAATTGTGTTAGTAATAATTCAATTTTTTTTTTTGGGTGTATTATGCAGATGTGGGAAGGTCTTATACAGAAGGCCAAAGATGGAGGCTTGGATGTTATTGACACATATGTGTTTTGGAATCTTCATGAACCTTCACCTGGCAATGTACTTTAGTTTTTTTTCCATACTTCATTTTACTCTTTTCTTTTTCCCTCTGTTTTCTTGTAGTTTGCAATTGGTGATTTTCTAATTTATTCTTTTTGTTTTGTGGGTTTTTAGTATAATTTTGAGGGAAGGTATGATTTGGTTGGATTCATAAAGCTGGTCCAGAAAGCAGGGCTATATGTGCATCTGCGAATTGGGCCTTACATTTGTGCAGAATGGAATTTTGGGTGATTACTTCTCTTGTTTCTATATTTGATGGGTTTTTTTAGCTCATTTTCTTTCATCCCAATGATTTAATTTTTTTTCTTATTTTTCTGTTTTGCTTTTAGGGGTTTTCCTGTTTGGTTGCACTATGTTCCAGGCATCAGTTTCAGAACAGATAATGAACCCTTCAAGGTCTCTCTCTCTCTCTCTCTCTGTGCGCTCGCACGCGCACACTTATCACTAATGTTTCCATTACTTTGATTAATTCTTGGTTTTGCAGATAGCAATGCAGGGGTTCACCCAAAAAATTGTCCAAATGATGAAGGATGAGAAGTTGTTTCAGTCTCAAGGTGGTCCCATCATCCTCTCTCAGGTCTGCCTTAACCTTGAATGTTACTCCATCTTTTAGCAACATGCCATTATGTGTATCCTTTTCTGATCTGATAATAAGGCAAAACGAACAAGAAAAATATAATTGTACTAATGAGATAAGGTCATGTCCGCTTGAAAGGACTAATAATGAGACAATGGCACATTTCCAATGATTTGTATCGTTGCTTGTCCAACGGATATGTAATCCCTCCACTAGTCGTTACGTTCAGATAACTTGAGCTTACATATTTATAGGGCCTGCCAAAAATAGTTGTTTCACATGTCGATATGTGTATATTTCTGGTCAGATTGAGAATGAGTACGGGGCAATAAGCAAGTTATTCGGCAATGCTAGTCTTGCATACATGAGATGGGCGGCGGAAATGGCAGTTGAATTGGGTACAGGAGTCCCATGGGTTATGTGCAAGCAAGATGATGCTCCGGATCCAGTGGTAATCAATCTCGTTGCATTTGTCAACTGAAAATTATCTGTAGCTTAGCTCCATTACATTTGTTTGTCTGAGTAGATAAGCTTTATGCCTTATTCTTCTTTTCGTTTTCTTGAAAATTGGTATTAATCAGTTCACTGTCCACTTTTGGAGTTTCTGAGCAATTAGTCTAGTATTCAAGTCTTTCGCATTAGCAGCAGCCAATATGTAATTCGAGTTACTTGCCAAAACTTTGTAACAGATTAATACGTGCAATGATTTTTACTGCGATTATTTCTCTCCAAACAAACCTTACAAACCCACTATGTGGACCGAGGCTTGGACTGGCTGGTATGTTGAAAAGCTAATGTCTCCATTAAACCTACTCCGTTTAGATTGCATATTTACTTGCTCTCTGGTCAATTTATAAGGTTTACGGAATTTGGTGGCCCAATTCCGCAGCGATCAGTTGAAGATTTAGCGTTTGCAGTTGCCCGCTTCATTCAAAAGGGAGGCTCATTCGTGAATTACTACATGGTCAGTGTCAATCCCATGTTATTATGTTGAAATGGCATATTGTTGTGAATTTGTCAATTTGGGTAATGAGAAAACGCAAAGAAAGGAGTGAAAAAGGGTCTAAATTTCTTTATTTGCCAAGAAAAAACATACCAGGAAATGAAGCTTGAAATCTGATTCGGCAGATAGATTAAGATAATTGTTCAAGTTTTATTAAGCAATAACAGTTTGAAATTGTGATCTTGTCAGCTATTTTTTGTGGTGGTGTTGTTGTTTTGTATGTTTACTATTCAAACAATTGAGAGGCTGAGTGGTAGGTTGAGTTTTCTCGAGTAGCAGTTGTAGAAGAGTCTTATTTGCCCTTTGAAGCTCTCTCTATGCATTTCATTTCTTTTTGTACGGATCTTGTTGCTTTCGACAGTATCAAGGAGGGACCAACTTTGGAAGAACAGCAGGAGGCCCTTTCATCACTACTAGCTATGACTATGATGCTCCTATTGATGAATATGGTCAGAAAAGCTTAACACTTTTTTTTCCCCCATTCTTGAATGTGTTTTTTTTTTTTGTCTGTAGCTAATTGCTTGATTGTTCGAAATGGATAGGCTTGATTAGGCAACCTAAGTATGGCCATCTGAAGGAGCTGCATAGAGCTATTAAGCTATGCGAGCGAGCTTTAGTTTCTGCTGATCCTACCGTTACTAGGTTAGGAAGTTATGAACAGGTTTGTCACCTTCTTCAATTTCAAGGATGCTTAACTAAGCAACTTTGAGTGAGAATGTATTCTAATGAGGTGTTTGGATCATGGATTTTTGGAGGAAAAGATAGAAGATAATGAAGTTGAATGTATTTCTTTGGATGCCCTATTCTTTTCAGTTCCCTTGGTAAATCCCTCCACTAAAACATGATGCAAACTCACCAAAGCAACTATATGGCTAACATATTCCAGGGCAGATAATCGAAGACGGAGGCATGCTACAATGTTCCCATTTTTGCCAAATCGGCAGGCTTTTGAACTTCTTTTTTTTTTTGGATAATTCTGGTGGCATACTAGAATACACTATTTCTTGAAGTTGTTTTGAAGCTCACCCTATTATCTATCTTGTATTCCGTGATTAGATGATTCATGTTGCTTTTTTGTGACCAAATTGACCGGATATGAACATCTTTCAGGCACATGTATTTTCTTCCGAGTCAGGAGATTGTGTGGCTTTTCTTTCCAACTACCATATACAGACAGATGCAAGGGTTAGATTTAATAACACGTACTATGACCTCCCTCCTTGGTCCATCAGCATTCTTCTGGATTGCAAAAATGTCGTCTTTAACACTGCTGAGGTAATTAGAAAAAGACACAAACTGCAGGTTTCTGATCTTATATTATGCCTTTCTTATATTGCCTAAAATCACTTGGAGCATGCTCTCTTCACCCACCTTAAGTACATCCCGTCAATGGACTATCCTTTTCTTAAGCAGTTTGGAAGCTAACTATTTAGGACTAACGTTCAACAGGAATTCTTCTTGGATAAACTTATATACCAAAGTTTTACAAGAGTATGTGATGGTCCTTCGCAGGTTGGAGTTAAAACATCCAAGACGCAGATGTTGCCAACTGATGCTAAGCTTCTCTCTTGGGAAACATTCAGTGAAGATTTGTCTTCTGCTAATGATGACACGGACATTACAGCAGTCGGTTTATTGGAGCAACTAAATGTTACCAGAGATATCAGTGACTACCTCTGGTACACGACTAGGTGAGAATGAACGGAACTGAAAGTATTGCATTTTAGAAGATTTTCATAACTTGTATTGGTGTTAAGTTTTCTGATAAGATGAACAATCCAGTGTTGATATTAGTGCATCTGCATCATTTCTTCGTCGAGGCCAGCTTATCACACTCACTGTGCAGTCAGCTGGTGATGCATTGCACGTGTTTGTAAATGGACAACTATCCGGTAAATTGTTGAATTACATGTCTCTAAATTAGTACTCAACTACTTCCAGCTAGTGGTCACAATCACGTACATTTTCAAGAAGAGATAAGACTTTTGTTTTGTTTTTCGTTCTCTTGAGAGATCATTCTGTTATGCTTGAACTATAGGGTCTGCTTTTGGATCTAGGGAGTACAAACGATTTACTTTTACAGGAGAAGTCAATCTGCAAGCTGGACCAAACATAATTTCCCTTCTCAGTGTAGCTGTTGGATTGCCGGTTAGTTTGACAAAACTAAGTATCCGAACGAATTTTTTAATTTATTTATAGAAATGCACAAATTTGATAGGACAAGCCTACATATGCTGCATTTAAGCATGGGAAACGCCCAGAATAGTTTCAATAATATTCATCGCATTATTCACTGTCTATTAAGTATTTCTCAAAGAGATGTTTTGCTTTCAATTACTTCTTTAACTGATGACAGAAGTCATTGCTGTCTTTTATTTATTTTGTTACTTTACATGAAATTTACCATGAATTTTGTTGTTGTTAAAGAACAATGGGCCCCGTTTTGAGACATGGAACATAGGAGTACTAGGACCAGTTGTTCTACATGGTCCACACAAGGGAAAGAGGGACTTATCCTGGCAGGAATGGTCATACAAGGTCAATGAATCCTATTCACTTACTTATCAGAGAAAAAATTCCTATTCACTGGTGTATAATCTTATGAGATTTTCTTCTTCTTTAGAAGTTTCACATCATTAGCGCTTTGATTCCTCAGGTTGGGCTCGAAGGAGAAAGGATGAATCTAGTTTCTCCAATTGGAGTTTCATCAGTTGGCTGGATGCCCGAATCCTTATTTGCAAGAAGTCCACGACCTCTTACATGGTTTAAGGTATCGGAAAAATGGAATGCCTCTCATAGTATACATATAGCAAAAGTTAGGATGGTATCAAATGGAACAGATAATTACTCAAGCAACCATACTCCAGAAATTCTTTTTTGAATCTTAAGGGTAAAGGTAGTTAGTGTCTAGTCAAGTGCTAAACTAAAGACTCAAAGATCATTGACTCTGACAGAATGATGAGCAGCGTCAGATCAAATTGAACAAAAGTGAGATAACCTAAGAAGAAAATGAACTTTTAATTTCCTGCCAGGGACTTTATCTCAGATTTTTTCTAACCTGAATCATAGAATTCGGATTCTGATTGAAAGGAAACTAAGCAATATTGCTTTGGTTACCCGTTATTATTGCAGGCTTATTTCAATGCACCGGAGGGAGATGAGCCGTTGGCTCTAGACATGGTCAGCATGGGTAAAGGTCAAGTATGGATAAACGGGCAGAACATTGGGAGATATTGGACTCTCTATGCTAATGGCAATTGCACGCAGTGTAGCTATTCCGGACATTATAAACCTACAAAGTGTCAACTTGGTTGTGGGCAACCAACCCAAAGATGGTAAAACTTGAAGAGCATCTTTTTGTTTCTGTTTTCAAAAATAAACCAGTTATAGACAAAACATTGCTAATTTCATGAAATTTTGGGTGTGAAGGTACCATGTTCCACGGTCATGGTTGAAGCCGACTCATAATCAACTGGTTGTTTTTGAAGAACTGCTTGGAGACGTATCAAGGATTTCGCTTGTGAAAAGATCAGTCACTAATTCCTAGGGGATGAAAGATGAACACACATTGTCATCGTATGCTCTATTTGCAAATATTGGGAAATCAAATCTAAATCAGATATAAGTTATGAAGGCAAATGCAAAATATTATAGTAAGCTTCTCAATCACAATGCTTGTAGTTGAATAGAAAATTTAATGCAGAGTACACCAAAAATAAATAAGCAGTACCACGCCATCTGTGCTTTGGTGTTCTCGTCTTTATATTTTTACGATAGACTTGATAGTTGATATGATCATCTTTTGACGGTTGTAGAATCATCAACTGGATGCCAATACCGGTTAAAAAACCACAATGAATCAGCTTCCACAGCATACCCATCTTGATTACGGTGCCAACTATAATAAGCGTGTGTTCGGTTCTTAATATCAAAAATGGCATGACCAAAACTGGCCTCCCGAAAAGCCGAGTACTTTGGCTGTGGATCTGTCATTCTGCACAAAAAATAAGACTTTGTTTCTTGCGTCGAAAAATTGGGGGAAGTCATCAAAGAATACGAATTCCAAAGCATAATGAATTATACAAATCTTACTCGGTTGCCAAGCCTTCAATATTTCCACCATCACCAATGGTTATGTATACAGGGGCAGATTGGTCTCTTACAGGAGCACATATGCCATTCACAATGTTGTAAGCAACATTGGATACACGTTCCTGTGATTTAGTCATGTGAATTCATCAAAAACAGAAATAAGGAAATGTTTCCACAGACGGGGAATGCCTAATACATACATCCTTTCTTCAACATTCAAGCAGGTGATTGACATTTTGAAGTTTCTTTTGATTGTCAGGTCAGGAAAAAATACAAATTTTGAAATTTAATTTTGTGTAATTCCATCTCAACTTTGCCTACATCACTTCTTTATCTCATCTGATAAAGTGCTCTTACCGATCGTTCATAGGCGTGAACATGGCCAGCAAATACAACATCCACTTTGTACTGTACAAACCATGGCTCATACATCACTCTCATTGTTTCACCTTCCATGTAATGGTAGTTGTAGCTATTATACCATGGGGAATGCATAAGAACAATCAACCATGGTGTCTCCTTCCTGTTTACTTTTGGTAGCTCTGCCTCAAGCCATTGGTATTGAGGAGTATATTTGCCTAACATCAACCAAAGACAAAATGGTGAACATAAGAAGAAAAATCATTTCCCATAGAATACGTATACAGAAAATAGAACTAACCACAGAATGAGCCACACAGTGCAATTTTGATAGAATTAAGTATGCATGCAGCCCATGCTCATTTTCAGTACAGCTGTTTTATTTGGCTGCGAGTCTTTTGTGCATAGTTTGGGATACAAATGTCCGGAAATGAAGTAGTGAAAATGGATCAACATCCTTACCATATGCTGAATAGGAAGACAAGACAATGATGTATGCCGAAGCTCTCTTGATTGAGTACCAAAAGGGAGCAGTACTATCCGATGCTTTATAGGGAACATAATAACGGTGAGTATAAGGCTTAAAGGGTTCTGTTTCGCCCTACAAAAAGGACACAATTTGGTCACATTACATCTTATTGAACAACTCTTTAAAGCTATAGCAAACTTTTGAACAAGACTTGGAGTATAAGAGCATCTTATTGTGCAGAATACATTCAAATGTCATGATTTTTAGATTTTTTTTTTTCTCAATCAGCAGTTAGGAAAGTGTCTGCAGCAATCAACATAATCGATCACACAAAGAAAGTATATTGCATCAGAGAAGTTGAGATATATTTATCGAGAAACATGGCGAGATAACTTTTCTGAAGGCATAGTCAAACTTAGAGGTAATACAAATCCCATTTATGGAAAAAGTAGATTGTGCAATTTCACTTTGGGCAAAAAAGAGATTAGTTACTCCTGACCTGAACAAAGAAAACCATGTATAATGCTTACAATTTCAGGGGCAAAATCAAGCTCATGATTTCCCGCGGTCCAGATCCAAGGTTGATAGGCAGTAATTCTCTCAACAAACCTTGCCCAAGTATCCCATCTTGTATTATCATGATTTGGGTAGTAATCTGCATAAGAGAGGTCTCCCACAAAGAGCACTGTTTTTCCCTTTGATGGGTTTAATGCATAGTGAGTAAGCGTCTTGTTTGAATCATAGCTTTGACCAAGATCCCCTACAAAAGGTGCACAAGAGACTAAATGAAGAAGAAATGCAAAAGAAAACACAAACAAAGGCCCAGAGATCTAGTGGTAAGTTAGTAACACCAATAACAGCCGCGGGCATATATAGAGCTGGTTAAACAGAAGTTGGAAAGAAAATGTAGACTTCGAAAGAAATTGTGTTACTTGTAATGCATGATCTAAAATGCATATATTAAGCTGTTACCTATAAGACCAAACGTATACGGGACATCCGGACCAACCTCAGGGGGAGTTGTAAACCAGAAAGTTCTAGTTGTTTGTCCAGTCCCTACTTGATAGTAATATTTCGTGTTGAACTGCCAACAAATCGAGAAACTGAATCAGTTTTTATAGTTGTACCGCTGTTCAACGACAAACTATAATCTAATATAGCCAACAAATATATATAGAGCATAAAGTAGAGAGGGGACCTTCAAATTTGTAATGGTGCAGTGATGAATGTAACCAGAGGTATAATTGTAGAATTTGTAGGTGACAACAATGCCCTTGGCCTTGTTCTTGAGCTTGCTATTCTCACTCCAGTAAAGGACTGTGCTTGAACCAGGTTCATCCATGGTGACCCATGACACTATCATCCCCTTCCCCACATGATCTCCTTGTGTTATATGCACCTTAATTACAGATTACCCACAAGTCAGAATACACGATAGAACAGCCCAAATTGAATGAGTAAATGAAAAGAGGAAAACAACCCATTAAATTTCTCCATTTGAAAGCAAAGTTTCTAGGGAAAAGCATCAAAATTGTATGGAAGGTAGGGGTGGGTTTTACCCAAAAAAAAGGATTAAAATATGGGATTTAATTAAAAAATTCCAAAAAGGAAAGATGAGAAGCAGTTCTCTCCCAAAAACACATTTTAATTCAAGAGAACCACCAAAAGGGATCATAAAAGCTTACAGAAACACTTCAAGCAGTAAAACATTTTACTTGAAAATTGTGAAAGACAGTGGTGAAAGGAACATTGAACCGCAGAGAAGAAGAAAAGGGAAACACAAGCACGGTGGTTAAGGCTGGAGGTTCAGTCCGGACGGAGTTTTGCTCTCGCTTTAATTGGGCCTCCGCTAGTGAACAATCTCTGAAATTAGTTGAGATGCATGCATACTGACTCGGACGCTACGAGTTACTATCAAAGAAAAGAAAGAGAAAGGAAAAGGGAAACACAAACCTGTTGGGGCGCATTGTAACCAGCAGGCGCGCGGAAGACATCACTGTGAAGGGGCATATCCACAGTTTTCTCAACAGGCCTCACGAAAGCACTTGTGGTTCCTCCATTACAGAAGAGTGCTACTGCATTCAGAAACAAACCCAATATTGCAAGGGCAGAACACCCAGAAACCCCTAGAAAACCCATGTTTGTCCTGTTGAAACCCAATCTCCTCCACCATTCATTCACAGAATCACCTATATATACACATTTATAGCACATAGAGACTTTTTTTATAACTCAGGCGTTCAGGCCAACTCACGCGCATCTGAAGTAATCCGAATATCAATCAATTCTACCGTCCACTTGCGAGAGTCTTAATAGCATAGTGTGATTTTACTCTCTGAGATTATAGTGTGGATTAAATACGCCGGATTATTACACAACTTTAAAACACAACTCCGAATACAATTAAGTCCGAAATTGTTTGATGCATACGAATTCATATGCATTGAACGAGAGGTAATTGTGTCCGGAATTGTGTCGTAAAGTTGTTTACATAGACACGTACATTCAAGTGTCGACGGGTTATAGTCGTGATCAGGATGGGGTGTCTGCAGCTTTTGACCAGTTGCAGGGTCAGAGAAACTAAAGAGGCGTACGTGGAATTTTTTTCAATTACTTAAAAAGTTAAAAGTTTGACTTGTGAAGTCATAATTATCCACGAGGGAAAGGTGCAGATTTTTTTTTTTTTGATAATCAAGAAAGGTGCAGATAATTACAAGAAAAATTGTTTAGCATATGGTTCCTGGACTGTTTGGGAAAATGGAAAAAAAAAATGGACAATTTGAGACTTTGAGTCCAGTTCTATAGGCCTACCACCAAGCTTAAATTAGTCATCGCTTAATTAATAAAAATCAACTTAATTTTATAATGATATTCGCAAGATTACCTTTCTTTTTTTTTAGATGTGGACGAATCTATGGTAGGCCGAAAAAAGTGGAAAAGTGCAAAAAGTTTGAAAAAGTGAAACAGCCCAATATCATGCCTCAATCATGAGAGATTATTCAAATTATTGGGGCATCACCGGTCTGGGGATGTTGCCAAGCAGAACCGTGCAAAGCGAGTGCAGAGCGGTTGATTCGATTGTTCATCTCGGAAATTAATGACTCAGATCTTAACTGAGCAACGAGCCGTCTGTGCCGAGATGAAAGGCTGAATTGATTGCTCGGCACCGCTTTGTAGGGCAACAAGCAGCATCCCCTGTCCTACGTGTCTTTAGCCTATAATCCTTTTTCACTAAACATCGTGTGACTCCACTCCACTTGTAAGATAAGTCTTGAGGCATTCTTTATTTCACTTTACTTCACTTAAGAATATATTTTTTACGCAATATTTTTGATTATTGAACAGAACCTATTATTGAACTCTCGAATCTCTTTTCTATTTTGACTTTTTCTTGCTAAGAGCATATCCAGTCAAGTTTCAAATCTTCATTTTAAAGAATCTCTCCTCCAACCTATGCTTCATTTGAGTTTTTCAAAATGTTTATGAGAATCATTCAAAAAATGTCTGACTTCATTTTGTTTTCCCACTTTAAAATGCTGCAACATTTTTATCCTAAAATGAGTTCACAATACCTTTAAAATGAGACCATTAACCAATATATCTAACAACTTATTTAAATATAAATATTAGAGGGAACCTTGAAGTTTGGAGAGGAATGGATAAATTTTGAACAATGAAGAATGATGATTGGAGTTCACATAGATAGTTGTATTCTGCAAAACTTAAACTATTTTGATTCTTACAAATGAAGAATTTTGTTAGAAATGCTCTAAGGTAAACGAGATTAGCGGGGTAAGAAGTGGAGAGAGGTAAAGAAATGAGAGTAATAATTGGAGAGAAAACTTATTGGAAACCAGGCTGATAGGTTGGGGGTGGTTCTGAAAACCCAAAGCGAACAAAGCCATCCTTATTGAATCTCAGCCAATGGTTTCGTTTTATTTTGCATGGTCTAATTTCGTGTAATTCTCACCATATTTAAAATTCAAACCGTGTTTTTGGGGCCGGATTAAAGGTGTATTCCAAAATCTCGAGGGCCCGAGGCTCGATTGAAGCAAATTTGGGGACCTTGTAGTGCAGCCGTGCATAAGTGGCTGCACTGCAGGGTCCCAGGTAGCGTTTGAACACGGTGCAACCATCACTTATAAAGTGTGTTTGGCAAAGTGGTGAGGGAATAAGAGCCTTTGAATGTGAAAAAAGAAGCACTTGGATCGGACCAGAATATGTATGACTACTTGCAGCCAATGCATGGGTGGACCAGAGACACCAAACTCTCACAGCCATAATTAGTGGTCATTTCATTTGGGGGTCCTACTTTGACATTCTTTAGTTTCTTGGCATTCAGAAAGCTCTCTCTGCTCTTACCTCACAAAAAAGTGTTTTTGGTTGCTGTTGCAATTGTGCCTCAAATTCAACCACGAATATGATTCATCAGAGTATTTTTCTTAAACGCATCGAAGGGTTTCTATGCAAGGGTATTTGGGAGTTCTAGGCTTTCAAATGACAATTATAAGACATCGCTGACTCATTGCCATTCTCCTATATGACCCTGCCAATCGCCTGCCGAGCGCATCCGGACCGTCCATCTCAACAATTAATGGTCCAGATTGAAAACACTTTTGGACGGTCCGGATGTGCTCGACAGATTGGGAAATCCTGTAATGCAAGGCACCCTGTAGGGCGCACACGGGCCATCGATCTTGACAATGAATAATAGGTTGAGATATGATTTTTAATTATAACCGATATGATTCTTGTCGGTCATAATTGATTTTTAATGTGGATCGTTGATGATGAGATCGAAGGCTGTGTGCCGCCTTACACGTGCACTACATGGGGTGCACTACAGCACCCCTGGATCCGTGCTTGGCAGAGTGCTTGGCAGCGTCCCCCGTTCCCTTTGTCATAGAGAGATTTCCATTTAAGTCATTTCTTTTTTTGTGCGATTGCTTTGATCATATTCTCACTCTTTTACTAACAATTTGCTTATCATCTTTCAAGTTTGCATGTAAGCTAGGCCGGACACCTAAATTATTAGAATATCTTCCATGCCCTTCGGAATTAATTCACAAATCCAAAATTGAGTGTACAAAAAACAAGATGTTTAATATTAACAAGAGGAAATTACTTGTATACATGTTTAAGGAAGTGCACATCATGTGCCAATGTAAAAGAGCTCCATGATTGAAACTTTGGAGAAAAAATCACCACAAATTCCAACTTATTACTCACAAGACTTGCAACCTAGCTACTTCTGTTCTTTCTGTTTTTCTTTTCCTTTGTTTTCAAACCTGTATGGGGAGAGCAAGAAAGATAAGGGCATCATGATTGGGCTTTGGCAGAATCGTCAACCGGGTACCAGTACCGGTTGAAAAACCATTGAGAATCAGCTTCCACAGCGTAACCATCTTGATTACGGTGCCAACCAAAGTAAGCGTGAGTCCGGTTCTTAATCTCAAAAACACCGTGACCAAAACTGGCCTCGCGAAATGTA
This sequence comes from Rhododendron ferrugineum, assembly GCA_025642025.1. Taxonomy (NCBI): domain Eukaryota; kingdom Viridiplantae; phylum Streptophyta; class Magnoliopsida; order Ericales; family Ericaceae; genus Rhododendron; species Rhododendron ferrugineum. The sequence continues at coordinate 19,116,847 of JAOTQK010000003.1, forward strand.
GAGTAACTTGGTTGTGGCTCTGTAAAGCTGCACAACACAGTGACACAAGAACGTTAATTAGTTTAGGGTGGACCTACAAATTGTAAGCGGCAATCATAGAAGCCTGTGTCATTAATCTTACATGGTTGCCAACCCTTCAATATTTCCTCCATCACCGATGGTTATGTATACGGGAGCGGATGTGTTTTTCACAGGAATGCAAAGGCCATTTGTAATATTGTAAGCAATGTTCGAGTATCGTTCCTGTCATACATTTATATGCATTACAAGTTAA
>JAOTQK010000003.1:19147221-19161041 GCA_025642025.1 Rhododendron ferrugineum
TGCTACTAATAATTAGGAGTAAAATAAGGAGACCAATTCAAAGGTATTTACTCTCCTTTATCTCTAACTACATATATATATTACCTCTTTTATAAATAAACCCACGAACTTAATATTAACATTAAAGTAAAATATTAAATTAAACCAACAATCAGTATATATTGTGAAGAAGCTAGGCTCGTTCCATATATATAGTGTGTTAGGGATTATATAGATATATAACAACTTATCCTAGCAATTAGGAGAAAAAGAGATGCACGTACGTGGTAATTGGTTTGACCAATTCCAAAATCTTTTAAGTAACTACTTTGCAGAATGTTACTCCACAATTTTAGGCAACACATACCTCAATGAGAAGCTAGGATAATGAAAATATATAATCATAAAGTTTTAATAGTTGGATTATTATTTTGTTCTAATCCAATTTTTTTTTTCCTTTTTTAGTTTTGCGTTAGTTTTTTTTTGTGAATTATTAGTTTATCTCAACGAGAAGAATCTAAAGTAAAAAAATTATGATTAACTTTTTCGACGATATCGAGATTATAAGTCTTTTACAAAGAAATTATATCCACCATGTTGGCAAATTATAGTCACTTTATTGGGCCGGATCCAAGTTATTGGAGGTACATCTCAACAAATTAAAGCCTTAGTTATACACGCAAAAGTCATTATTTTCCAAACTGGGCTTTCACTTGATTCATTAATTTGGAAGTGAATGAAGAAAATAAGTTATTGAGCTTCGTAATTGGTTCGATTGAAGCTCGTCTCAAATGGAATCCGATATCGGAAGGGAAAAAAAAAATTGACTTCAGCATATGACTACAAGTGGTGGGTAATTTTCCAAAAACTTGAGGATCTATCATGAAAAATCGCTCCCACCATCTCTTCTAAGTAAGCATATTGATTAATTATTTTAAATTTGAAATGCAGTCTAATTAAAACTTGGCAGAATTAAGGATATTTTTCGAAACATTGTGTTTTGGAATGTACTGCACTAAAAATTGAGATGCATAGGTAGCATTCAAAATTGCAATATGATTCGATTCTAATAGCATCTAAAAGATAATCGAATACACCAGGTTTTAGAGAACAAGTTCGTAATCATATGATATCCATTTAAATGTCTGTAAATTTCTTGCTATATAAAAAAAGATAATATAAAATTTGGGAGTTTATTGAGACTCCCGATGGCTTTGGCTAGTTGAACAGTTAGACTCGCGTGTTTTACTTGTCCCCATATCAATAAAACATTTCGATGAAAAACCACCAACCACTTCACTAAGGAATTAAGAGGCGTTGAAAACGAAAATCTATTGAGGAATTTCGATGAATGCATCTTGAAACGAAAATGATATAGGTGCCGACAGTTTCTGTAGGGAAACCATACTGACGGCCGCGCCGGGCTGTCTCCGGCCATCGGACTGCCGATCCGAGCCGTCCAAAAATTTTAAAAAAAAACCCCGAGGGAGCCTGTGCGAAAATCAACGGCATCCGATGTGTGTAGGGTGCTTGATCTAAACACCCTATTTTTTGTGTGTAGGGTGTTTAGATTAAGCACCCTACACACATCGGATGCCATTGATTTTCGCGTAATCCCCCTCGGTTTTTTTTTTTATAAAATTTTTAGACGGCTCGGATCGACAATCCGGTGGCCAGAGACGGCTCGACGCTGCCGTTGGTACGATTTCCCAACGGAAACCGTCGGTACATATATCATCACTCATCTTGAAAGGCTATGGTAAGTGGCGAAATGAAAGCTCTGACTCCATACCCACCAATTACTACGAAATTTCTAGTGTGAATGGAAAGAGACAGGTTACTCCATAGCAAATATAAAAGACTTTGGCAAATTGTGATGGGTCATGATGAAAAGATAAAAAAAGAGCGGATATAGGCCTGTTGAGTTGCCAGGAAAAAACAGGAAAGTATGGAAAAATCAATTTTCCCATAACTTTCTTAGTGTTCAGTTGGCAGGAAAATTCTAGAACTTACCAATTTAAGTTTTCCTACAGGAATTACTTTCCTGCAAAAGTGATCCTGCAAAAAACAAAGGATTTTGCGTCGCGGGAAAAAGAAAATGAGTGAACATTCACAAAATTTTCCCGAAAGTTTCTTTTTCCTGACAAACGAACAACTAAACTTTAATTTTTCTTGCAAAATTCTTTTGTCAAATGAACACTCACAGGAAAATAATTTTCTTTTTCTTTTACTTCACTTCACTTCACTTTTTCTGGGAACCAATTTTCCACACAACTTTCTCGACAACTGAACGGAGCCATAAGGTCACTTTCATTCGACTTATTTAAGTATTGTTTTTAATGAAGTTGATGAAATATGATCACATCAAAAGATTTTTTACGTACAATATTGTGACTTGACATCACCTTGTTTTTACCAGCCATAATAAAGATCCGACAAATTTTACATGGTACTCTATTTAAGGCAACTTCTCGTTATATTTCAGGAGTACCAAATAACAACTCCTAGGGGTAAGATGAGAGTCTATTAATTACTAGTGCATTGTTTGGTGTAGATTGATTTTGTACCAAATTTACTTGTTCAACAAAACCAAAGATAATTAAGGATTAAAATTCGAATGAATTCTTGTATAGTACCGCTACCTTTTATACAACAGAAACAGGTTGGCCACATTGTCACACCAAACAATTCGCCAGTTAAAAAATCCCACCAATAAAAAAAAAAGATCCTTAAGGATGATAATTCTATGATTAATCCGACAAATTTTACATGGTACCTTTTTTTTGCAAAACCGGTACCTCAACCCTTTAGTTTTGTTTGGGTTCAAATTCCAGTCGGTATTTTTTAGAAAATAATTCTATGATTAATTCTTTTGTACTGAAAAAATTAATTAGTTCCTTTATATCGTAATATATGGTCTTCATAATCAATACCGTGATTATTTTTCAGTGTGTATTTATATGTTGGTTGAATCATGAATGTATTGAGCTTTTTAAGCATAAATATAAGTAAAATGTTAAAATTTAACGCAAAATTCGAAACTAAACCAGTACCCGTACGTACATAGCGTACCAATAAGAAAAATGATATCGGTACCGGTACATTATTCAAAAATTCTGGTTTGGACTCTTTTAATAAATAGGTGTCATTGTCACTTATGCGAAATAAAAAACTCTTTTACTAGAAAATTGAGTGGCAACCAAGTGGTAGACACTTTATATTTCTTAGAGCATCTCCAACCTATCTCCATTTGGGCACCAAAACTCCATTTTGGAGAATTCATGTTCTTCAACCCATTCCATTTGAGGTCTCCATTTTGGAGACTCAATTCTCATTCTCCATATTTGGAGAATCACCTCCCAAATGGAGACCCATCTCCATTTCTCTTATTCACTAATATTCTATTTACTTTTTTGCTAGAATTTCGTCAAATACATATAACTTTTACATTACGCATCATTTTTCTACAAAATTGGTATTATTGGAAAGACAATTATAATACCTTCAAAATGAGTCTAATATTAAGTATATGTAAATGCATTTTGAAATAACATCAAATGTAAATTCAAACCATTTGAACTCATAATATTTTTTCTCATTTACACTATCCTATCATTGTATTTGTTTGAATAATGAGTTGAAATGGAAAAAAAAAATGCATCTAATGAAAGGAGGAAAAAAAACAATATCGAACAATAAATGGATGAAGAATTGGGGAGAATTTTGGATGTGAAAAATGAAGAATTGGGTTAGAGTTATTGATTGTCCAAAATCACCTTTTGAATAGAATATATTTTTTTGAGTCTCCAAAATGAAAAAAGAGTGAGAGATGGGTTGGAGATGCACTTACACAAGTTGAGGAGGGTTCAAACTTCAAACCCCACCCTCTTCCCACTCAGGAGTAAAATAGGATTTGCCTTGTAAAAAAGAAACTCTTTTATTACTTGTATTATGTTATTAACCATTGTTTGGTTCCTGGATAAAGAAAAGGAATAACTTCCAAAACAAGTTCAACTTTTCTTCCAATTTCCCCGTAGTTTACTCCTTAATATTTTCCTCATTTTTTAATTGTATTTTCTACCCTCTCCATCCAGATTTAATTGTCCATAATTCTATTCTAACCAGCTAAAAAACGGGTTATATCTTTGAATCCGTAATGAATTTTATATCGAATATGAATCTTATTTGATAAATCTCGATTAGTTCTATAATACAATGTTTTCAAAATCACGTAAAACATTATAAATTAGAAGATATAATCGATTGAAAAATGACACGAATTCCAAAAAAGGACTATTAAATCCGGACAGATGGAGTAATGTTCTAAAAGTCGTTAGGCGCTAGTCGGGCAGTTGGCCACTTTCGAGTGATTAATCAATACGTATTAATTAGTAATCGACGATTAATCGTTAGTCGGACCTAATCGGATAGGTCCCGCCAACGATTAATGGGCGATTCATTTCTTGTTACTTGTTTTAGGCCCGGTTCCCGAAAGTGAAATAAGTATTTATTTTATAAGAAGATAATTTCAAGCTTAAAAATTATGTACTTACGCAAATAATTTTTCTATCAATATAGATCTTGTTTGATAGATCTCATTAAAATCTTTTACATGGTGCAAAAAAAATTAAAAAATTATTTTTCATTTTTATTATTTTTGAGTTTGAAAATATGAATTGGAACGGAGCCTTAACATTGGTATTCCCCCAAGTCATAAACAAAGCATTAATTTTAATTATTTCCCCTGTACAAATATTTCACATTTTCACTAATCCGAACCAAACACAGTCTACTCTACAAGTTCCAATGCGTCAAGAAGTTCTTCTTCTTCCAAATCCCTCCCCATTCTACACCTAAAATACCAATCGAAAAACCCAAAACCAAAACCCATCAACAGAAAGCAAAATCCTACAATGGGCAACACAAATTCAGCCGAACCCCACCAAGAACAACCTCCACCCCGCTCCCTACCCGAACCCCCCTCCGACTTCACCTGCGAAATCTGCATCGAACCCACGTTGCCACCAACCAAGAAATTCACAAACAACAACCTCTGCGCCCACCCCTTCTGCACCGATTGCATAACCAAGTACGCCCAGGTCAAAATCGAAGACGATCGGGCCGCCGAGATCAAGTGCCCCGGCCTGAACTGCGACAATTTGATCGACCCCATTAGCTGCCGGGCGCTGATACCTCCCGTGCTGTTCGACAAGTGGTGCGATCTGCTGTGCGAGAGGGCTCTGCTGGGGTTCGATCGGTGCTACTGTCCCAACAGGGTTTGCTCGGCTGCGGTGGTGAACGAGTGCGGGGGGACGGTGAGGAGGGCGGCGTGTCCCAATTGCAAGAGGTTGTTTTGTTTTTCGTGTAAGGCGGCGTGGCACTCGGGGTACAGGTGCGAGGAGAGTGGGCAGCTGAGAGACAGGAATGATGTTGCTTTTGGGGTTCTTGCTGAGGTGAATAAGTGGATGAGGTGCCCTCAGTGTAGCCATTGCGTCGAGCGCGTTCGTGGTTGCTCCATTGTCAAGTGCAGGTTCTCTTTCTCTCTCTGTGCGTGTTTTTGTGAATCTTGAATTGAGTATAATATGAAATGAAATTTGGAATGTGAAAGTGGAAAAGACATGGGTGGTAGCCCAGTGACTCATGGCTCAGTTCTACAGGGTTTGGGTGGTCAGGAGGTCACGGGTTCGTGTCGTACTAACGACAACCTCGCAAACTTGGTCCTCTTGCGAACCCCAGCTGTGGTCCACTAGCCTTGAAGCTCTGGTGTGATCCACTAGCCTTTGGTGGGGCAGTTGTTGTTATGGCGGTCCCTTCTGAGGCCCGCCGTATGGTCACTTCCAAGGGATGGTTGCTATGCCTGGTCGCCCCCTCTTGCAAAAGACAGGAGTAGAAATTTGGGTGTCAGTTCCCCTTCTTGAAGGTTGATTTTGATAGTTAAAGGGGTAGTTTGGGGAAAAAAGTGTGAACCAGGTTCCCTCTATGGTAGTAGTAATAGATAGATCATAGATGTATACCTCAGAGAGGTAGTATTTCGTTGGATTGTTAGTAATAGGATGCTCACAATGTCTAAAGTTGGAAATATTTGAGTAAAATACGAACTAATTTAATGGGTAAACTCAAGTCTCAGTATGAACTTGAGTAAAAGTTGTAAAATTGAGGGAGAGAAACAAGCCTTTGAAAATTGGAGTATAAGATAAAACTTTTTGAGTAGAACTTAATTTGGTATAGGTTTGAGTCAATTTCGAGGAGTTTTTACTCAAATTTTGGGTTTAAGTAAAAGGAGTAAGGGTTGGAGATGCTCTTATGGCAATAGTTTTCAAATCATAAGTAAAATGTTATTGTTGGCCTAGATCCATCGCTGCACATAGTTGTATGCATGTATTAGAGAACTTAATCTATGAAATATGCTAACAACTATTGTAAGGTGATTATTTATGAAAATCGTATTGATGTCATTGAAAAGTGTCTGAAATTATGTGAATTTCTATTTGAGTAGGAACTTGGCCTTTTGCTTGTGCAGTTAACTATGACAAAGAGACCCGCTTGGTTGGCTTGCTTATTTGCTTTATGCTTAATTAACACACCGAATAAGCAAGTAAATAAGTGGTTTTCAAACAAGTTCGCGTATTCTACTACACTGGCGCTTAATGCTTATAACTTCTAAGCGAATAAGGAAGGCAACTAATTGGGCCTGAAAAGAGCAGAAAAAAGACAGGGACTATGGTAACACTTACTGCTACCAAATCATTGAACTAATTAAGCCAGTTGAAGAGTTTGCTTTGAATTCTTTTTCACCATGATAACATGTTTGCTACTTTTTAATGATCTTTGTAAGTTGAGAGAGGAAAAAGGAAAGAACATATCATGACATTTTTTACCTAGAATTCTGAACTTGGAATTCTTGACCAAGTGAGATAATGAAAAACAAGAGCAAGCCTTTTACAAAGTCCTTTCATGAATTCAAACAATTTTCTTATGAAAAGAACTGGAATGTTGCCAAATGATACTTCACTTTCTGGAAACATAAGTAACCTGGATTTGAGTCCTTTGCTAACAACAAAATGGAAAGAATGGGTAGTGTCAATTCTTCTTCTTCTTTTTGTTGTTCATTTTCTTGGTGACCAAACAGCTGAAAGCCTGAAAGGGAAATTAAAGTATGTGGGGAAGAAAAGACTGATCTGTTTCTTCCTTGCTTTTTCATTGGCATGGAAGATGTGGGAGCAGTTTTTGCTACAAGTGTGGAAGGAAGGTTTACCGACACTGGTGTGGATGCAACAAAGAAGCTTATATGTGCAGACCTTGGGTTCGTATAGTTTGTATCGTTTATGTAATTCTCTTACTACTGTTTACACTTTGGGGTGATTATTTTCGATAAGTAATTATGAGCTCATTGAGGACATAACTTATGTGTAAGTAATAATGAGCTTATCGTCTATGTAACTTGTGACATGTTTGGAGGATACGTGATGATACTGTGAACAGCTCTCTACTCTTTTGTAGAGCTTCAGACCTCATGTTTTGGTTTATACTATAACAGATAATATACAGATTTTGAAACCCCTGTTTTAGTTGTACCGGATTCCTTGATTTCAGTTCTTTCTTTTGTTCTATTTTGAGCTCTTCAACTTGGAAATTTTAGCTCTTGCCTGCTCTATAGTTGTATTCATCGACGGCTAGGCTTTTTGTTTTGGATTGGGATTCCAGTGAGGCGTGTAATCTGGTTTACGTGAGATTGAACGAAGTCGCAAACAATTTGCTCCCTAGGTTTTGGCCACTCCAGCATATGTTCATTGAATCAACTCCACTTTATTTGTTTTGACAATGGACAACTTATTTACTAGAATTCAAAATTTATAATCTATAGTTATAATCAGAAGGGAATGGATCTTTCAGGACTGAATGGTACTCCAGTTATGCCCGACTGTGGTCTCATTCCCTATGTGCTTTGATGATCAAAGCCGTTAAGTTTTGAGATCTTGTTGAGTATATTAACTTAACCAAAAATCACATTGATCCAGTATTAGTTGATATGAATTTGAATATATTTACTTTGAGATAAACTAGTTAAAATGGCTCCAATTCAGTGTTGAAACAGTTTTTCAAGATATATATTATGAAAAAAAAAAAAACATGATTTTTTGACAAGGTTGATATTCTCAACGAGTTCTGAAAGAGTAATCTGTTCTGATCATTGAAGTAAGCTAAAAAAATGCTCACAAACGAGCATAACCGAACAGATCAGTCGATTTAAATTTTTTTTTTATCCCCCAAAACGCCTTAAAGGCAAGAGATCCATCCCTCTAATCAGAAATCTATTTTCACACAATTTCTACCTCTACTGCAAAGGCACAAACAATCCAAGGTACATAATGTATTTGTGTGACGAGTAAAACAGGGACTGAGGGAAGCTATCTCAAACAAACAATCCAATGCACATTGTGTGCTAAGGGTTACAGATAATTTGGAAACAAATAGTCTCCGCCATTAGAGCGTTCTCAGTCATGACTCTTATGTTTTGTTTGGAACCTAGGAAAAGTGAGGGAAAAGAAAAGAAACAAAAAGAAGAGGAGAGAAATGAGAGGAAAATTTCACTATTCACAATTTTAGAATTTATTATCTTCTCTTCATTTTCTATTATAACCAAACAATGGTAAAGAATCTTTTTTGAACTTTCCTTTCTTTTCCCTCACTTTCTCTAAGCAATAAGTCTATACACACAGATAAAAAACCAGAAATGCTACCAACACAGAAAAATAGTAGAAAGTCTACTGGTACAGCAATCTGTGTACAAATTGTGCACAGATTTTTTTGTGGGGCCACTACGGGTCCCACACAAGTGATCCGAGCTGTTCATTATGTTTAAAACAATTTTTCAAGTACCCCCGCGAAAAATCAGCTCAATTCGACACCTATAAATACTTGATCTAATCGTCTAATTTTTCATTCTCTAAAAACCCAAATGAAAAGTTAGATGATTAGATCAAGCACTTATAGGTATCGGATTGAGCTAATTTTTCGCGGAGGCCATTGAAAAAATGTTTTAAACATAATTAACGGCTCGTATCACTTGTGTGGGACCCGTAGGGGGCCCCACAAAAAAATCAGATTGCTGTACCAGTAGCAGGGTTCGAAAAATAGTGCACAAATCGTGTACTGATCACGACGTGGGGCCCACTACGGGTCCCACAAAAACGATCCGAGCCGTTGATTAAATTTAAAACATTTTTTCAAGGGTCACCGCAAAAAATTAGCTCAATCCGATACCTATAAATGCTCGATTCAATCATCTAACTTTTTCTTATCTTGAAATCTGAATGAAAAATTAAATGATTGAATCAAGCACTTATAAGTATCGATTTGAGCTAATTTTTCGCGGGCACCTTTGAAAAATTGTTTTACATTCAATGAACGGATTGGATCATTTGGATAGAACCCATCGTGGGCCACACACTGCAATCTGTGCACAAAATCTGTGCACAGTTGCTGTGTGAGTAGCAGCTCTCATAAAAAACACAGATCCAACACAGATATCTGATGTGACACAAAATACTGTAAATAGTGAACCCAACTCCATTCAAATTGTTTTGACCAAGAAGTACATAACCTCTTACATACATGTGGGGTCCACACATAGTAGTGTGTAGAGTTCACATGTATATGAAAAATTGTATTTGGTGTTGTGTTTGAATTGTTGTGTGAGTAGCATGTTTGCTCCCAAAATCGTCTACAGGGTAAAACATTTTCTCTCTCCTCCTCCTTACTCTAACCTTTGACCCCATATCTGTCCCCTCCACCGCCACCATCTCCACCGACACCTACATGCCACCGCCGGTTCGACGCCACCCCCATCTCACTTACCTCTCTACCCATCGTTTTGCACGATTTCTCTCTCTCTCTCTCTAGTTTCAAAATTTTGCCCATAACTTTGACGGGAAAACCCAAATCCCCAAACCAAATTTTGCCCATTTCGCCCCCCAAACCCGTTTCTTACATCACCGGAGAGAACCAAAACCATTTGTTTACATTTTCTCTAGAAGAAGACGATTTAGATTTGATCATGACGAAGATTTTTGGGTTTTCCCACTTTAATCATCAATCCAACTTACAAATCAACAACCAGTTTCCTTAAGAAAGTGCAACTTTCCTGGAAATTATCAAATGTTTTTCCTCTTTAATACAGTAATTGAAATGGTTCTTGAATGTAAAGCGACAACTTGGGCAAATTTATGTCTTTCTTTCCAAAATATTCAGCCTCTTCGATGTGAAGGCTTAAATCCCATTGATTCCGTGAATCGATGTTTGAGATTTTGTACCGGACTTCCTAAACCCGTGTTGTCAGTACCGAATCGAAATATCGAGATTCCTCGCAGCCACTTCGTCTTCCTATCCTACTCGTCATCCCCTCATGGATCAACTGGACGGCTTGGTTTCACCATACCTTGGTGGTGCCCTGAACCTCATCGATCGGCAGCCATGAATAACCTTCCGCTTCAACTCAAGTAACCCAACTGCAAAGCTTATACACTCAAGATTGAACGATTTGGGGAAACGATTCAAAGTTTTGGATGTGGTCCTATGGAGAGAGAGAGAGACAATTTTGGGAAATACTTCCTCGTCAAAAAAATTTGAATGAAGTGTGGGTCCACTTTTGTGCCACATCAGATATCTGTGTTTTTATCTGTGTGTATAGACTTATTGTTCTCTAAGTCCTAAACCTTTATGGTAGTAATAGATACACGTATATCTCATAAGGGTCGTATTTCTTTGGATTGTTAGATATGATGCTCACAATGTCTAAAAGTTTGAGAAAAGCATGAACTAATTCAATGTGTAAACTCAAATCTGAGCACGAATTTTGTAAACGTAGAAAAATTGAGGGAGAAACAAGCCTATGAAAATTTGCGTATAGGATAAAACTTTTTGATTAAAACTTAATGTGGTAGAGGTTTGAGTCAATTCTTTTCCTCAAACTTTTCGGTTTGAGTAAAAGAAAGGGTAAGAGTTGGAGATGCTCTTAATATGGCAATAGTTTTTAAATCGCGAGTAAAATGTCATTGTTGCGTCTTTTGGTGGCCTAGATCCATCACTGCATATATTTCTCATATGTGTAACGACTAGCTACTTTCAGGTGGTTAATTTATGAAAATGAATTGATGTTCGTGAAAACTGAATTGATGTTCAGGTGGTTATTTTCTTTATGCTTAATCAACACACAGAATAAGCTAGGAAATAAGTGGTTGCAGAACATGTTTGCGTATTCTTCATATGGCTTCAAGCATCTCCGATGGTTGATGCCATTTTCTGGATACCAAAGCCAAATTTCGTATGCTAAAGTATTTTTGGCATCCTATTTTTTTTCCCCCAGAAATTGAGAATCTGTATCCTTGTTTGGTAGTTAATCAAATGGGAGGGGATCTGGTGGTTGAAAATGGGAAGGGAAGCGGAAGTGGCAGAAATGGCGCCGTTTTCCCAGCCAAATTAGGCATGGTGTTGGGGGACTGAAAAATGGCATGGGAGCCAATATGTGGGTTTGGCAGGAGGGATGGCCTCCAGTTGGAGATGCTCTAAGCGAATAAGAAGGGAAACTAATCGGGCCCGGAAAGAATAGAAAAGACGGACGGTTGTAGCACTTTCTGCTACCACATCATTGAACAATTAAGCCAGTTGAAGAGTTTGCTTTGAATTCGTTTTCCATGATTGGTATCATATATGCTCCTTTTTATGATCTTTGTTGGTTGAGAGAGGACAAAGAAAGACCAAATGATACTTCACTTTCTGGAAACACAAGTAACCTGGGATTTGAGTCATTTGACTAACAACAAAATGGAGAACTTGGGTAGTGTCAATTCTTCTTCTTCTTGTTTATTTTCTTGGTGGCCAAACTGCTGAAAGCCTGAAAGGGAAATAAAAGTATGTGGGACAAGAAAAGAGTGATCTGATTCTTGCTTGGTTTTTTCATTTGGCATTGAAGACCAGTTCCTACTTGCTTGCAGATTTCTAAGAATTTACCGTTGGAATTGCAACAAAAGCCAATAACAGTGAAAGCACATCAAAGAATTATGTTTCATGAAAGTGAACTCTCGTGTTTCTGATCCAGTTTACAAGAATAAGAACACCAACCAACCGGCGGCCCAAACCAAGAATCACAGATTACTTTTGAATCATGTATACTTGAAAATCAAAACATATGTCAATGAAATCTTCATGGATGGAACTCATGGAATCACTTCGTACCGCCTTCTTGTGCCTCTCTTATTCTTTAACAATCCTTATAATGTTTAAGGGATTGCCTTTTTTAGTTTCTTGCCAATTCGGACTAGAAAAACTCAGTAAAAAAACAAATCAAACATATTTGTTCCATCACATGCGCCTCAGGCGCATTTAAGTTGCCTCTGGGCGCATCTTCATTTTCTCTCTTCTTGTGAAAAAAAAAAATGTGCCTCAAGCGCAATTGAACGTGCCCCGGGCACATCCTTATTTCTCTCATTTCATAATTCGCCTCAAGTGCATTTGAATTGCTCCTCGGGAGCATTCACTTTTTTCTCTTTTGATGTAATGAACCCTTGAATTTCATGCCAACATGCTCAAAAGTGCAAAAATGTTTGTGAACTCCATTATTTTGGATAAAAAAGATAATTAAATAAACAAAAACTCCAGAGGTCATGGGTTCTTGTATTAACCCATATTTATTTGTCTATGAGAGAAATCTTGAACAAAATTTTTTGGCCTCGAGGCACTTTTTTTTTTTGGTAAGTCCTCAAGGCACTTTCAAAAGGAAACAAAACAATTTAATTTCTACATATGACATCCATGGGCTTATAGATTTCTAGCATTTGAGGGTGTGATTGATCTCCAGAAGCAAAACCATGGATCAATCCTTTGGCTTCAACGCAGCTCCACCCCGGCTTCTTCATCAAATCGTTGTCGTTCATACATCTCTCCGTTGTTCTTCAACAGAGTTCAACTCCATCCCACCTCTCAACAAAAGCTTGAACAATACTAAAAGTGTAATAGCTAGCATTACCGGGTTCCAAATCCAAGAGCCTTTTTGCTGCATCTTCCCCCAATTTTTCAGTTCCCATGAATTTCTCTCTCCATGTCCCCGCACTTTGCATAAAAATCCAACATTGAAGTTTGGAGAACACTGTGATAAAGTACATTTTGAATAGCAAAACCATGCAATTTTTCGCCTTGAAAACTATTACCATTCTCCCCAGAAACTGAAAATACTCAAGTTTAATGTGTCACTGCAAGGCCTTACTTCATCTTGCATTTTGTTGATGCACTTGTCAACTTCCATGATATCACTAAAATTTATCAACTGCCTCGAAGCTTCATTGTAGCTGTTAAGAATATCCAGAATTTGGTGTTGATTAGGCATTTGCGTCTCCTATAAATCTCACTCAGCAATGGCGTTGTTTTGAAGGCTACATACAATGGGAGTAGTAGCTTAATCGAGCTTGGTTTGAACCTCTAATGAACTTCAAAAAGTGAAGACTTTACTCTCCCTCTTTTCTTTAATATTTTTTTGTTCATATTAATTATGTATGTAAAAGGAAAACCAGAAGTTCACACAAAAATGTATCTTTTAAGAGTTCTGAAAGCTATCATTTCCTTTCTAAGAATCTAAATCTCTAGCAAAAACCAGTAACACGCAAAGTAGTTGACAATTAGCTGAATTTAAGCATATGAGTAGCAAGAAATTTCTCAAAGGAGCTTTAATTAAGCCGAACATGAGCCGAACACACAAAGTAGTCCAAACTGAAAACAATCATTTTCCTTTCTAAGAACCTAAATGTCAAGCAAAAACCAGTAATACACAAAGTAGTTGACAATTGCCT
>JAOTQK010000003.1:19171168-19197523 GCA_025642025.1 Rhododendron ferrugineum
CAATGAAGGGGATTCAACGATGTTGCAGTTCGACGCATGAAGAATATCAGAATCGAAGATCGAGTATGCTTGGAATCCGTATCAAGCCTAGAGTCAGCTCTGAAGTTAATGTATTTTGAATCAGTAGATTTATCTTGAGATTGTAATAGCGAAACCTTTATTTTGGAAAATTATATTTATTTAGCAAATTTTTCTTAAAGAAGTATTTTATTTTACTCCCGAAAAAGCGGGGCGGTACAGATATAAAGCCTATAAACACAATCAACATGAAGACAAATTATTCTATGGCTCTAATTAAACACAAGCCAGGGACAGACCTATCCGGAGGCACGCGGGGTCATTTGCCCCCACTCAAGACACCCAATTTTTTTTTGGTAAGATTATATGTTTAGCATAAGTATACGGGAGTTTTATATAATTAGTATACACACTTGTGTATTTCTCGAAAATAATGATACATGATTAGTTTTGTTCTTCAACTTTAATTGTATGGTTCAATTATTATTATTGATTTGTAAACTATTTGTCTCCTTGGAGTTTGTATTTCTCGATTTTCTTTAATTTTAACAGTCTTTGGAAAATATTTTAAAAGAAAGTCATAATATCGTTTTAAAAACTCGTCGATGCGAATGAAAATCATATATATAAAAGTTTCGTCTATTTTTATATAATTAGCATATACACTTGTGCCTATTTTTGGATCCTTTTATAAAATTAAAGCATGCACTATAAACTTTTTATAGTTAGTAATGCACGTCTTAACGTCATAGTAGTATCTTGTTGTGGTTGGTTAGGGAAATAATTTTTTATGATTGCCCCGATTCTATGCTGATTTTTTATGGGTGGTTTCTACCACTAACTGTATGAAATCCACATAAATGTATGATGAAAAAAGTTTCGAGTACCGTTACGTGATGCCCAAGGTGCACTGAATAATTGCTCCAAAACGAACGAAACAAAGCCCTTTTCAATTGAGACAGTTTCTTCCTGTACGTGCTTCATTCATGGATTCCAAACCCTAGTTCCGTTATCAAAGAGTTTCCGATCCAGGAAGTATGGATGCGCGATATCGTTTATGCGAATCTACATCATTTTGTTTACTTGTGTGGTCTTTCCTACTCCTGTTAAGTGGTCTCGATGATCTAGTCTCACCGTGTCTCGATGATCTATTCTAGCCTCACGGTCTCCTGCAGCTTGGAAAACGATGACCGCAATCTTGGAAAAGGATGCTTGGCAGTTCGCGCGCGGGATGATTTATGGCTTTTTTGCTACTATCCTTTCTGTTGCAATTAGGGATCGATAAGAGTTCTACGGAACCATATCCTCCCGAGACAGGAAAATTCATCTCCAAAGCTTTAGGTCAACAACACAGAACTCATGTTGCGTTTTGTATTTGTGCGTGGATTCATGTGCGAACCTCTTTTTTTTTTTGGAAAAGCTTGTTATGCAAAAGATGCAAAGATGAAAGTAGGAAATAAATTAGGATTTTTTTTGGAGTGATTTTTTTTTGTTTTCCCCTCTTTGGCAGTTTCTTGAGGTAGTAAAAGGGGTGATTTGGGAAACTGAAAGTGTGGGATATTTCAAGGAGTTTTTATTTAAATTTTTGGTTTGGGTAAAAAGAAGCTAGGGTGAGGGCTTGATGAGATGCTTCTTAATTAATATGGCAATAATTTTCAAGTATAATGTTATTGTTTGCTCTTTTGGTGGCCTAGATCAATCACTGCACATATATTTGTATGCACATATTTTAGCCTGTGGAATATGCTAACTACTACTTTAAGGTGGTTAATTAGTCTTTTCGAGAGAGTTAATTTGCGAAAACAAATACAAATTCGATCAGTTATTTTTGGACAAAGAGACCGATTGGGTTTGCTTGCTTATTTTTACTTTATATACATATTTGCGACTTTTGATGATCTTCTAATGCGGTCATTCTTCATCTTCATCTGTCATCTTCTTTTGTTTGTTGTTTGCTTTCTTGGTGACCCAATAGTTGAAATTCTGAAAGGGACATAAAAAACGGTTTTAATTAGGATGTTGGGAAAGAAAGCCTAATCTGATTCTTCCTTGCATTTTCCTTTGGGATGGTAGATGTGGGAGCCGTTTCTAATTCGAGTGCGGAAGGAAGGTGCATCAACACCAGTTACACTGCAAAGATAAAGCTAACAACGACGATAGAGCTTACAACAAAGATACATATACGGGTTGCTTACTTTTATTTTTGGTTATAATTTTTGCACTTTTCTTATATGCAGCGTTTAAGGCTTCTGCGCAATCATGACCTTCACCAATTATGAGCTTATTGTTAGACCTAACTTATGGGTAAGTAATTTTGAGATTATTGCATGTCGACATATCTTGTGACATGTTTCGATGATGCTATATATTAAGTGCTCCCTACTCTTTTCTGGAACTTCAGACGTCATGTTTTGGTTTTACAGTAGTATATATATGGATTTAATTTGACCCACCCTAGCGCTCTCTCTCTCCAGCATGTTTAATTGTATTGTGTTTCTTGAATTCAGTTCTTTTTCTTCGTATCTATTTTGAGCTCTTGAGTGTGAAACTTATGCAAAGTGTATGTGCTGATGTTGAGCTTTAAATCACATCTAAAAGAGTGGCACACATGTATTCTAAAGTTGTATCACTAGGCATATATAGGGATGTGACTGGGCCATTTTGGCGGGTTGGGTTAAGGGACAAATTCTCGACCAACTCGTGCTTGGCGGGTTCTTTTTTTTTTGCGCGTAACCAACCTTCACAACTTCTAATGGGTCGGTTGAGTTTTTTGACAGTGTTGATCCACGGATTAAGGCAAGATAGGGGTAACAATTTCGAAATGAAATAAAAAATTTAGATAAGATATATAGCAAAAAATTAATGACAGACAAGGTTAACATTGGTCATTTATAAGAGCAAGTTTAACAACAAGAACAAACAAGATTTTAGAGTTTACAGCGAAGTGCATGGTATTTTTTTCAGCACAATGTAGCAGGTTGGGTGTGTTATAAACTAGGTGTCCGGGTCTCGGCAAGTTTACGCGAACCTCGACTAACCCTGTTTGATGTCCATACTAGCTGGGATCCTGCTTGAAGTATGAGCAAATGCTTTATATGGGTTGGCTCCAAAGGAGCTAGTAGCACCTGAGAGGTTTCGAATCTGATACCTTAATTAGGAAAATGAGACCCTTAAGTCTGGCATTGGCCACTAGACCAACCCCATGAAATTAGCAATATTGCGTGTGTTTCATGGCGAGTTAAGAGAATTTAACCTGCGGTTAATCGAACCTGCTACGACGCACCCGTCCAACTCGACTCGTTGATCCGCTCCAAAATTGCGGGTGTCCGTGAGGGTTGGCTCGAGTTTATTCAATTTGGCGGGTTGTTTGTATAGTACCCTACGCTTTTTATTTAGAAGAATGGTATTCCTGTCGGGGGATTTCCTCTTCCCGCCTCAACTCATTTTCTACCGTACGATGCGATAATTTTGGCCACGCCAGCATTTATTCATTGATCGAATTGATTCAATAAACAACAGAAGGGAATGAATATTTACCAAAAACAGAAGGGAATGGATCTTCTACAATTTGAAATTTATATCTTGTGGTTATAATCAGGAGGGAATTGATCTTGTAGTTATTATTAAGGCTGCACAAAAAATTCGGTGAACCGTGAAACCGGTCCGAACCAATTCAATCCGCACCTTTTGAATTTTGTCTGTGGATTAATGGTCCGGACACGGATTCAAAAATTTAAAAACCGTGAGATACGGATTAGAATTGGATTTTCATTTAAAAACCGTGGATTATCTGAACCGAACCTTGAGATATTTAAAACTATATATAAATATAATATATGTGTAACACATAGTAAATACTAAATAGTTATATATATAACATATAGTAAATATATTTTTGGCTTTACTTGGCAACTAACTGAATATTGGACATTCTTATTGCGTTGATGTTCTCCTGAGACAACTGGTAGACTTTCTGGAGATGATTAAGAAGTTTCTTTGTAGTTGTGACTTGTGACTTTGTAGATGTCCTTATGAATTGCACTTCAATTATAACCTTTCTGGCTCTAACTAAAATACAGTAGTCGTTGAAAATGATGTCAATGGGAGAAAAGTCATTTGTCCGGGATGAAGCATTTGGTTGATATAATCCGTGGACAAAACCGGGACCGAACCTTGAGACTTTTGGTCCGGACACGGATTTCATTTCTAAAAAATCATGACTCGCGGATTAGGATTGGATTCATAGAAATCTGATCCGATCTTGAACGTGCGCAGCCCTAGTTATGATGGACAGATTGGTACAGTTATATATGCCCATTTGTGGGCCCATCCGGATGCTCATTTTGAATACACTTTGGTGTTCAAAATCGTTCAATATTCAAAGCTTGTCGAGAACATTAAGCATCTAAAAAGCAAGTTAATCCGATATGAACTGACATGATTTTTTTAATAGAATATTACTTTTTCGCCGATTAAAAAAAATCAACCGACATGATTTTATATGTTGAAGATATATGTTCCAAAATCAATGTGATTTTTGATTTGGGAATGAGATCGGAAAAAGTATAATATGTTCTGATTATCAAAGTAAGCTTGAGAAAGGCCCACAAACGAGCATAATTGAACCACTCAAGTCCGTTTAATGTACCGGAGAGATCCAATTCCCTATCTATTCTCACAAGATTTCCACTCCTACCGCAGACAATGTAAGCTGGTACGCTGAGTGACGAGGAGTAAAACAGCAAAGCTATTGCAAACAAACAAAGTATGCACATTGTGTGATGAGGGGGTACTGTTTATTTTTGGAGATAAAATAATCCTAAAAGTCCATTCGAACTTTTTTCACCTAATTTTTAAAATCTCTCTTGCCAGTGGTGTTATTTCATACATCATCGTAATGTCACTGCAAAGCAATTTAACTCAAATTAAAAAATGCGGGAGAGTGAATCGTTAGGTAAAAGCCTAAAAGGACAACCCCTGCTAAAATTTGATTGGAGTGTACATCCCATTTTAATTAAGGTAAAACCTAATCATTTCACATTCAAAGTGATCAAGCCTACCCACACCAATTGTTGAATGCAATTTACAAGTGATATGAATACATAGAGAGGGAATCGCAGAACATCATCTTCAGTTGATTCCTTTCATATATGTTGAATTGACTTCTCTGCTTAGAAGGCTTTGTTTGGTTTGGATTTTGAGGGAAATTTTTTGGGTAATGAGTAGAGAAATAGATAAGAAAATTAGAGTAATAATTGAAGAAAAAACTTATTCGAGATTGTGCGCAGAGGGAGGGATTAGTTTTAGAGATCCAAGTTCCTGTACCTTAATAGGAACAATCTCCAACAAATCGAAGTTGTTCGCTCTTAGCGTGAGTATTCACACAACCATTTTTTTTAACTCTTCCTCGGAAAAATTTCACTAAAATCAAGAATACCTCCGTAAAACTTTATTCACATAGCTCCGTGAAAAAGAAGCTGCATCTCTACCTGCCCAAAAGGAACCTGCAGTCCTTGATCACGGCCCTGTATAGCATTGGGTACGTTTAACTTTAAGTTACAGCGGGGGATGAAAAGGATGGGTAATTTCCGACGTACCCAAAAAAAAAAAAGAAAAGGATGGGTGAAATTTGTAACACTTCATTCTGGTGAGGGAAAATGGAACTTTGAGAAAGTTACAGGGTGCAAAGTGTCAACTCCAGATCTACTAAACGGGATAAAGACATCTTTAAAGCCTTTTTAACTGTAATGACGTGGCAGAATTTGGTTGGGGAGGGAAACATTTCGAAACCAAACACACCTCCCCATTAATCTTGATCTAAACTAAACCGATCGCTAATCTGTCCGTTAATCTTGCTTAAGGCTGAAGCGTATATGATGGCTCAGCCCACGACACGCTTCAATAGATCACCACCGTTCAATTCCAATCGAACGGACACCATTTACGCTGGCTCACCGTATTACCGTAGTCACCATTTACACCACCCCCACGAAATAAACACTTCATCTCACACTCTCTCTCAAAACTAAACGCAAGTACTCAACGACGCCAGATCTGCGAGAGAACAGACAGAAAACCCTCGTTCTCTCTCCTCTCTCCTCTCTCTCTAGGATCCCGATCTACATCCCCGTGGATGATTCTGTCTCTGTAAAACTCTTCCCTCTCCCTCTCTACATGTACGTCCCTTGCTGCCGCTGCTGGCGATTGCTTATGCGGTAGTGTATCCATACAGTTCGATTTACCGTTTCACTTTACCAGATCTGAGGTAAATAGTTTTCCTTCATTTTCAAAATCCATTCATCGAATCTAAAGCTGTTATCTTTTCAGATCTGTGGTAATTCACTTCTTTAGGTGCAACTGTGGCGATTAGTATTTTATCGATTTGTAGTTCGTTTATGTTGTGATCTGGATTGAGCGTTGTTGTTTTGCGGGGAGCTGTGTGGGCTTTAATTTCAAGTGATTGTTGTTTAACAGAGGTTTGAGATTTTTGTTCTGATTGGCGAAAATGTGATGAATTCACCTCATTAGGTGTTCATGTGGTGATAAATTGATCAATTCGTAGTTCGTTTATTTTGGGATCTGGATTGAGCGTTTCGAATTTTGTTGTTTTGCAGAGAATTGTGTGGACTGTGCTTTTTTAAGTGATTGTTGTGTAACTGAGGTTTGAGATTTGTTGTGATTCGGGAAAATGTTGACGAAATTCGAGACAAAGAGTAATAGAGTGAAAGGACTGAGTTTCCACAGTAAGAGACCGTGGATCCTCGCGAGTCTCCATAGTGGTGTGATCCAGCTATGGGATTATCGGATGGGGACTCTCATTGACAGATTTGACGAGCATGATGGCCCCGTTCGTGGCGTCCACTTTCACAAATCTCAGCCACTTTTTGTGTCTGGAGGTATCAAACTCTCCCTCATTAATGTGCACAATCTTTAATTCACTTTCTAATTTGTTATTAATTGTGCCCACATTACAGGAGGAGATTCAGGTGAATTTCTTCCTTAGTATTTGGAATCATCGGAATGCATTTCCTTAGATGAGTTGTTATTCATCTTGCATAGATCTACCCACATACTCTTTGGTCTGTTGTTTCCGTACTCAAATTTCACAATGGATACCTCGAACGTTCATACATAACGCTTGGATGATTTTAGTGGAGTATAAATGGAGCCTATGATCCGGACATTCTTAATCTGAATATTATTATTAGGTTCCTGTTTTGGGGCATGAATCGTAATTGAATCTGTACAATTAATCGGAGATTCTATGTAAAGGCTTGTCGTAGTGTCAGTGAATTTAAAGATGTCTGGGACTCTGGCTCTGGCCCACGAAATATGCTATATTGGAGTTATTGGCCCTTTTGTTGCATCATTTATGCAGTATAGACTGAACTATTGTTTCACCTTTTAGGTAGTTTGACTTTGCCCCCACCTTTTGGTAGCTGAAATGAGAATGTTGAAATGGATGTGTGGCAAGACTTTGCGAGATAGAATTAGAAACGAGAACATTTGCAGAATGGTAGGGGTTGTAGCACCGATAGAAGATAGATGCGAGAAAATAGATCAAGGCAGTTTGGGGCCTTTGGGCGTGTCTACTGTAGATTGCGGTAGTTTGGAGGGTGATATGGTTACGGTTGAGGGTAACACTAGGGGAAGGGTAGGCCAAAATTGATATTAGAGGCGGTAATTCAAATGTGGCTAAGTTTTTCGAATATTTCGTAAAACACGATGCCGTTACAGAATTTGATGGAAAAATGGATTCATGTAGCATATCCCAATTGGGACTTCATTAAGGTCTCTGGTTTGTTTATGTGGAGCAATCTTTTTTCATGTGGTACTTTATCTTCTCGTGTTTTTGACCTTATGCTCTCTCTTCTTTTTCCTCTAAATTTTTTATCTCAGTTTAAAGTTCTTGGTCAGGTCCTGTCAAAATTTTGTGGGTTTTCATGGAAGGGTAAATCTTTTCAGAAGTTTTTTTATTTGATTGGAGAACGTTGAACTTTTACGAAGTCTTTAATTTGAAGTTTTGAACCTATATTACATGACTCTAGTAAGTTTCCAACGCTGTATTTTCGGGCACTCGAGCTTGTGAGGTAGTAATATGGGTGTAGCATGTCTTGTTAGACATGCACCTCTAAGTTAGTATAAAGAGCCAGAGTTCACCTGTATACATGTGCATAAGATTGCCACTTTATGCATAACATGCTCTATATTAGCTTGTGGAAATTACTTAGTAATCCTTGTCAAACTTGGGTAAATCCAACACTTCAGACACGGACTTTCACTTCGACACATGTACCAGGGTGATGGTTACATATAATATACTTGTTGCTTATTTTGAAGATTTTCATGTCTTTTACTACACTGTTTCTTACAGGTGATGATTACAAGATTAAGGTTTGGAACTACAAGTTGCATAGGTGTCTTTTTACTCTTCTTGGACACCTGGATTACATCCGGACTGTGCAGTTTCACCACGAGCATCCTTGGATCGTGAGTGCAAGTGATGATCAGACTATCAGAATTTGGAATTGGCAATCACGTTCATGTATTTCTGTTTTGACCGGCCACAATCACTATGTGATGTGTGCTTCATTCCACCCTAAGGAAGACCTTGTCGTGTCAGCTTCACTAGATCAGACTGTCCGTGTTTGGGATATTGGTGCCCTGAAGAAGAAATCTGCTGCCCCAGCTGATGACATTCTGCGGTTGAGTCAGATGAACACGGATCTGTTTGGTGGGGTGGATGCTGTAGTTAAGTATGTATTGGAAGGTCATGATCGTGGAGTTAACTGGGCTTCGTTTCACCCAACCTTGCCGTTAATAGTCTCTGGCGCAGATGATCGTCAAGTGAAACTGTGGCGCATGAATGGTATGTTGTTGAAGAACTATCTTTAGGCTCTGTTTTCTCTATTCCACAAGGTAGTTATGAGGTTTATTTCTTTGCAGATTTAATGCCTTAGCTGGTCTTCAAATGTGGTTGTAGTTAATGTGTCAAATTCTTTTGTAAATAGCAGTATTAGAAAGTGTAAAGATAATTCTTCAAACATTCGTCCATTTCAGAGCCCGCATTTGGTTTTTGTTGGGCTTGAATTCATCAGGCTAAGCTGGTTTACAATGAATTCCAATTTACATGGAACTTGGACACTGCTGTTTTTAAATCAATTTATAATTACATTTGTTGAGATATGCTATTCTTTCTTTTTTTTCCAGATACAAAGGCATGGGAAGTGGACACGTTGAGAGGGCACATGAATAATGTGTCATGTGTCATGTTTCATGCCAAACAGGACATAATTGTTTCCAACTCTGAGGACAAGAGCATTCGTGTTTGGGATGTGACAAAGCGGACTGGTGTTCAAACTTTCCGTCGGGAGCACGATCGGTTTTGGATTCTCTCATCTCACCCTGAGATGAATCTTCTGGCTGCCGGCCACGATAGCGGAATGATTGTGTTTAAATTGGAAAGAGAGAGGCCTGCCTTCTCTATAAGTGGTGACTCTATGTTCTATGCCAAAGATCGCTTTCTTCGTTTTTACGAGTTTTCAAGTCAGAAAGATACCCAAGTAATTCCAATTCGACGCCCTGGTTCTACTAGCCTAAACCAAGGTCCACGCACTCTGTCATACAGTCCTACAGAAAATGCTGTTCTCATTTGTTCTGATGCTGATGGTGGCTCTTATGAGCTCTACATTGTCCCTAAAGACAGTATTAGTCGGGGTGATACCATGCAAGAGGCGAAAAGAGGTACAGGAGGATCAGCTGTATTTGTTGCCCGAAATAGGTTCGCTGTGCTTGACAAAAGCAACAACCAAGTTCTAGTCAAGAACCTTAAGAATGAGATTGTTAAGAAAAGCAGTCTTCCTATGGCTGCTGATGCAATATTCTATGCGGGAACTGGGAATTTGCTTTGTAGAGCAGAGGATAGAGTAGTTATATTTGACCTTCAGCAGAGAATTGTTCTTGGTGATCTTCAAACTCCTTTTGTCAAGTACATTGTTTGGTCAAATGATATGGAGAGCGTGGCCTTGCTCAGCAAACATGCTATAGTCATTGCTAGTAAGACACTCGTGCACCAGTGCACTCTTCATGAGACCATTCGTGTGAAGAGCGGAGCCTGGGATGACAATGGGGTTTTCATTTATACAACCCTGAATCACATCAAGTATTGTCTTCCCAATGGCGATAGTGGAATAATAAGGACCCTTGATGTCCCAATTTACATCACAAAAGTATCAGGCAACAAGATTTTTTGCTTGGATCGGGATGGGAAAAACAAGATTATAGTCATTGATGCAACAGAATACATCTTTAAGCTGTCTTTGATGAAGAAAAAATTTGACCATGTTATGAGCATGATAAGGAACTCTCAGCTCTGTGGGCAGGCAATGATTGCTTATTTACAGCAGAAGGGGTTCCCTGAAGTTGCTCTTCATTTTGTGAAAGATGAGAGAACCCGTTTTAATTTGGCTCTGGAGAGTGGGAACATCCAAATTGCAGTTGCTTCAGCTAAGGAAATCGATGAGAAGGATCACTGGTACAGATTGGGTGTGGAGGCTCTTCGTCAAGGTAATGCTGGAATTGTTGAGTATTCCTACCAGAGGACAAAGAATTTTGAGAGGTTATCTTTCCTTTATCTCATTACTGGGAATATGGAGAAACTATCCAAAATGCTCAAAATTGCTGAGGTCAAGAATGATGTCATGGGCCAGTTCCACAACGCTTTGTATCTTGGTGATGTTCGAGAACGTGTTAAGATTTTGGAGAATGCTGGGCATTTGCCTCTTGCTTATATCACTGCTTCGGTCCATGGACTACAAGATGTTGCTGAACGTCTAGCATCCGAGTTGGGAGATAATTTACCTATGTTGCCAGAGGGTAAAGTACCCTCCCTTCTGAAACCTCCATCCCCCATTTTGTGCGGTGGAGATTGGCCCCTTTTAAGAGTTATGCGAGGCATATTTGAGGGTGGCCTGGATAATATTGGTAGGGGTGCCGCTGATGAAGATGAAGAGGCTGCGGATGCTGATTGGGGCGAAGAATTGGATATGGTTGACGCGAATGGTATAGAAAATGGAGACATTGAAGCTGTTTTGGAAGACGGGGAAGTTCCTGAAGAAAATGAAGAAGAGGGTGGATGGGATCTTGAGGATTTGGAGCTTCCTCCTGAGGCTGATACTCCAAAGGCATCTATCAATGCCCGCTCTGCTGTTTTTGTGGCCCCGACTCCTGGCATGCCCGTAAGCCAAATTTGGATCCAAAGATCTTCTCTCGCTGCAGAACATGCTGCGGCTGGCAATTTCGATACTGCAATGCGGTTGCTGAGTCGGCAATTGGGAATAAAGAACTTTACCCCTTTGAAACCCATGTTCCTTGATCTTCATACTGGAAGTCACACTTTTGTACGAGCATTTTCATCTGCCCCAGTGTTATCCTTAGCTGTTGAACGTGGATGGAGCGAGTCTTCTAGCCCTAATGTGAGGGGACCACCGGCGCTTGTGTTCAATTTCTCTCAATTGGAAGAGAAACTAAAATCTGCTTACAAAGCCACAACAGCCGGGAAGCTTGCTGAGGCTCTTAGGCTCTTCACTAGTATCCTCCATACCATTCCTTTGATTGTGGTCGAGTCAAGAAGGGAGGTTGATGAAGTTAAGGAGTTTATTATCATAGTGAGAGAATATGTTTTGGGTCTGCAAATGGAGCTCAAGAGGAGGGAAATTAAAGACAACCCAGTACGCCAGCAGGAGCTTGCGGCTTATTTCACTCACTGCAACCTTCAAACGCCTCACTTGAGGCTAGCTCTCCAAAACGCGATGACTGTTTGCTTCAAGGCTAAGAACCTCAGTACCGCCGCAAATTTCGCTAGACGGCTCCTAGAGACCAATCCTACCAATGACAACCAAGCGAAGACGGCTCGCCAAGTGCTTCAGGCAGCTGAGAAGAACATGAAAGATGTGTCTCAGCTGAATTATGATTTCAGAAACCCATTTGTAGTTTGTGGGGCCACATATGTGCCCATTTACCGAGGACAGAAGGATGTTTCCTGCCCGTATTGCAGTTCACGGTTCGTGCTAGGCCTGGAAGGGAAGCTTTGTACTGTTTGTGACCTTGCGGTGGTGGGGGCTGATGCTTCTGGCTTGCTGTGTTCTCCTACTCAGATAAGATGATCACATTAAGGCAGAGGTACGAAATATTGAATCAAGAGTTTAAGGTTCCATTGCGCTGTTTTTGCTCTCCTGGCTCCCCCACTTTTGGCTTGCTCTTTTTGTTTACCCTCTTTTTTATAGTTGTTCTAATTTTCGTTGTAATAAAATGGAGATTTTTTGGCTGGGGTTATTCTTGTTAGTTGTTGTTCATAGACAAGAATGGAATGTGGTCATTGTTAAAGTAGACATTGATTATAGGTACGAGGGCTTATATGTTGGCATATGAAATTGTTGTTTGGTAAAATTTGCTTATTTCTGTGATGTTTCTGGGTTTCTGTTGTTGGGTAGTAGTCTAAGAACTTCACTTTAAAGGTTTTTTTGTGATATTTGAATATTTGTTCAAAGAGCAATTTGCTTCAATTGCCAGTTTCGTTGCATGTTTTGTTCTCTTGGCTGTGTTTGGTGGTTTTGACGTGGCTTTGTTTCTGAATTGAATCTTGCGTATTTGAAGAGCATGTGATTCAACTAGTCGAGTCTGCTGTATAAATAGAAACAATGCACCAATTCCTCGACTAAAAGGAACAAACCAACCTGGAGCCGTTTGTATTTGTTCTGAATTGTTTACCGTTTGTATTTGTTCTGAATTGTTCACCGTCAGGTTGAGCCTCGATGTGGGCTTTTTTTCCGGCTCATTTTGATGATCGGAAATGTTAGACCTTGTCGAGAATATAACGCATGCCTAACATAAATGTCAATGCCAAGTAAGACATGCTATGTTGGTGTTATCGGTTAACGAAACATTACACGGATGACACATCTACATCTCCTGCTAATCCTAGCATGTGATAGTGGGTGCCAAAAACGTTCGCATCACAATGAGAGGGAAAATTGTGCTTCCTATTATTGCAGTATTTCATTTATTTTTTTTGTTTGGGGGGGGGGGGGGGGGGGGGGGGACGCATGTCGTTGGGGTTTCTTCCAAAAGATCCAGACCAGACCAATTTCCCAGTGAAGTTGGGAAAGGATTTCCTATATTGTGCTACACGTTAACACACATTCGTTCAACAAAGCACTCATCTATTTTCTAACCTACTAACAAACGCCAGTGGTTGCTATTTTTACTATTTGTTCTGATGGAGTACACTAACTTGACACACATCTTTAGCTCTGCCACCACATGCAGTGCCATGCGACACTTGAGGCAGTTGTAACCATTGAATCATCTTTAAACTAAGAATTTGAAATAGTTTGGGAATCACTGTGTTTAATCAGAATTTGAGATTTTTACTCAAGAGGTTTCGGATCAAATCCGAAATGGTGGAGCAATAATTACTTTTAGAGCCTTACTTTTAATTCATCAACTCTCTTTTAACATTGAAATCACATGGTTTTGGGCTAGATAAGTTCCTGTTATATACGGGACACTTATCTACTAAAAAAGTTACTCCGTTGGAGCGAAGCTAGACCTCGCAAATATATATTTTTGATAATCGTTGGAACCTACACTAGCCTACATCTACGGAAAAAGTGAACGAGTCTCAACCCGCGACAACTACTTCAATAGAATGTGAGTCTATAACCTCCACAATCAAGAAATGTGAGCACCTTGCAGTTGCATGGAGCAGGATTCGAACCCAAGACTTCGAGAGAATGGTTGAAAGCCATATTATTATTATTTTAGTAGAATAAAAGAAGTACTTCGTTTGGAGATCAAAGTGGAAACTTTTTGAACTCCAAGGGGAAACGTGTAATTTACAACTTACGCATCACGTGCAATCTCATGTACTACTAGATCCCATTGCCACGTACAGGAAGCCAATAATCACCAAACACGTGGAAGTTTGCATTTGCCACGTAACCTCCGTATAAATAACCGGACGAACTTCTGTTCGGTGATGACGTGAAGCCAACAACTTCATCTCAAAATCAAAAGCGAAAGAGAGAGAGAGAGAGAGAGAGAGAGAGAGAGAGAGAGTTTGGGGCTTCTGAAAATGGAGAAGATATTAGGGATTGTGATTAACAAGAAAGAGAGGACAATGGCGGACGTCTGGATCGTCGAAGACTTGTCTTCGTGGGAACTCGTCGACCCGTCCGACGACGACAACGATGAAGACTACTCTTACGACGAACTCGACCTCTACGTGTTTGAATCTCCGCCCTCTTCAGATCTCTCCGCTCAATCTCCGCCGCCGCCGCACGATCTCGTCGATCACGCCAACGATCGCGAAGATCGTGTGGATTTGGCGAAACGTGTTTCGATTGACGAGAAGTGTGTGTACACAGTGACGGAGGTAAGACCAACGGTGGCATGCTTTTAATAAGTTCATTTTGTCACGAATATGTTTTTTTTTTTTTTCCCGTGAAACTCCGAAAAAATTGGTATCATTGGCACTTCGTAAATTTGTAGAACCCATCTTAAAGCTCTCTGTAAATTAGGGTTCTCCTTGAAAGTTTGGGCTAAATGAACTTTGAATTGATGTATGGGAGGAGATTGACCTGTCTCAAAATCCGTTTTTTTGGGCTTTAAGTCGTTTAATTGGTTTAGACAATAGGGGAACCCAGCGTAATGGTTAGTTTTGTAGTGGCGCACATATCATATTCTTGTTATCTAGTAGTTCTACCTAATAGAATTGAGTATATAACCAGTGGAAATCTTGTGTATAACTAATCAGAATAGGCCTCCAATGAAAGATCAGAAACTCAGAAAATATGTAAAAGATCAGCATAGATAGGTTGAGTTGAAATGTTCTTTCCATATTTCTTGAAATCGAACGGAATTATTTAATTTTGCATTGGAATATATTTTCATATCCCATTGGACTGTATAAAAATAGGTTATTAGGATGAAAAATAGCAAGTCTCCCAAGTAGGGTTTGTCATATTGAGGCTGGCTTTCTGGTGCCTAGGTCCAAGGAAAGAAAGGAAGAACCCCTATTTGATTTATGCAAAACATGATCAAAATATGTTCTTTCCTCTATTCGAGCTTTTAAGTTTTTGATATTTTTTTAAAATGGTTTGGATGTCTCCATAATTAGATCAAATGATTCAGAACGCGTTTAGTGTTCCATTTCTTCAAATATGGTATGAATTTTTCTCAATAAGTAATCGTAAGATACATTGCGAATCAGGAACATCTTTACACTCCACATCCTTGTAGGTGCACTCCAAATTTTGTCTCATACCAGTATTTTTGTTATTATGCGTAATTTGAAGCACCAAAATCCGAAAGGGAGTTATAAAAATATGGAGTGCATAAAATGTTCCCAGACTTTCAATTATCATCTTTGTATCACTAGTTTATTTGTGTTTGGGTCGAATTCAGGTACCTCCGAATGTAAAATCATGGCTCCGTTCCCGTGTATATAAGGACTATGATGATGAAAATGATGATGATGGTGATGGTGATGAGGAGGTGGAGAAGTTTGATGATTATGGAGGTGAGTATGATTTGGACGATGAATTGGTGCCGAAGAATGTGATCGATCGATTTGGGAGGCAGAGGATTCGGAAATTGGGGAAGAGGGCTTTTTCAAAGATGAACAAGGCCAAGAAGTTGCCTTACGCCTACAATCGCCCAGGTTGCGTCTATGGAAAGCACGGGCTGGGTTTGAAGCACAACCTCATCAACTAGTGAGATATTGGGGTAAATTAAAGCTAACCTTGATCGAGTTTCGGTGGTTTGATGGTGTGAATAAGTCTGATCTGGTTTAGGTCTGTATAGCTAAGGGGATTAGGGTAGTCGTAAAATGGGGTTCTAATTAAAATGGGGTTCTAATTTTAATGTTGATTAATTTGGATTTGGTTTGTTTGTAAAATTTATGCTTTCGATTGGAATAGTTGATCTCTAAGGGTGATTTTTGGACTTTGGCCGAAGAAACCTGACTATGCTTTGAGTTTGATTTGGTACCCCTTCCTTCTTGATATACAAAAATGGATGCACAAGAATGCACTACGGAACTCCTTGTCCCTTGTAACGAGACTCAGTTCATATGAATAGAGTCCGTTATGATATGAATAGAGTTGAGCATATCGAGGTGCCCTACAATGCACTAAGGGAACTTCTTGTCCCTTGTAACGGGACTCTATTCATATGAATAGAGTTCGTTATGGTATGAATAGAGTCCGTTATGAGAAACGATGATTGGAAATGCATATGATAGAGTCCGTTATGATATGAATAGAGTCCGTCATTGGAAATGCATATGATAGAGTTCATTATGATATGAATAGAGTCCGTCAGGAGAAACAATGATTGGAAATGGAACTTAGAAGAAACGATGATTGGAAATGCAACTTAGAACCACACCTGTTGATTCAGTCCCTCAAAATTGATGGGTATAAGGTCTACTCCTCACAAGTTCCATTCATTCTTATTTATTTTCTTGGCAACGATAAAGAATACGAAGAATCGAGCTGAGTCGAGTCGAGTATTGATTATGGAATTGCCAGGCTAGCACAATTGGTAAGTTCATGTCCTCCCTCCGTGGTGGCCTAGGTTCGAGTCCCACGAGGGTCGGAGTTTGGGTTTTAGGACTATAGATAGCCTCTGAGCTCCCGTTGACTAACATCCTACTAAATACTAACTCCCGCTAATTATACAATATGGGAAAAAGGAAAAAAAGAGAGAGAGAGAGAGAGAGAGTATTGATTATGGGTTGGGACTTAGTTAATTGAAAGTTTAATGAACTTTAAAATTGTACAGTATCAAACTTGGTTTTTAGTAGCCGAGATTAGGTCCTGAACCATTTTTTAGATAACTAATCCCAACTTAAATTCGAACAGCTAAGTCCTGGATGTATATCCAAAGATAATGGAGTAGTATTAACTTCACCCAAATAATTTTGTAAATTTGGCCCAAATATTTTTTAAAATTGATCTTGGCTTCAAGAATTTGAATAATTCCCCTTTGTTATCACTTTTTTAACTCATGGACCATTCGCCAGGAAGTTCATCATATGCCAAGATTGCAATTTTAGTGAAAACCAATCACCTCCAAGCAATTTTTATAAACTTGTACTTCCTCCGTCCCAAATTCTTGGTCCTCCACGGTTTTACGTGCAATTTTCAATTGTCTATATCTCTCAATGTATATTATTTTTTATGTTTTTGAAAACATTGTTTTATAGAAATAATTGAAATCTATCAAATAAGATCCATATTGCATATTTTAAACAATATACACGAAGAGATATAAGCCATTGAAAATTGCACGGAAAACCGGAGAGGATCAAGAATTTGGGACGGAGAGAGTATTTTAAAGAAATGATGATTTCCAAATAGTTCTTGGATTATTTATGGAAAGAAACACATTTTTGGCCCACTTAAATTTTTAAAAGTTGTTTTCTGATCTTTTTCAATTGTTTTTGGGAAAATGACGGCCAAGGACGTGTTTGATAATTAATACCCGCCAAAGACATTTTCAGCATTTTCAAATGTTCTTAGCTTGTCCTTAGCGGGTATTAATTATTTGATCCCATTGTTTTTGGACTTAAGAAGATAGATCAAAGCCCAATCGAGTTCATGAGGCCCAAAAGGCCCAACTTGAAAACCCCAAGTCTGACCCAAATGACCAATGTTGCGGCCAAAAGTTAAAAAACATTGCGGTCACGACTTGAAACATTGCGTCCATCATGTAAATCCTTGCGGTTGTAAATTATATTCAACTTCTGGCCGCATTGTCCGTCGTTCTGTAAAGACCCACTGCATTCTCCGTCAAACGTTCTCCTTATCCGTCGGAAACAGCCGAAAAAATGCTACTTTCAATCCCCCATCTCACTCCCTTTTCCCCGTTTCTCCGGCCAACATCCCCCAAACACGGTATCTCTCTCTCTCTCTCTCTCTCTCTCTCTCTCTCTCTCTCTCTCTGGGAACACATGGTTGTGGGTTTTTTTTTTAATTTGCACACGAACACCCATATAATCATCTACTTTACACGACATACACATCAAAGAATGCTATAAATCCTCTTCACCATCACTTTAATGCGTATTAAGCTGTCGTGCATTTGCATAAACTCCCATCACACATATGAACCAATGCAGTTAATTTTCCCTACGTTCACTCAATAATCAATATATCATTTTATCTCGATCTTTTAGGACATTATAGCTCGAAGAAGTTAATTTCAAGAACTGGGCAGCTCTTGGTTAATGAAGATAAACCAAGAGCAAAAATTATGACTTTTGGAAGCAGTAAAGATGAAGTGGATGTTCCTCTTGAGGCGGGTGAACGGCTTTTTCTTGGTATGGATTTTGGTACATCAGGAGCTAGGTATGCTGTTATTGACAAGGATGGGACTATACAGGCCAAAGGGAAGAGGGACTATCCGCTATATATGGTAAGACGATTATGGTCAAATCCATTTGCATCATTGATATTTGCATTGATTAGGTTGAATAGCTGGTCCTGGTTTTTAATCTGATGAAATAGCTGTTTGACTACTTAGGACCACCCATGTCAGTTTTATTACCACGTTTTCCTTTTCATATTCTTCTGATTTCGTCTTGGTTGATTTTCTTTTCTTTGTTTTGATGTTGTTTGGACCTAAACTTTGAGTAGCCTAACTTTTGGAATTGCTCTCGTCTACATTGCCATGATGGTATGTTCAAGCAGTTGTTCAAACGCCTTTGTTCAACGCTGCGGTTACATAATCTATCCCTGTACTGATTTTTCTTGTTGTTTCCACTCTCTTGTGATTTTTTCTTTGGGTAGCGTAAGTTTGGATATTAAGCATAGTGTAAGTTTGGATATTAAGCATAGTACTTTCTTAATTTGGTAATTAAAACCGAGACAAAACTATAATTCCACTGAAAGCTTCTTTTTGATGTCTAGAAAGAGCAAGGATACAGTGGATTGGTTGGGCTCATGGAAAACGACCCTTCATTCACTTCTTGATGATGTTCCCGTTAGTCTTCGACCATTAATTGCTTCTATTTCTATAGATGGCACGTCTGCAACAACTATCATTCTAGACAGGTGAATTACCTCATAGAAGTACTAGTAATATGCATTCTTTGCGCCTTCTCATTATGAAACACCTGTAAATACTATCGCAGTGCAACTGGAGAACCATTATGTAGACCTTTGCTGTACAATGAAAGTTGTCCTGATGCTTTGCCAGAAGTTAAGTCCATTGCCCCAGTAAACCACACAGTCTGCTCTGGTTCTTCTACACTGTGCAAGCTTGTATCATGGTGGAACTCTTATGATTCGAATAAAGAATCTGCATTACTGTTGCATCAAGCAGACTGGCTCTTGTGGCTTCTTCATGGAAAGCTCGGAGTGTCTGACTATAACAACGCTCTAAAGGTAGATTATATTTAGAGCTTGTTACCTTTAGCTTCTCTTCACTTAAAGTATCCAATTGGCAATAATTTTTCAAAAAGTGTTGAATCAACTTTTATGGGTCACAGGTTGGCTATGATCCTGAACTGGATTCCTATCCAACTTGGCTGCTCTCTCAGCCATATTCATACGTTTTGCCTTCCATCCAGGCACCAGGAACTTCAATTGGTCCTATAAAGGAGGACATTAGGATGCACTTTGGTAAGTTTGTTTCCTATTTAGAAGTAATTCCAAAAGAAAGATTTTTATTATGTGTATTGAGAAATTTGAATGGTCATCTTCCAGTTAATAATGCTTATGACACCATGTTTTTTATGCAATCATTCAATCCTTACTTGGATATCCCCTTTTAGCCTTATCCAGTTCACCTTCGGGATTTTTGGTTTTGAAGTTTTTCCTCAACAAGAAGCATATTGTTGTTCTGGCATTTGATACTTAACATTGAATACCAACCATATATACTGTTTTGGTATGTTAAAGTCATCAGAGAGAGGTACATTGTTTTAAGTTGTCATAGTAGAACATTGTGCAATCTTGCTTACAATAGTCGAAGCAGTGCAGATTAAAAAAAAGCCTGAAGCGGTATCTTACGAAGTATTACACAAAAGAACCAGAGGTTAAGCCTATATTGTGGAAAATGCTGCTAGGTATCAAATGTGTACTTCCACATGACATGGCACTTGTCTGCGAAAAGAAACTAGATTTGCTCTGTGAACAATTTTTATACGGTGCGGCTAGAATGTTGATTATTGGGAAGCCTTTTAGCTTACAGTAGAATTAGAAGACTTTCCCATGTTTTCTATTTGTAGTAAGCTTCTCTGGTTCGATTTCCACCTGATATGCTTCCAACAAACATTCGGCAGGGTTTCCTAAAGACTGTGTTGTATGCACTGGAACCACTGATAGTATAGCTGCTTTTCTTGCTGCACGTGCTACACAACCTGGGAAAGCTGTGAGATATCTCCAGACTCAACTCTCTCTCTCTCTCTCTCTCTCTCTCTCTCTCTCTCTCTCTCTCTCTCTCTCTCTCTCTCTCTCTCTCTCTCTCTCATATTTCAAAAATTACAGGACATCAATCATTATGGATGTGGATTGGTTTGAGGTAGGCTTGTATCATCTAGTCTTCGTTATATCATGCGTCCAATGAGAATCTCGGTCGTCCATTTTATCTCAAAATTCAGGTCCAGACAAACATAAGGTCTGAGATTAATGTTGATGGACAAGATTTCGTGTCCTTTTATTTCTTCTGGGTAGTTAAGAAATATTTACTGAAAAGCTGAAGAAGTTTTGGTTTCTAGTTTGATTGCATAGTTTATCTCAGCACTTTGAATGAATTCTGGACTTTGGCCTGTACCTTGGCCCTTGCAGACATGGAACTATTGTTCTTTAGTCTCTCTTATTGTTTGTAGGTGATAAACTTCTGTCTCTTACGAAGATATTAACAGAACTGGTTTCTGAGTTTTGACAAGCTGTGTTTCGAGTGTTTTGAATAGGTAACATCTCTTGGTTCAACCCTTGCCATAAAACTACTAAGCACTAATAGAATCGAGGATGCACGGTTTGGTGTATATAGCCATCGCCTTGATGATAAATGGCTTGTGGGAGGAGCTTCAAACACGGGCGGAGCTGTTCTTAGACAGATATTTACAGATGAGGACCTGGCGAAATTGAGTGAGCAAATTAATCCCATTGAAGCCTCACCTCTAGACTACTATCCTCTGCAAGCAGTTGGGGAGAGATTTCCAGTGGCTGATCCGAAGATGGAGCCTAGGTACTAATCCTCTTTGCATATTTTTGGACCTCGAGTAACCATAATCTCATAATTGTGGCAAGCCATAACATATCTTCATGTGTGATGACTGATAAGTATATTATTAAATAACAGAAAAGAAACATCTATTACAAGTCTCGTAATTAGTTGCACTACATCCGTAATGAAAATACCAAAACTGAAGTTCTAACATTAGCCATAGAAGCATGCACAATCGGATTGTGTGGCTGTGTGATAATTAGGTGTTGTAACTGATGATTCTTGTACTTTGTCGTTGAAGTACGATACCTTTAGTTTTCTGTTATTAGGAAGACATATAGTTCTGCTAGGTTCGTATAAGGTACTTTGTGAATAATAGTAGTGGAGGTATGCAAACATTAGTATCTGGAGAGGTTCGGGGGACTAAACTTTCATAACGGGAGCTTCCATTACCTGCCTTTTCTGTGTATAGGTTACATCCACGCCCGGAAAGTGATGTTGAGTACTTGCACGGTATTCTAGAGTCGATTGCCCGTATAGAGGTACAATATTTCCCCTTCTACTATCACTTCACATAGCCGAAGGCATGTAAGTTGGTGACTAATATTCACTTTCTTTGTGCTAATTTAGGCCAAGGCTTACAACTTACTGGAAGATCTCGGGGCGACCAAGGTTGAAGAAGTGTTCACAGCAGGCGGTGGTGCGAAAAACGAGAAATGGATAAAGATACGGGAGAGGGTACTGGGTCTGCCCGTGAGTCGGGCACTTCAAACAGAGGCTGCTTACGGAGCTGCATTATTGGCATCGAGGGGTACTGCACAATAGAAGAATGGCCAAGTAGGAAAAAAGACAGTGGGATCAATAGCGGATCTCTATTTTGAGTAGAAGATGATATCGATGCAGTATATTTGCGAACTTACAAATCCTCCTACGCAGTTTGTAATTTCGCAAAATGGGTGTATTATTAACATAATTTCTCACAACTTCATCTGTTCGCAAAAAGATTATATTCGCCTTATCGTCATGCCAAATATGCATATACAGATTACTCCGTATTGTTTTTCGCCACCGATACAAAAAATAATGTGTGTCCTGTTTGGTTCACTACATAAATTGTACTACAGTAGTTGTTTGGAAGGTTTTTGAAAGACATTTTTACGCTAGCACTTGCGCTCGCATTATGTGACGTAGATTTAGATTGACCAAAGCCTCAACAACAGCCTAATAAAAATAAAAATAAATCCTTAATTGGATTTTCAATTTGGCCCGACTTCTGTCTGATGGACCGAGAAACGGAGTTTGCTATAACCACATTTATGGAGTATGTTTTTAGTGAATATGTATTTTTTTTATTTTTAGAATTTTGAAAAGAAAAAACGTCAGCTTAACATAAGGAATCACTGATATTAGCTCTAACTGGGTTTGGCCAAGTGATCTTCGACTGAGATTGAGATTGAGGAGTTTGTCCTCGATTCAAGTTCAATTCTTTTTACCAACAACTCGTGGGACCATCTCACTCATCTATAAGAATGTAAAACGACTGTGGAAGAGACTGTAGAAATTAATCTAAGATGCGCACAACCTACCCCGGGACACTTTTTGACTAGAAAAGAGACTGATGTTGTTCCTCTAAGAACTTTTTGGACATTTTTAGTCATTTTTTGGTTTTGTCCTTATTCAAAAAAAATCGCGTTTGTAAGATTTGTGACTCACTTTTTGGTTTAATACGAATCGGAAAATTAAAAAATTATGACCTTAATTCAAATATCGTGGAGAATAATCACTTTTTAGCAAAAAATTTGGCTTTTTTGACTTAAAATTGGATATTTTCAAAAATATTTTGATAAGAATAAATATTTTTTACTTTTTCAATTTCTCTCATCGAGACAAATCAATAATCCACAAAATTTTGGCGCAAAATTAACAAACGCAATTTTTTTTGAATAAAGACAATTTTCAAAAAGTGCTAAAAATTAAGCGGAACGGAGTCTTGTGAGGCAAAAACGGGGTCTCATGAGACAAGAACAGGGAATGACAATCGAGGACATCTATACCGTTTGGATGGAAATAGGATGCCTTAATGAAAAAATTGATATTCGTATTTCATTTTTTATTGATGGCGCTCCACTTTGTTTATAAAATTATTAGTAACTTCACGTTAAAATTGAAACGTCATCAGTAAAAAATAGAGCGTTAAAATCAGTTTTGTAATAGAAAATGAACGGTGATGATGAATAGCAGTGCGGGGGAAAGAGAAGACATCAGCCGTCACAATGTTACACATATCAATACAGGCATTAAATTGCTGCCGCAGAAGGAATGATGAGGAGATAGGAAGAAAATCCAATCTGGATACTGCTGTAATCTTTCCGAAAATCCTAGGGGTACAATTAAAGGAAGTATCGAAAATGTACAATCGGTCGCGGGGTTTACTTTTGGATTCCGCACAAATAATCTAAATCATTATGTATTTATTAATTCAAAAACATTTTTCTAATGCATTTGCGAAAAATCAGCTTCATTAAATGTGTTTAGTGATTGATTCAATATTTCAAGTTTCATTTAGAATTCGTCTGTGAAATATTCATACGGGACCGAAAAATGGGCTCCGCAACCTACTGTACATTTTCGATACCCCTTTATTTGGTAACAACATTACGTGTACACCTAATATGTATTGAATTGTGTGGGACTCATTAACGTAAGTATTAGAGTTGTTTAATATGTTTAAAATACCCAAAAGGGTCCTCTTACAAAATCAATCAGGTGGGGATATTATCATTCACTTCTTCGTCCCTCAAAAAATTAAATAAATTAATCAAGTATTTATTAATGTCTAAGATGAACGAATAAGAAAATATTTAACAACTTCGATCATTGGTATGAACTGAGTGTTCGTTTGAAGGTATACCAAATGACGTACCCATAGTCGGGCTGATCTTTCTTATATAGTAGGACAGGATAGGACTAGGAGGCTCCGTTCCAGAAACCTTCTTAAAAAATAAGCAGCTTATTTCACATTTTCAAACTCAAAAATAATGTAAATAAAAAATAAAAAATTAATTTTTTTTGCACCGTATTAAAGATCTCAATTAGATCTATTAAATAAGATCCATAGTGATAGGAAAATTATTTGCATAAGCACATAATTTTTGAGCTTGAAATTACCTTCTTAAAAAATAAAGACTTATTTCCTTTTCCGGAACGGAGCCGGAGTAGTATTAAACTTGCCATGTCCACTCTTCCTTTCCGACTTGTTACTAGCTTACAGCCGCACCTTCCCAGATCCCATCATCGACCTTCCTTACTTCGCATGAAGCGTGCACCAAGAAAAATGTGATGATGTCAATTTTGATTTGACCATATCAAAACTCTCCAAACATTCGAGCTCCAATACATACACTCTATATAATTATATATAGTACTCTCTCCCTCTCATTTTTATTGTCCATTATTTTTTTTATCATTTTTGTGTCTATTGCGTATATCTTTCAATTTATAATATTTTTCATAATTTTGACATATTTGTATTATAGAACAAATTGAAATCTATCAAATAAAATTCATATTGCATATTTTTGGAGATTCACATTGAAAGATATAAGCGATTGAAAACTAACACGAACATCAAAAAAAGACAATGAAAATGGGACGGAGGGAGTATATGTTATGTCTATATTGGACAAATGTTAAGTGTTAAATGTTATGTCTCTCAAGAATTTTGGGTGTATGCACCGCTACGTCTACTGGTAAAATTTTACGCCTCTCCATGAAAAATGTTTGCAATTGCCTAGGCGCATGAGAGGTCAAGTGAAATTCGTTTATGTAAAAACTGTCAGCTAGAGTATTAGAAATATGTTGAACGATATATATTGAATATATAAGAGAGTAACAAAATTATTTTGAAAAAGTTTGTCTTATTAACAACCTTAGGTCCCGTTTAATAATAGTGATAGATGGGTGGGATTCGTAAGGAGATGAGATTAGGATTGATAATAAGAATGGATCAGTAATGAGTATATTTGTTTGAGATGAGATTAGATGATGAGATTATTAATATCATGTTTATTTGAGATGAAATTAGATGATTAGATTGGATTGATAGAAGAAATTGGTAATAAGAATGAGTTGGGTTGGGATTGGTAATACCATCTCCCCAGGCCCCGGTTGTTAACCGGATTCGGCCTTGAGATTGGACTAACAGTCCCTCCGGATTGTGAATTCTTTTTTTGGTAACACAAATCCCTTTGAACTGTGAATCTCATGGGATGAGCAAGACCCCTAAATAGGGGTATTAGCAATACCCTCTTGGAGATGGTATTGATAATCTCATCCTAACCTATCCTCATTATCAATCCTTTCTTATTACCAATCTCTTCTATCAATCCAATCACATCATCTCATCTCATCTCAAACAAAAATGATATTAATAATCTCATCATCTAATCTCATCCCAAACAAACATACTCATTATCAATCCCTTCTTATTATTAATCTCAATCATAATCTCATTTCCTTACGAATCTCATTCATCTATCACTGTTATCAAACGGGGCCTTACCCAGGGTATTCATAATACCCCCTAAAGTCCACCTTATTAGTCCCTTGGGGCCTGTTTGGATGGGGTATTGCAAAGGGGTGTTGTGTACTCCCCCTTTTAACACCTGGGCCCTACCCGTTATACCCCGTTTGGGATCCCAAAAGGGTGGGGGTATTCTCAAAGCTCCGGATTCCACTGCACCAGCTAACACCGGCTGAGGGGGTGTTAGCCATGGGCGACCCTCGACCAGTTATTGTCGAATCCCCCCAAAATCTCCTCTTTTTCTGACGAATCTACCCCTCCTAATCCCCCTTTCCCACCCCGAGGTACCCATTTCTCCTGTCACAATTATTCGCCGCAGTTGTTCTTCGAAGAGACGAGGGTTTGTGGCGATTTTGGGTTTTTCTTTCGATCTGAACGATTCTTCGCCGCACAGTGAGGTATGGGTTTGATTTGTTTGTGGTTTTTGTGTTCCTACTCTTTCCGCACTCGCTATTTCGATTCAGTCAGGTTTAGGTTCGATTTTGGGCGCTAGGGTTTCGACTGGTAATGGGATGCAT
>JAOTQK010000003.1:19199757-19211225 GCA_025642025.1 Rhododendron ferrugineum
TTTAATACCCCCTCCATAAACATCACATCAATGTGGGCCATCCCTTACTATCCAATACCCCCTACTATCTAATCCCCCCTTCTTACATAACACCTCCAAACCTAATCCCGCATCCAAACGAGCCCTTGGAGTAATAGTCCTAACCCATTTTGGGTTACCAAACAAATGATTGATAGTCCAATCCTAAGGGCTAATAAGTTTATCAAACGGGGAGTATCCACTATGTTCTGTCTGGCCAACCTATTAATACATTTTGTATAGAATGGACTCTGTCAAATTGCATTTATAAAAAAATATGTACTACAAAAGTCACCTTCGAATAAATTCTTGGAATTCTGATTATACTTACTCACAAATTTTTTTTTACAAAATATTTTCGGCATCTATCATCCAAAAAACTTTAATGATTATCATTATTTACTAGCATTTGGGTAT
Organism: Rhododendron ferrugineum; assembly: GCA_025642025.1. Classification (NCBI taxonomy): domain Eukaryota; kingdom Viridiplantae; phylum Streptophyta; class Magnoliopsida; order Ericales; family Ericaceae; genus Rhododendron; species Rhododendron ferrugineum. The sequence continues at coordinate 19,200,193 of JAOTQK010000003.1, forward strand.
TTCTTTACCTTGCATTGGCCAGGTTATTGGAATATTGTCGTTTAATTTTGGCCAACCTTCCATTCAAGAAAGAAATCCTCACAACTAAATGATACTTTAATTAAATTTTTTGAATATATCTTAACTAAAAATATTTTTATTAATTTTTTCCATCTAATTAATAGTTTAGCTAGCCCATAAAACTTCTTATGAGTTAATTATGCAATTAAGGTTGTTAATAAGATAAACGTTTTCAAAATAATTTTGTTAGTCACTTATATATTCGATATATATAGTTCAACATAATTCTAGCTAGTACTCTCTTAGAGACAAGTTTTTACATAAACATATCTCATCTTCTCAATCTTATCAAGAGTTCAATAAATTGGTTGCAGTATTTTTCTAATGAACACTGATAACCACACATACATCTGTGCACAGATTGTGCACAGATTTTGTTATGGAGCCCACTACGGATCCCACACAAATGATTCGAGCCGTTCATTAGATGTAAAATATTTTTTCAAGGGTCCCCGTAAAAAATAAGCTCAATCTAATGCCTATAGGTGTTCGATCCAATCATCTCAATTTTCATTCAGATTTTTAGGTAATGAAAAATTAGATGATTAGATCAAGCATCTATAGGTATTGGATTGAGCTAATTTTTACGGGAACTCTCGAAAAAAATATTTTACATTTAATGAACGGCTTGAATCGTTTGTGCAGGACCCGTGGTGGGCCCCAACAACAAAATTTGTGCACAGATTATCTGTGTGGACAGATTTACCGTTTTCTAATAGAACGCTCCTGTAAAATACTAATCACCTTTCTATAACTTGTACCCGAACCCCGTTTTGCTAAGATTTTTTATTTTTTAAGTACTTATTTTCTGCTTTACGAGACATGTTACTCTCTCACTGTCTCACAAGATATCACCTTTAATTCAAAATAAGTGCTCCCTCCGTCTCATTTTCATTGGTCATTATTCTTTTTTGTCTCTTTTGTGTCTATTGCCTATATCTTTCAATCGATAATATTTTTCATAATTTCGACAACTTTGTATTATAGAATAAATTGAAATCTATCAAATAAGATCCATATTGCATATTTTTGGAGATTCACATTGAAATATATAAGCGATTGAAAACTGACACGAACATCAAAAAAGGACAACCAAAATAGGACGGAGGGAGTACTTATTTGAGTTAACGGAACGAGGATTTTACCCTAATAGTAGCGAAATGTATACTAAAAAAATCTAGTGGTGGCGAGACTATATAAGTTGGGCATAATTTTTTTTTTTTTACATATAATAATTACATTTTCTAAAATTTTTGTCGTGGCGGTCGCCGCCACTAAACTCCCTGGTTCCATCCTTGGCTAGAGCTAACCAGGGAAGGTATCGATGTCTTTATTTTGAAGGAAAGGAAATCGTAGGATGGGTTTTTCCTTCGTACGTGCAAAATCAAAATGAGGGCCTTTTATTCGAACAGTTACAAGAAAAAAACGAAAATGATATAGGTACCGACCGGGGGAGGAAAATTAGAATGGGAGCCGTCGGTACGATTTTCCTCCCCCAGTCAGTACATATAGCATTACTCAGAAAAAAGTAGATTGAGAGAGGTGCATTTTAGACATTCAACGACGATAGATTATGTAGATAGAGATTTTGGAGATCCACTCAAAGCGTCTCCAACTACACTGTTGAATTCCTTCGATTTAAATTGCTGTTATTTTTTTCCAGTTATTTTGGAAATAGAGTGAATTAGTGAAAAATATAGACCATTTTTTAAGGTTCACAAAAGGAACATTTACGGTGCACACTAGCATACGATGTGTATCAGTAATATTTACCACTTTCTTTTTGGTAGAGGGGGAAGAGGGTAATTTCACTTCACTTCTCACCTAGGCAATTGCTAACATTTTTCACTGAGAGGTGTACACGCAGCATCTAGACAGAGACACATTTTTCACTGAGAGGCGTAAACGCAACATGTAGTTTTTTTTTACGGTTGTGTAAGTGGAGTGGAATTCATTGTTACCAATGTAGACACATCAATGTTTATTCAATACACTAGGAGTATCATGTTGCGTTGTTGCCAAAGTAAAGAGTATCATGTTACGTTATTCACAGCTGTTCACAATAAATTACGTAACGATAAATTTAACAGGTAAGACATGGTAATACATATACTATTTGAAAGAGTATTATGTGATTCCACGACTATTATCATCATATAGCCAAACATGGTAATTATTCAATATACTGAAAGTATTATGTTACGTTATTCACACATGTTCACAATAAATTACGTAACGGTAAATTTAATAGGTAAGACATGGTAATACATATACTAAATGAAAGAGGGACAAAGAGGTCCATCCTTGTGTGTTTTTGATTTTTCACTGAAAAAGCTAAGGCCGCACGCACTTACAGAAACGTACTTGCATAGTCACTCACACTATAGTGTATGTGGGTTTTATGAGCATTACGAATAAGTGGAAAAGAAGTTTGTAAAAACGTGCAATGTATGTGGGCTTCACGTACATTGTTAGTGTATATGGGCTTCTTATGAGTTAAGTATGTAATTAAGCACTTAACTAAGTAGAGTGGAATTTATTGTTGCCAATATAGACACATCAACGTTTATTCATGTTGCGTTGTTGTCTAAGTGAAGTGGATTTTGTAATACCACGACTATTATCATCATGCACCCAAAACATGGTAATTATTCAATACACTGGGAGCATCATGTTACGTTGTTCCCAGCTGTTTCACAATAAATTACATAACGATAAATGTAACAGGTAAGACATGATAATATACATATACTAAATAAAAGAGCGACAAAGAAGTCCACCTTTGGTGTTGGGTTGGTTCCTTACCAACCTTTGGGCTTTTTGGATTTTCCTCCTGGTTTGAGCTCAGTCTGTTGGGCCTAAATCAGTTTCTTGGGTGATCAGGCCGGTGTACCTAAGCCCCTATTATCTCTGTACTTTGTGTTATGAGTTAATGAAATTATCTTCTTGCTGATAAAAAAAAGAAAGAAAACAGAGGTCCACCTTATGTGTTTTATGTAATTAAGCAATTAACTAAGTGGAGTAGAATTTATTGTTGTCAATGTAGACACATCAACGTTTATTCAAAACACTGGGAGTATCATGCTGCGTTGTTGCCTAAGTGAGGTGAATTTTGTGATACCACGACTATTATCATCATGCAACCAAACATAGTAATTGTTCAATTCACGAAGAGTATCAAGCTACGTTGTTCACAGCTGTTCACAATAAATTACATAATGATAAATTTAACAGGTATGACATTATAATACACTAAATAAAAGAGAGACAAAGAGATCGATCCACCTTATGTATTTTATGATTTTTCATTTAAAAAGTTAAGACCGCACACACTTACACAAGCGTACTTGCATAGTCACTCACAATATAGCATGTGAGGGTTTCACGTTCATTACAATACGTGCAAAGATACTTGTATAGGCGTGCAATGTATGTGGGCTTCACGTGCATTAATTGTTGGTGGGAATGAAAGGGGCTGTAGTGCACTTGCGATAGTGTGGCCAATCTGACCGTCCATCTCAGTGCGAATGACTTGGATTTAATCCGAGTTTCTACGATTGTTAGTGTATGTACAGTTGTGTTTGTGTAATTATGGGTTTTTTTTTTTTTTTTTTTTTTGCACTTATCTTTTTCACATACCAAAGAAGTTACCGACCAAATGTACCCAAAGGAGGCAAAAAAAAAAAGCCAAAGAAACGTGTAGCATGACGGTGAGGTTTGAACTTTCCACCACGTTCCGAATGAACTGAAAAGGAAAAATTTACAGTGTTCGGTTAAGCGGTTTACGCCTTGTACCAACTACCAAACCCTCTTCTAGGATGACTCTACATGATGTTACATGATGTTGATAGGGGATGGAGAAGGGAGATAGTCTTTTTCACGAGGGTCCGTAAATAATATGTTTTGTTCACGGAGCGACGTAATTTCAATCGTCTATCGCGTAATCAATGATTGAGATTCATTTTTAATTATGATCGGTCATAATTAACTCTTTCTCGAAAAAGCTTCATTAATATTTTGACCGTTCAAAACACTTTTGGACGGTCACAATTGAGTGTTGTTTACAGCAACTCCGTAAATAAAATTTTCACATAGAGGAGCATGAAATATGGAAAATTATTCGGTGTTCTTGGCCACCATCACATCTTGTGTCAATGCTTTTGTTCGTCACATATTTTGTGAAGTCCAGTACCAAATGGAGTATATGACTAACATAAAAATACGTGATGAATAATAGTGTGAGGCATTATGTGGCGATGTCTCAAGAACACTGAATAAGGTTCCGTTTCGGAACGCGAAATAAATACTTATTTTTAAAAAAAGCAATTTCAAGTTTAAAAATGATGAGTTTATTGAAATCTAAAAATATGCAATATGAATCTTATTTGAAAGATCTCAATTTAATACTTTGCAAAAAAATTATAAAAAATTATTTTTTATTTACATTATTTTTAAATTTGAAAATGTAAAATAAGTACTTATTTTTTTTTTAAATGTTATGAAACGGGCTCTAAAAGCTCTCACGTCCACCAGCAATCCCTCCATTAAAAGAAAGTTCTTATTTGCAATGTACGTGGTACAAATCTAAAAGCTCTCACTGTCCAGTTGCTGCTCAAGTACTCTCTCTCTCTCTCGATCGATCGATCGATCACAAACCCTAGCTCTCTCTCCCTCCCTCCCTCTCTCTCTCACCCTCTTCCATGGCAGCCTCCAGGGGTTTGAACCCACGCGCACCGGCGTACATACCGCTATCCTACACAATTCAAACCCCTTTCACAAACTTCCCACCCCTACCGCTACACATCCGCCACTTCCCTTTGGACCCTTTCTCATCTCCACCACCCCCGCCGCCGCCGCCGCCTTCTTTCTTTCCCACCGCCTCCCAATCTCCACTACTCCACCCCCAATCATCTCTTTACACCACCCCCTACCCCATCCATCCACTGCCTCCTCCGCCGCCAAGGGTGGTTGAACCTCCACCGGTTGTACCGAGTACTGTGGGCCCTGAAACGGGGGGAATCGGAGGTCCAAGGAGGAGGCCTAGAGCAGTAACCTGTGGTAGTAGGGGTACTACCAGTGGGTTCAGATCATCACAACACCACCACCACCACCACCAAAAGGAGCCCAATTTTGGCAGGAGGTTAAACAGCAATAATAAATTTGGAAATACTTCTAGGGCTGGTACTGGTAGTAGTAGAAACTGGGAAAGGAGGAGAGGGTCAAGTTTAAAGAAGTATGAGGTGTTACCTCTCTCTCATTGTGAAGAGAAAACTACTGTGATGATCAAGAACATTCCCAAACTCTACAGGTATAGTATATGTTATTCTTCCTTCTTTTAAATACTACTTCTAGCTGGTATTGTTTTTAAAAAACTTTTACTCTTTCAATAGATTATTTATTTATTTATTTTGGACGAGCTGTGAAAAAAAAATGACGAGCTGGAATATTGGAAATTAATTAACCCGGTTGTTGGAAATTAGTATTATATGTCCCCATTTAGTTGGTTTTTTATTGGCATCCAATTTTTTTTGTTGGCCTGCAATAAAGGTTATTTTTCTGCTTTTAGCTCAATTTCATCCAGATTTTCCTTTTTAAGAAGAAAGTGAGGTGCCGTTCCAATTTCTTGAAAAATGAACTTTTAGAAAAAGAAGATAATTTCAAGCTCAAAAATTATATATTTATGCAAATAATTTTCCTACCAATATGAATATTGTTTGATAGATTTCATTAAGATTTTTTATACGATGCAAAAAAAATTAAAAAATTATTTTTTATTTTCATTATATTTGGGTTTGAAAATTTAAAAAAAAAAGGAACTTTTTAAAAAAGAACCCAAACTGGAACGGCACCTGAGCCGGAAAAAAAAAGAAGAAAGCAAGCCAGGCCCAGGGTTTAGGATTTGTCTGCGTTAATTAGTACTCCATCCTTCCCTTTTTGTGTCTCAGGCCAAGGGCCTTGTGTTCCTCCAGCTGAAATATTCAATCAAGTACTTAAATACTCCTTCTAAGTGTTTATTTTTTGAATTAAAAGTTATGTATTCCGAAAGAATGACTATCTCAAAAAGTGAAAAATAAGTATTTAAAAAATAAGAACCTCAGCGAAACGAAACGAAACGGGGCTAAGTTCTTGCATTTTGCCAAGAAAAGGAAAATCTGTGTGAGAATTAAGTTGCGTTTAGTGTGTAAATTAAAAAACCAGTACAGTACTTAACGTGATATGGGGTTATGACCAGAATCAAATGGGTATGTAGAATTAAATTTTGAGGAACCTTTTCTTGGGTTATGATTACTTTCAGTGGTAGCCTAGCTAATCCTAAGTGATTTCTTGTTGTAAAGTTTTTCCATGTGGTGCCTATGTTATTAGTGATTTCTTGGAACTAATTTATTTTTTTGGAATTTATATAATTTTGAAAGTGGGGAGTTGCTGTTGAAGTTTCTTGATGAGCACTGCTTGTTAGAGAATCAAAAGAGGAAGGAGAATTCGGAGGAAGGAGATCGTACGGTCTCGGCTTTCGATTTTATGTATTTGCCTATTGATTTCAGGTAAAAAGATTTGAGATTTATTTGGTTTAATTTTCTAAGGCCCCGTTTCCACTTACAAAAATCACTAAAAACTTAATGTATTTTATCATTTCGTTTTCACTAACAAAAAACTTTTATTATTTTACCATCTCGTTTCCATTAAGAAAAAAATTATCAGCAAACTCTGTTTTTCTACAGTAACTTTACTCATAAATCATCAATAACTTATTTATTATCGGAAACAACTTTTTAATATTTCTCAAGAACTTATTCATTAGCGGAAACACTTAAACAACTTCTTAACTACTAATAAAAATTTACAAATTTTTCACTGCCGGAAACACCACCCCCAACTAACCCCCAACTAGTGTTGGATGTTGAATTAATTAATTTGGTTTTTGGTACTATGCGGTGCATGCAGTACTGGGTGTAGCAGGGGGTTTGCGTTTGTAAATTTCACAGAAGCAAGAGCAGTGTGGAAGTTCTTGAGAGCGTGCAATAGAAAGACTTGGGACTTGTTCCAATCCCCCAAGATCCGCGAGATAGTCTGTGCTCAGATCCAGGTATGGCCATATATATGCTACTTACTCTCTCTCTCTCTCTCTCTCTCTCTCTCTCTCTCTATATATATATATATATATATATATGTGCATGGCTGCTACTCATGATTGTACAAATTAGGTCATCATAACCCTACCTTATATAAGCACGAGTACTGCAAATTAAACAAACGAGTCTTGCTATTCTCAGTCTACTGGATTGACGATAAATACATTAGAAGACAAAGAAAACACGTATTTGTGTGTACTTTTTACACTATTTAATACACATTTACACACTTATTATTGTTAGCTTATTGGGCTGATTTTAGAATTTTCTTTAAAACAAATACAGTATATAAGTATATAGGTAAGTAGAAATACATACTTTAGTCTTTATACGTACGGGGGATAGACAGAAATTAGAGTTGGATGTGCGAACGTAATTTTTTTTGGTCAAGACAAAACTTTTACTAGGGTAATGATTGAAAAAATTGTGGAAATTTTTTAGTCATCTTCTTGTATAGGAGTAGTAAATTCATAATCTGGAAAGAAAATTTAGAATTTGACATTATGACTCAATGACTGTAATGTGGTTTGTTCTCCTGGGGGCTCAGAGCTTTTTTCCTCTCTTTGTGCACGGTTTCAATGGTGGAGTTATTGTGGGGCCGGGTGAGGCTCCCGTCCCACCTAGTTTTTACAATTTTTTAGAGTATAGTTTGCATATTCTTAGTAATCTATAAAAAAAAAATTACTTCAAAATTTCAACCGTAATTCGAAAAACAATTTTCATTTGGAGTACAACACATTATGATAAATGATATTGTGCGATAATGTTATTGTGTGTCATTGGATGTTATTTTAGCAATAATATCTAGAGATTAATTCTTCAATTTATCAACTTATTTCATATAAACTCGAAAGTGTGGATTTAATCTGACTCCGCCACTGCACGGTTTTAAATAAATTTCTCTCTAATTACTATTTGTATCTTTTTATCAATCTATTTACTCATAATTACTCCAAAATCCCCTCTTAATGGTACTGTTCGGTTTGGATTTGAGGGAGGTTTTTAAGAGTAATGAGTGGAGAGAGATAGATAGAAAGAAAATTTATTGGGGCCGTTCCGCTTTCTTTTTAAATCTTCTTTTTCAAAAATAAGATAATTTCAAGCTCAAATATAATAAATATGAAAAATATTTTTATAATTATTTTTGCACCGTTTAAAAGATCTTAATGAGATCTATCACATAAGATCTATATCGGTACAAAAATTATTTGCATAAACATATGATTTTTGAGTTTAAAATTACCTTTCTTTTCTAAAAGTTATTTTTTAAAGAAACTGGAACGCCCCTTAGTCCCCCAAACGAACAAGAGATTAGTTCTCTTCATGCTCTTAACCTGTACTTTTATTTTAGAATACCCATATATTCATATACTACATTGAAACAAGTTGGCAAATGTGTTGTAATAAAATTTTTCAGTACTAGCTACAGCTTTAATGAAGGACTTTTTTGAACAAATTTTTTGCTTTTTGGTAGTAAATAAGAGTAGTACAATATATGACATGACATAGAATACATGAAAGTGTCCATGACAAGATAATGGATAGTGAATCCGATCGAGCCGTCCATTCTCTTTCATATGAATCCGAGTGATCCAATATCTTTCATGGACATGTTTCATTTTTCATGTATCATAGCATTTCTTTTTCATGTATCATAGCATTTCTCAGTAAATAATTAAACTTAGTTGTTCTTTGAAGGGAAAAGAGGCACTGGTGAACCATTTTACGAAGTCCACGTTCCGTTGCGAATCGGACGAGTTTCTACCCGTTTGTTTCAGCCCGCCAAGGGACGGGTCAGGCACTGAGTTGGTAGAAGAAACCCGGATTGGGAAACGTATAGCCTCCACCACGCCAAACGTATAAAAGCGACGTCCAACAAGCTGCAATGCAAAATATTGGCAGAATCACCACCCACATCTCTCTCTCTCACTCTCTCTCTCTCTCTCTCATGATTTCATTTACTGACGTATGACTATTAAACTTTCAATCAAACGGTGGTAGACTGGTAGTGGTAGCAAAATGAGGGGTTTTCAGTAAGGGTAGAAGACAGCAGTTGGTGATGGGCTCTGCTTCCCATATCAGTACTTGAGAGTTGTTAGGGTTTAGAGACTCATGTCTATAGAGGTCTAATAGGGGTAGGGTTAAACTTGGATTTTACTATTTCCAAAAAAGAGGAGAGAGGGTGGATATTGGCACCTGGGCTGGGATTTTATAATCATTAGTAGGTAAGATGATCAGGCAGGTGGTGGGGTCCACCCTTTCAATAGTTGCATGTGGGGCCATGTAGCCTACTTGTATACAGTATATGCGTGTTGTATTGTACAGTATGTACTGTACTATGTATCCGGAGACCTCGTTTGGTTGCAATGCAAGAAAACTGCTGTGAAATTGTTACTACTACTACTACTACTACACTAGCTGATGAGTTATTTTAGGTTGTCTTGATCCAGAAAAGTGATTTGCAAATAAATAATACTATGATTTATTCAAATGATCAGGATTAGGCCCCGTTTCCGAATTCAAAATAAGTAGTTATTTTTTAAGAATGGAATTTCAAGCTAAAAAATAATGTGTTTACGTAAATAATTTTTCTAATAATATGGATTTTGTTTTATCTTTTGAACAGTACAAAAAAAAATCAAAAAATTATTTTTATTTACATATTATTTTTTAGTTTGAAAATGTGGAATAAGTACTGGAGTACTTATTTTTTAAGAAGGTATTCCGGAACGGAGCCTAACACGCCAAGTAAATACTCCAAGTCCCAAAGCCAAGTGGAGGAAGACAATGCACCAGGATCCAAAACCAGACATATTTTCTGTTGTTAAAGATTCCAGAATAGTATTTTGGAGATCTGTTTATATATACTATTAGGTTTCCCTTTCAAAATATCCAGACAAATACTAAAACAATAATCAAAGCAACAAAGCATGTAGCAAAGACAAAAGCAAGTCGGATGAAAAAGAACATTAATGCTGTGTTTGGATGAGTTTTTGAAAATTTTTGTAGGGTTATCAGTGGAGAGATAAATGAGAGTAATGATTAGAAGTAGAGGTAATAAATGATTGGAGAGAGATAGAGAGAAAAATGAGAATAATGATTGAAGATAAGTATGAGTAATGATTGAAAATAGGGGTAATGAGTGTTTTTTGAGTTGAGAAATATTTTTCAAAACGCAATCCAACCAAAGCATTAACATCCCAAGCGAGGGCTAACCTGCCAGTGGTTAAGCAGCTTCTTAACTCCATTTGGAGCAAATTCCAGTCATTTCCAAATTCAAATATTGGAAGGAGGGCCTAGGCGTTCGAACCATAGGAAAAGAGCAGAGAACCTTGAGAAATTTTGGGTCGCAAATCGGGTACCCGTGCAGCACATCCGAGCCGGGCAAACATTGCAACCGACGGCTCAGATTGATACACTCTTTTTCTTTTCTTTTTTAAATCTGTTTAGTACCTTTCAATCTGTCGGTTGCATGTTTGCCCGGCTTGGATGTGCAGCATGGGTACCACGTCAGCCGTACCCTATTTGCACCCAAAAATTTCTCGAAAACCTCATGCATCCGCATGGATACCAAATAAATAAATAAATATTAAAATTCTCCATTTGTGAAAACTAAATATAATCCAGTCAACAAACTGTAAAAATAGAAACCCCCATATAAAAGACGAACAAGACAATATAACCTAATAGGCTCCGTTCCGGAAAGAAAAATAAGTGCTTATTTTTTAAGAAGATAATTTCAAGCTCAAAAATCATATGCTTACGTAAATAATTTTTCTATCACTATGGATCTTATTTAATAGATCTCATTGAGATCTTTAATATGGTGCAAAAAAAATTGAA
>JAOTQK010000003.1:19211325-19242272 GCA_025642025.1 Rhododendron ferrugineum
CGAGTTCGCTAAAAAACTTAATGAACGAATCTGAACATTCTAATATTCGGCTCGATTCGGCTCGTTTACAGCCCTAGTGAGAGGTCAAACTATTGATCTTTTGGTGAGACGCAGGAGATAGCCCTAAGTCACATAACTCGAGCGCAAGTATGGTGCGAGAATTGAGTGCAGAAGTGTAAAGTATTTTGAAGAATTATGTGACTAAGATCTAGCCAATTGAGCTGGCCCGTATGAACATTGAATATAAAAATACAAATTGCATCAACAGGAAAATGCTATGTTACTCTCGTTCTGGATAATTGTTAAGGGTAGTGATTTTCACACTTTTTTTTTTGTTCTTATTCGTGTGAATTTACTTTATTACCCTTTTATAAGTTCGCTAATCTACACATGAAGGGGTAATGTAGTAAATTCACACAAAAACAAAACAAAAAGGGAGCGTAGATAGTAAAAAAAAGATTGTTAAAATCAATTTCCATCATTAATTCCAATTCAAACCAACTTACCAAATAAGCTACTAATAATTAAAGAATGAATGCTCCGTTTCTCATATAAATAAATAACATAATTGAGTATGTATTATATGCTTCTTAACTCCTTAAACTTAACAATTCACAGTGTAATTCCACATACAATGTAACAGATAAAATGTCAATTTGTGAATCCACCAAACTTCATTTTGTAAGGTATGTATGAATGTTGCACAGAAGTACCCTTCTTTTTTTTTTTTTTTTTTTTTTTTTTTTTTTTTTATAATCGACGAAAATCTGTATTATTAGAATAGTTAAATTAATATATTAAGAGGAAAGTTGAACTTCTAACCTTTATTTTTCAAGTACCTGATGCTAGCCCAATGGCCAAATGCCTCTCGGCGGTACTATTCGTTTTACATGGAATATAATGCTAATGATTTGGATGAGTTATGACGATGTGTTTCAATCATAAGCAGCATAATAAAGATAGTCATTCTCATCTAACATTCCGATGATCCAAATATATCCGAATATCAATGCTTTCTAAAAATAGTCTAAAAGAGAAGTTGAACTTCTGACCTCTTTTCTCCTAATACCTAAGTGCAAACCTGATGCCGTTGAGCTGACCCCTCTTGGCGGTACTCTTCGTTTTACTTGGAATACATTAATGCTTAACAAGAAATGATTTGGATCAAAAGACGCAAAGGATTCAATTCATAAACACCTTGCATGTTATGTACTAGGATATCAAATGCAAATGAAAGGTCACAACATCGTGTATGGGACCAACGTGGCCACCTACTTCTCCATATCGATCAAGAATTCGACAACTTCAGCTCAAAAACTTGACAACCCAACAAATTTCTCAAAGACAAGAATATTAGCGTTCAATGCAGGGAATGCAAATGCTGGGTAGTGCAAAGTAGGGCTGCAAACGAACCGAGCCCTTCGCGAGCCACTTGCAGTTCGGCTCTTTAGTGGTTCGTTCAAGCTTGGCTCGGAAGTTAAACGAACAAGCTCGAACCGATTTTTTCTCTCATTTTGTAAAGGAGCCGAGCTCGAGCTAGGATAAGCTCTACTCGATTCGGCTCGCGAGCCGGGGTTAGTAGACTTTTTACGTTAATTACTACAATTAACATTAGCATTTTGATACCCTGATGCAGAATTCTTACAGAAACATATTACATGTTATTATTATTCTAAAATTAAGATTATTTTCTTGTAGAATATAAGAAAATGAAAGATATATATCTTCACAATCAAAATAATTTTGGTTGTATTAGGCCTACGCAAGGATATATATACATTTTTCATTGGTTCGTTTAAGGCTCGTGAACAAGTTCGAGCTCGACTCGTTAAGTTTTCACTGAGCTCGAGCCCGAGTTCGTTAAAAATTTAATAAACAAGCTTAAACATAGTAAAACTCAACTCAATTTGGCTCGTTTACAGCCCTAGTGCAAAGTATTTCATCTCGCGGTCAACAAAGACAGAGGCGTAAAAACTATGGTTAGAAAAGAAAGGACTTCACAAAGGCCGGAGCAAAGATAACCAAAATTTGGTATGGAGAAACCAATGTATAGGCAAAACCAACTAATGGGTAAATTATTTGATGTGACGTTTGATGTTACAATAATATCATTTGTCAAAAAGGAAAGAGCTTTTTCACAAACACTTTAGTAGCTCCATCTGGGAGGCTTGATACTTTATGTGGTTTGGTTATCTTTCTTCATCTCTCAGTTGAGTTTTTTTTTTTTTTTTTAAATTGAGTTTGTTTGTGGGGCGGGTTATTTAGAGGTTACCAGAAAGATGAGTCATAACTAAAGGTCAGGGCACACCTAATACATGTGCAAGTTAAATTTTGACAAAATATGCCCAATAACTTCTCGCTTATTAAATGTTTGATCAAATTTTGTCAAAATTCAACCGTATGCCCCTACCTCTAGTCCTCATTATGGAGCTTGTTGTTTGGCTAGTCATACACGTGTTGTGTTTTGCATTGTTGGTCTTCAATGCTTCATGCAATCTCATTAATAGACTTAATTTCATAGATTGTTTTTATGTGAACAACATGAAATTTCACTTCAAAGTTCGGACGCTGTTTGTTTAATTTTCACTTGCAGTCGATTGATCGACTGAGAATTGTTTAAGTGCTGGAATGTGGATGTTTGTGGTGGTGAAGTTTGGTTTCTTGCCGTATTTCAGGACTTCTCTAGAAGCAAACTAAGTGAAGTGAAAGGAAATGAAAGAAGAATAACAAAATGGACTTTATTATTCCTCAAATTAGAAGTCAATCGACTATGGTAACACGTCCGAAGAGACGGTTAAGTTACAAGCTATTCCTAGTGCGAAAAAAGTAAAGTACAGATAAAAAGTAGAAGCCTTTGGGCGATTGAGTGGGGGCCTAAAATCGTCTTCTCTTCTTGTATTTATAGGCTTCACTTCAACTTGAAATTCAAACTTCGCAGAATTCCCTCCATAAATTTGAATCAAGCGGTTACCTCTTTTCTCCACGTTCTTGGCCAGGCGGTTACTTCCACGATCTCGATATTGTAATTTCTCCTTTCAATTGCCTTTATTATCTGCTTCATCCATGATCTGCTTGTAACTTATCGTCTAACCACGTGTCCCAAGTTCAATCATGACCATCAACTATCGACTAGTCCATTCGATTCTTTGGTAATCATCATATTTCTATTAAAAATGAGTTCAAACATAGTTAACACGTGTCACGATTTGACCTTGTCGACTAACGTGAACTCATTTACATAAACATGGTGTAAACAGACACATAGTAAAGAATATTCTATCACAAAATACAAGAATGAGCCAAAACTATTTTAAAAAATTGGAAGAAATTTTTCCTTATGCTACTTTCTTTCTTTCTTTCTTTCTTCTTTTTTTTGGTGAACTCCTTATGCTACGTTCAAATGAAAGCAATGGGACACTGAATTCATGTATTGACTGCACCTGTGGATCATGCTTTGTGATGGAATTTCCTCTTCCCCATCCCCACCATTAACTCTCAAGGAATGCTATGTAGTACTGCTATTCCATCATTTGTTTGGCTGGCAGTGGGATTGTGGTTGCCCTCCATTTTCCTAGGATTGTACAATTATTTGGATGACCATTAGGTCATTTCCAATCCAAGGTCCCCCAAACCACCCACATTATATTCCTTAGTGCATGCAATTGGATCTGTGGGTTTTGTGATTTTCTGCTGGTACCAGAGGAAAGGAAGGTTCCAGGAAACCCACCTAAATAATAGTACTACTCCTATTTGACATGTTTTGATCTCTGGCTTAATTTCTAATAAAAGAGTGGGGAAAATTTCGTTGACACCCTCTGAGGTTTTTTCTACTAATAGATATCCACTTCGCATATGAGAAATGACAATGAATTCCGTTGTGATTTTTATGTGCGCTTCATTGATATCCTAAATCGGCAATTATCTTTCTAAACACGTGATGGGATGACTATAAAAATGAGTTATATCTAAACATTCCTGGTAGAAATAAAAAACTAGTAGTATCACTTATTGTGAAACAAAATGACTTTGTTTTACCCATTGAAAGAGTTGTTTTGATCAAAAAAGATAAAATTTGGTAATTGGATTTTTTTTTGCTCGTTGACAAATTTATTACTTTTTTAGGTAAAAAAAAAAAAAAAAGGAATCGAGAGGTTTTTATTATTAAAATGGATGAACTTGTAAATACAATTCACTTTTGGTTGATTCCGTTACGTGTTTGGTCAAACATAAGTTGGTTGGGGTGTTGGAATAAACATTGAAATCATATAGAGAGTTTATAGTCATTTCTTATACTTATACGTAAAGGGGCGCCTGTCATTAAGAATAACCTCAGGGGTGCCAGTGAAATTTACCCAAACGAATATGGGAAGGGGAATTTGCCGAAATCAAATCACTAGCTGGTACATGTTTGGTTTGTGGCATGCATATTCGGTTCTGTGGATAACCACAAAAAAAGAAAAGAAAAAAAGAAAGGGAAATCTATCTTCTGCCCACTCAACTAAAGAAAAGAATGGAATAGTATATCTTTGTATAAAATGCATTTATAGTGTTTTTATGAAAAACTGCTTGAATCAAATTTTTTCCGGTCATTTTTTTGGGTGATTTTTCGCGGATACTCTAGAAATCACGTTCTAAACACATTAAGCGGCTCGGATCGTCGCAATTCAATCGAAAAAGGAAAGTCCCTTACGGTAAGACCGTAAGAGATCCCTCATAGGATCTGACTGTTACTTCCTTTTTGTTTCTTTATCTTTTCCTAGGTGCCTC
Source organism: Rhododendron ferrugineum (assembly GCA_025642025.1). Taxonomy (NCBI): domain Eukaryota; kingdom Viridiplantae; phylum Streptophyta; class Magnoliopsida; order Ericales; family Ericaceae; genus Rhododendron; species Rhododendron ferrugineum. The sequence goes on from JAOTQK010000003.1 coordinate 19,216,093, forward strand.
CACAATTTCACCATCATGCTTTGGCCACTTGAATGGACTAGTAAAATTAATTTTGACAAAGTCTGTTTAAGGACGATTCATATACCATTGAAGTGGTCCTTCTGAAAAGCTGACTACATTTCTGAGTGGTAGTTAAGGAAAACAAACATTGTTCGGAACTTAATTGGACCTTGCATTTTTTTGTGAGGAAAAATCGACTAAATGGAATATAAAAAGAATTAAATTGAGCAAATAAGTCATGCAAATTGCAATCCACTTTCGATTTGGGGTTGGTAATATTCTGCCTTTTGCACGGGAAAGCTCGAAACGAAAAAATCATTTTGATAAAAGCCATTTTGCTGACAGGGTGCCAAACACCCAAAAGCCAAAAATGAGAGGACGATTCATATACCATTGAAGTGGTCCTTCTGAAAAGCTGACTACATTTCTGAGTGGTAGTTAAGGAAAACAAACATTGTTCGGAACTTAATTGGACCTTGCATTTTTTTGTGAGGAAAAATCGACTAAATGGAATATAAAAAGAATTAAATTGAGCAAATAAGTCATGCAAATTGCAATCCACTTTCGATTTGGGGTTGGTAATATTCTGCCTTTTGCACGGGAAAGCTCGAAACGAAAAAATCATTTTGATAAAAGCCATTTTGCTGACAGGGTGCCAAACACCCAAAAGCCAAAAATGAGAAATGGGAAAATGAGGGATCCAAACACCCCCATAGACTTTTCTAGTCATTCCGCTTATGGCTCAAAATAAAAATAAAAATAAAAATAAAAATAAAAATAAAAATAAATAAATAACATCTAGTTCATACCATTGAAAACCATCATCAACACATTTTTTCTTCTCAAGTGGATATATATTTTGGTAGTGTGTGGAAAATCAAGATAATTAAGCATCGGGTTTATCCAAGTGAGTATGAAAAAGAAAATATAGATGTTCGTAGTTCGGATGTTGAATTTACATTGAAAACCATCATCAACAGAAACCAAGCCACATTTTTCTTTTTGCGTGGATACATATATTGGTAGTGTGTGCAAAACAAAGATAACATAGCATCCGGTTCATCCAAAGTGAGCATGATAAAACAAATATATTTATGTTTGTAGTTCACATGTTGAATTTTAGGAAAGACTAAGCATTCCAAACCGTAAGACCACTGGAAGTTGATGCGTTTGTTGGGTCATTAACATCGGAACCCAAAATTTATCGAAGTATGCAACAACATCCTGTCATAAAAATAAAAAAAATTTAATGAAGCATCGTTGTTCAGCAGAAAAGTGTCAAATGGGCATAGGGAAGTGACCTCACTATCCGTTGTTTGTGCCAATTCTGGAAATTCAAGTCAACCACTGTCTCCGACGTTGTCGTCAACCATTAAGCCCAACAAACCGGCCAAAATCCTTTTTGATCCTCTCTCTCTCTCTCTCTCTCCTGAACTAGAGATCCCACGCCGCCAACTACCACACACCACAAAAAACAGTGAACAGCTCCACTCTGTCCTAATATCCAATGGGGGAATCTAATTCCCAATAGTATAAAAACACTACCAGTAGCAATTAATACACGCCTTTGTGCTGGGCCCAACTCTCACTTCATGGAAAACACGCCCCACTTATATCACTGCTACCATTTATCTGTTCTTTCCCTCTCTTCTCCTAATTCACTTCTCTCATGGCTTCTTCATGGAATTTCAGAGCCATGGCTCCCTTTCTTCTTCTCCTTGTTATTCAACAACTGGGCACTGTTCTATCTGCTTTCTCAAGCAATGTGGGTTCTGGGTTTTAGAGATTTTGATCACTTCAATGAGTTGGTATTTTCTTGGTTATCTCATGAAGCTGTTTTTTAAGACTTGAATTCATTTTCAGGTTCATATTGTGTACATGGGAGAGAGGCGACACGATGAGCCCGAGCTGGTTACAGATTCACACCATGGGATTCTTTCAGATATTCTTGGAAGGTAATCCATTAACATTTACTGATATGCATAGAGGATATGATTGTTTGCACACTTTTCTACTTGTGCATATTGTCTGTGGATTTATCTTTTCTTAACCAACTGTTTGAATATATGTTGCTCTCAAGACAAAATGGCTTATTATTAATACGGTTTTGCTGAACTCAGCCCACTAGGCTATGGATAATACACATTTAATGTCAACAAAGTTTGAGTTTCAATGTAATTTCGATAGATATCAATGCACTTTTTCGGATATTTATACAACTTTCACATATATCAATGTACTTTTTGCATATTAATCATTGTCCATTGGACTAAGGTTAGCATTTTCATGCTTCAAAAGCTGTTCTTTCATTAGTTTGCCACCAACTCTGGTGTTGGGTAAACAAAAGTTAAAAGGACAAAATAGAATATTTAACAAAAGTATATTAGATTTCTGAATGCTGTAAGAAAATTGAAACTCATCTCAACGAAGTCTAACATGTTGCTGGGTTATTTGATTAGTAGAAATGTGTTATCACAGAAAAATTATGTTACTACAACTGTGTTCTTTTGATTAGTTCACTTAGTGTCAGAATTGAAAGTAAGAGCTTGGGATTTCTGATTGGCAGCCGAGAAGCTGCCGTGGAATCAATGTTGTACAGCTACAAGCATGGGTTTTCAGGGTTTGCTGCAGTATTAAAACCCCATCAAGCTGCACTAATTGCAGGTGTTCTAGTACTGGAAAACTGAGAATTCTGTTTACCTTACTGTTCTTAGGCCTTGTAATTTTTTATTTCAATTGCTATTTCACCAATGCAGATTTACCAGGGGTTGTTCACGTAGTTCCTAACCGAATTCTTAGTTTGCAAACCACAAGAAGTTGGGATTTTCTGCAAGTAAAGCCTCAGGTGGTAAATGGAATCCTCGAAAAGGGTCAGTCGGGTGGTGGGTCGATTATTGGCATCTTGGACACTGGTTGGTATGGCAATGTAGTTGATGTTTGTTGGTTTCAGCTATTTGGCTCTATTATGGTGCTTGATTCTTGTTGTACAGGAATATGGCCTGAATCGGAAAGCTTTAGAGATGTGGGGATGGGAAAGGTTCCTTCTCATTGGAAAGGAATATGCCAAGGAGGAGAAGAATTCAGTAGTTCCAATTGTAACAGGTTAGGATAATAAAAAAATTTGTAACAGGTTCGATTCCTTCATTCTTTATTGTCTTGCAATAAGCACTCCTCTGAAAGAAGTGATTTTATCTGATACTTATGTCTGTTTCAAGTTGTGTTCAAGAATTCCCCAATTTACATAGTTCGAAACACACAAGGACGCAAATTTGTTTTACACCAACTTTGAAAATCACATGTTTTAACTGTCATGCGATTTTGGACAATAACCATGTCTTAATAATAGATGCTTTTGGTAATTAGACAGACCAGTAGAAAAAGTAGTTCTTTGCAACTTGAGGAAAGAGCCGACTTGTTCCTTCTGTGCAAAAGAACTCAAATGATGGAAAGGTCCTTGACTTTTTTTTATGCTCCATTTTATTGAGTTTGAGTGAAGCAAATTGGAGAAGGATAAGGAGATTGCCCATTCCCTGAGAAAAAACTCCCTGGCCCTCTCTTTCCCTTTCATTCCATTGCCTGTTTTTTTTTTTTTTATCCCATTAGTGCTTCCGTCGGTTGCAACTTGCAAGTTTGAAGTAGCTGTTTACTGGCCAGTTGCCATTTCTCTGATGATCACCTCCCTTTTAGCAAGTTCGTTTTGATCGGAGTAATTAATTTCACCTTTTTTTTAGTTTTTAATAGCCGGTACATTTATCCAACTGTAATAGTTATGCCTGCTCTATCACGCATAACATGATGACAAAACCATGAGAAATGAGCAACACAGCATGTAGTTTGAAAGCTAGATTCTGAGAAAAAAGATAACTTGCATGTTTTTTATTCTTGTTTCTCAATATTGTCCTTACCGTTCCTTATTGGAAACCAATGCTGCCAAAATTGAGAATGGCTGCAATTTGAATGTAGTCCTTAATCCAGTGCCATAACACACTTGGCAGGAAAATTATTGGCGCACGTTGGTATGTGAAAGGATACGAGGCTGAATTTGGAAAAATAAATACAAGCGATGCAGTTGAATATTTATCTCCCCGTGATGCATCAGGCCATGGCACTCACACAGCTTCTACTGCAGCTGGGGCTTTAGTAGATAATGTGAGCTTCATGGGACTAGCTAAAGGAACAGCAAGAGGAGGTGCTCCATCAGCTTGGCTCTCTGTATACAAAGTCTGTTGGTCTACTGGCGGCTGCAGCTCTGCTGACCTTCTTGCTGCGTTTGACGATGCAATATTCGATGGGGTGGATGTGATTTCAGCATCTCTGGGTTCGTCTCCTCCCCTCGCCAGTTATGTTGATGATGTTATGTCTATCGGTTCCTTTCATGCCATGGCCAAAGGAATTTCTGTGGTTTGCTCTGCTGGGAATTCTGGGCCATATCCTCAAACAGTGATAAATACTGCTCCTTGGGTGATCACTGTTGCAGCAAACACAATTGATAGAGCTTTTCCTACTGCGATTATAATGGGGAACAATCAAACAGTTGTGGTACTTAACAAACAACCCTCTCTATTAATGCTTCTAGGTCTTATTAACATTTGCATTTTTTGTAAACCAAATACCCCGAGTTAATTCATTATGGGGAGGATATGGTAACAAGTGATAATAAAAAGAATAGGCATTAGTTTGTACTTTGCAGTGTGGCATTGAGAAGTGCAACCTGCCCAATCTGATATGCACATTTTAGTTTGATTTTGAGTATTCTTTTTCCTTTGATAAGTGAGTCACCAACCAGTTGTTTATGACTATTCTACTTCCAAATTTAGTTTGTTTCTATTGCACAGGGTCAAGCATTGTATACGGGGAATGCCATGAACAAGTTCTACCCCATTGTGTATGGGGAAGACATATCATATGCTGATTCAGACGAAGATAGTGCAAGGTGAAAAACAATTTTGACTTATGTAAACTGGAATCTTTATGATCTCTCTCTTTTCATTTGCTAAATAAAATGCAGATAAAAATCCAATATTAAGAGTCCGCTATTATGTGAACAGAAGTTGTGATGCTGGATCCCTAAATGAAACTTTAGCGAGAGGAAAGGTGGTTCTTTGTTTCCAATCTCGGTCACAAAAGACTGCAGACAGTGCAGCAAGAACTATACTAGAAATGCAAGGTGTGGGAGTCATCTATGCTCAGTATCCGGCAAAGGATGTCACGTTGGCCCATGGCATCCCCCTTGTCCAAGTGGATTTTATAGTAGGCACTTATCTGTTGAACTACATGGAAGCAACAAGGTACTATTCGTGGATTTTTAATGTGTTTCCACTTACCATATCAAATGAAATTGTGATTTCTCTAAATCACCTCCCTTCAATATTCTACGGGCATGTTAGCTTTATATCCTTCGTGGGTTTTGTTTGTGTCACTGCATTGTTGGATTCCAATTGCTTCCACATATAAACAGCCCATACCGCATTCTGTAGGAATCCTGTTGTGAAGTTTAGCCTTACAAAGACAGTCGTGGGTCGACAAGTTTCCCCTGAAGTTGCTTTCTTCTCTGCGCGAGGACCCAGTTCCCTCTCTCCAACTGTCTTGAAGGTAGTTTAGTAATTTCCCTGGGGATGATATTTTGTTTCTTGTTTCTAGAAGATGGAATTTTAATTCATATAACAGATATATGTTTTGTGCAGCCCGACATTGCTGCTCCTGGAGTTAACATTTTGGCCGCCTGGATCCCTATTGCATCCTCCCAATCATTTGATACCACTAAAAATCAACTCCCACTTGGTTTTAAATTTGAAACAGGGACTTCTATGTCCTGTCCTCATATATCAGGCATTGTGGCTCTTCTCAAAGCTATCCATCCCACATGGAGCCCTGCTGCTATCAAGTCCGCACTCATCACAACAGGTGAAAGCTTCATATCCAAATTCTGTGTCTGTCTCCATCACACGACGCGGCAGAAACCTAGATATGATTATACCTCTAGGAGAGCTGTAGGACAAAAATTGAAGACAGAGGATCCTGTGCCGTTAAATGGCATTTTGCTTGTTCGCATACGAGTTACAACTCTCTTGGTCTCTCACGAATCCTCTGACCATGAAAGTCTAAGTTCCAACCTCCTCCCTGTTACACAAAATATCAAGACATGACTGTATGGCGGGGAGTGCATTGCGACAAGAACTTTTGGGATAGAACGTCCGTTGCCCTAAACCGGCATTTTATGTGTTTGTAGAGCTTCTGCTTACATAACTGACTCCCTCTCCTTCTCTCTTCCTTGCAGCCTCTTTGAAGGATGAGTACAGTCTAAGTGCGGTGGCTGAGGGAGCTCCAGAAAAGAAAGCCGACCCATTTGACTACGGAGGTGGAAATGTTGATCCTAACCGAGCCATTGATCCTGGTCTCATATATGACATGAAAGTCCCAGACTATGTCCAGTTCCTTTGCTCTATGGGGTATAACGACACAGCCATCAGGAATATAGCTAAGGCTCCCAACAAATGCAGGAGCAAAACCAAGAACTTGCTTCTAAACCTAAATCTGCCATCTATCACTATTCCGGAGATGAAAAATAGTGTGACAGTATCAAGGACAGTCACCAATGTCGGTCCAGCAATATCTGTCTATGTTGCTCATGTTGAAGCTCCTCCTGGCGTAAATGTGATTGTGGAGCCCTCAGTCTTGTCTTTCAATTTCACAAGTAACAAGCTGAAGTTCAAGGTAACATTTTGTTCACTAGTAAGAATTCAAGGAAGCTATACATTTGGGAATCTATTTTGGGAAGATGGTTCCCATGTAGTGAGAATACCTTTGATAGTTCGACCTATCATCGAATATTACTATTCTGAAATATGAAACATGTACCATTTTTATTCGACTTTGCTTTTCTTTCCCTTAGCCTGTTGTTTGTTATGAAAACCGTAGATTTTAGTTCATATTGGAAAGCAATAAAATGCTATGATTTCAAAGTGTACAACTGAATAACAGGCGATAAACCGAAATACCCATGACAAGGAATTTTGACTTAAATGTAGATGACTCCCTGCAGAAGTCGGTTCTTACTGGAAAGCAATAAAATGCTGTGATTTCAAAGCTTACAACTGAATAGCAAGCGATAAACCGGAATACCCATGGCAAGGAATTTTGACTTAAATGAAGAGATGACTCCCTGCAAAAGTTCTTGGAGTACGAACATCTGCAGAATGAACCAATCATGTCAAAATTAGGACACCACGTGGCAGTGCCCAAAAGCACCCAATAACTTCTCGCGTATGGCTGATTCATTCTTGGGTCAATAAGTTACACTTTTGAATTTGTCTACTTTAAGTTAAAAGAAAGCTCCGGAATGACATGAAGTGAAAGCAATCAAATGATCTCATTGTCTTTAATCAAAGTTACTTTAATGTTTATTTTACTGGTAAAATTAGTAAACCCTTTCAGATTAAGTAACAGTAGACCCTACAATGATTTCTATAAACTAATTTTACTTGTTCTATGGTCACGGGAGTTAGTATTACTGTCTCATAATGTCACATGATCTGAGAATGACATTCTACCAAATTAGACATGGGTAGTTCAAAAAAATTGATTCTGCAACTTGTTTCAGCCTTACTAGCTGGTTTTAGTGGAACATGATTTTAACGCCGCGCGCTAAATTCGTCATTTTTTAGATAGAAGATCAGATACTTCAGAAGAAAGTTGGGGTGGAGTTCATTGAAGAAGGCCAAGACATTGAAAACACTCTCTTTTGAAAGAGAAATATAGGTGACAGAATTTGCTTTGTCGCTCAAACTAGGTCTTTCACAAAGTCGCGTCATATATAAATTGTGTAGGTCTCGTCGCTTTGTAAGAGACGCCGTTGTGTATCAGCCTGTATCATTGACCGAACACCAAATTTAAAAAGAATGACCCAACAAAAAAGCGAATACGACACTTTCTTACGGTGTAAATTAAATATTAATGCTGAACTCAATATCTAGTGAAAAAGGGTGTTATGTGAAAACTATGTTTTGATTATGTGAATCAACCTATATGATGGACAACACACCGAACTAGAAAAGAAAAGACACCAGTTTTTTTGTTTGGTTTTTTTTTTGTTTTGTTTGGCGGATATGCCACTTGGCCAGCTGGTAACTAACTTGTCACTAATTCCTGAAATCAAGAAAGGTTGGGTGAGTGGCTGGTTCATATCACTATCAGAATTCTATCCCGAAATCAATATGTGCAGTTATATTCGGATGAGTTCTTTTTTTTTGAATTAAATGTGATGTATTGTGAGAGAATGACATGTATCGTAAAACGAAAAATAAGAACCTTAGCGGAAGGGTGGATAAAATGGACTAAAGCCCATGTTTTCATAGATTTTTGGACAAGTCATTCTACTTGGCTAAAATACCATTTAGTTGAAACGATTTGACTTATTGTCATTGGTCTGAAGACAAAAAAAAAAAAAAGTAATTATGGACCAATTTGTTTGGTTACAACTTACAATCACGTCGCTATTTATTGAGTTATATGGCAGCTTGGGTTGCTTTGAGAAAAATTTGCCACAAGTTCGTTCCAAAATAGTTTACTTTAAACAGGAATTGGAAAACAAAAATAATTCCACACAGTATGCTATTTTCCGCTGGAATTGGGGGATAGTGTTGTGCAGTGGTGTGCCGGGATGAGATCTGAGCCGTCAGATACAGGATCTGACGGCTCGAAAATGCGCAGCACGGACCTCACTGCACAACACTAACCCGAAGTCCATTGCGCTGCTAGTATTTGTTATTTGTCTGGTAAAACGCAAATGGGTCATGTGTCCATTTTGACCTCGGATAAGGCAAGGCACGTGGCCTCGTAAATAAATATCTCCCCGGACTAAATAGTACTCCACTGTAGTACTACTATATACCCTTCTCTCTCTCTCTCTCTCTTTTTTTAACAGAGGAACGGTCCTACAATCAGGTCACTAAATGTATACGATTGCGCAACTCAAACCTTCGAGGGAGCTAGCGCGGTCATACCAGTCACAGCCCCCACTTACTTCATGATACTCACTTTGTGGAGAATCGAACTTTAGACTTTAAGGCATCTGCCCAAACCATTGGGACAACCCCTGGATGTGTTACTATGTGCCTCTCTCTTCTTCTTTTTTCGATCATTCGAAAATGCAATAGTATCTGCCTATCCGGTAGCCAAATTTGAGTTAACGAATTGTTTGGGTTTTGGAGCATGCAGTAGTGTTGGGATTCACATATATGTATATGGTGGTAGAGTCCGAGTCCGAGTCCGAGTCCGAGTCCTAATCTTCCCAAATGTAAAACTACATCGTTTTGGTTCTTAAAAATAAGATGACAAATGAAGGGAACCCAATCTCCATCCCAACAATGATTTCAACATAAAATTTGCACACTCATTAGACCGGTTTTGCATTTTTTCTCAATTTGACAACATTGTGGTATTCATTATATTTAGCTGATCATTCTTCATATGGTATAATTTTCAGTTCTTCTTGAACCGTTTCTATTTTCTTTATGTTTTGGCTTTACTTGTAAATACTTTTGATTAAACTAGTTTAATTGCGTGAAAGTGTTTTGTTGATGAAACAGAGTGTACTATTGATCGATGCAAGTGATATGAATGAATAATAAGTGAAAACATGTATTCCTCTGTCCTTTGATTTTTCATTCTTTTTTTCCTTATAATTATTGATCTACATTAAATGTGGGAAGAAAAAAAATTCAGCAGGAGAAGAGAGTTGCACAGTATTTTGATTATTGTTGTTGGGAGACATGATACAAAAATAGGAGATTATTGAAGTACTTTGAATTGAAATATTTCGTACATTATGAAGCAAACTAATGATAAAATCAAACTTGTACTGTACATAAAAACGACGTAGTTTTACATTATTTAATGCCAAGACACGATAGATGGATGGCACAAACTCCCTCCTCACCACACATTCGTGTAGAATCCATCACAGAGTATGTGGAACTCATACAAATGTGTGGTTAGAAGAGAGTTGGGGCACTCACATATCATGCGTCAGGGACACCGAATAATCACTATGGTCCCTCTTTTGATGCAATTTAAGTATGTTAGATTCAGTTATTTAACAAGTCCTTTCTTTTTCTTTGTACTCATCAACCCCATGCTCATGCATTTCTTAGAGAGAGAGAGAGAGAGAGAGAGAGAGAGAGAGAGAGAGAGAGAGAGAGAGAGAGAGAGAGAGGGGGAGGAAAGTAGGCAAGTAGGGTGGCGCAATTGACGCGGCAAAGCCATCTACGTCCGTAAAACAAGTCAAAAACTTTGAGGGCGAAGTTTCAAAAAGGCTTTTAGTGCTGAAAATACAAATCAAAGCTGGTGGTTTTGCTTTTGCCCTAGCTACTAGGACAACCGTAACTCCATCTACTAAAACCTGAGACCTCTCACTTGTGTGCATAAGCCCCCTCCCATGCCGCTAGTTCAAAAAAATCTAGTCAATTAAAGTGCTTGAGTCGATGCGGATAAAAAAAAAAGTGCCTTAGCCGACCGGGTTGACTCAAATTAGTTCGGGAATCAAGTACTCCATTACGCTTAACAAATAGGCGCGTGGCAAATTAGCTTGGGTTAACTCAATATCAAAAGGCCTGAGAACACAATTACAAACACAACTTAAGACTCACACGTGCATCGAATGGTTCAATCTTCCAACACAGTTATGGAGATTGTATTTGGAAATTGTGTTACAAACACTGCTCTAACTTGATATATATGAGAGTTGAATTCAAAATTTAAAAGTCTGAATGGTAGCCCCACTGATTAACGCTTGTGTTTGAAATAAACTATGATCTAACAGGACAAATTAAATATCTCTCTCTCTCTCTCTCTCTCTGTTTTACTAGTAGTATTCTTTTAGCCCGTTTGGAAGTTACCATCCAATCCAAGAAGGTCCATTAGTCTAATCATAATTCATAGGACAAAACTTGAAAATTCTTTGGAGGGAACCATTGGAACCGCGGTCCGAATAATTCCAATTTCATTCGCCCGCCAACGAAATGGGGGGTGGCTTACCTCCTAATGTTACCATCAAAGATTCAAACACTTTGGAATTTGATGTTTAAATTCAACTCACTTAACAGTTTTCCCTAATCACATACATATAAAAGTAACGGTTAATCAAAGCTCGCGAATTTAACTTGCTCGATGTGAATTTTTTTGCATAGTTGTTTAATCGACGACTCTACAGCATAAACGAATTCGAGCATTGAAGTAGATCCAAAATGAGGTTGGAAATGACTGAACCGAGACAAGCGACCTCCTTTTGTAATAACATCGCGTACGTATGTGCTATGTCTGCGAACTAATAATGATAGGTTTCTATTCTACTACTATTACATTACACTCTCGTTAAAAGACCCAAATCCAATTTGAATTTTTAGTAATTTAGACTAAACTAACGTTGGCATTTGTTTAGGTTCGTTTCTTTCTAACTCATTAAGGTGAGCTTCTAGTTAGGTTCCAACCCAATTAGTTAAACTTTCTACTATACTAATATCGTATACGTTATGAAAGAAGTTGTCTTCAAAATTTAACTTAGACTCAATCGTATAAATGACTTTTTCGTGACATGAAATAATGCCATGCTTGCTTGAATTGCACGTATTATAAATTCTTACTTTGCCGTCTATACGCATATAAATACTACCGTAAAATTTAGAATCAGAATTGTCTTTTTTTTTATTCTTTGCCAATTGGATACTCACCTTATCCTTTTTATTCATTGCACCATTTTTCTTAAATCCTCTTATCTGTGAATTAACAATGATATCGATTCAGCGGAAACCATAAATCTACGAATAAACCACCACTCAGAAACTTTACATTAAAGAAGACAAAAGTATATTCGCCAAGGAAAGAAGAAGTCGTCGAGACGCGGATAAATTGGTCCGGACAATTAAATTAGTTTTTTTTTTTAAAACGTGTACCGACTGGGTCCGAATTGGCGGAACTCAGCTCATCGTGGCTTGGACCAAAGAATAGTCAGTTCTCCTCTCTCTCTCTCTCTCTCTCTCTTTCTCTTTCTCTCTCTCTCTCCTTTCAACACCCTCACCCCGTGTTAAATTAACACGTAAATCCCGAACCCAAAAAAAAAAATCACGTAACGGCCCACCGTAACGCACTAAAACAACGGACAATTGATGACAGAGATAAAAATACACAAAAACTAGTTTTCCTTCATCACCATTCACCCCAGCACCAATTTCGCCCACTTACCAGGCTCTCTCTCTCTCCTCCCTCTCTCTCTAATTTTTTCCTATCCTCTTCAACGCCTCACCTTCTTCTTCATCCCTCTCCCAGGTACATAAAGACTATCTTACACAGAGATATAGCTAGTAAATTTTTGTGGGTTCTGACCAACGAATTTGTTGAATTTATTATAGACATGGAGTACTGCATTGAGGCAAGAGCGCTGAAGTCCAGTTTCCTCTCGGAATACCCCGTGAAGTCGACCCAGCCGGCCGCTTTCTTCGACGAATTGATGTGTGCCAACGGAATTAGCGGCGTCTCGTGCGACGATTTTTCCGTTGACGTTTTCCTTGACCTCTCTAACGAGGAATTGTTGAAGGAGGAATTTGTTGAGGAAGAGTCTGAGGAAGAAGAGAAGGATTCCCTCTCTGATTCTTCTCAGGACAGAGCGGTGGAAGATGATGGCTTCAATTGCTCGACTTTTTCCGGCAGTTTTGACTGCGGGTCCATCTCCGCCGGCGAATTATCCGTTCCGGTAACCGTTTTGAATTTTTCTTTAAAAAATATTTTCTTCATTTCCTTGGGAGATATGCTGGCCCGGACGACTTTTGAGATATCAATAAAATATGTAAAATTGGTTTTTTATCGCCGTTTTATACGTTGTTTTTTTGAGGGTCGTAACTGATTTTATATATATAAAAAAAGAATTTATGTAAATAAATAAATAATTTGAATTATACACTGTCTAGCACAAAACAAAACGTACCTAGAAATTTACAAAACATGGACGTGACCAAGCTGCCATACCCATACACGTGTTTTTGAATAAAATTCCTGGTTTGAAAAATATTTGCTCCCCTGTCCTAAATTATTAGTTTTTATTTTTTTTTTGAAAAAAAAAATTCATATTTTGTTGTTTAAAAAAAATATTTTTGCTTATAATTCTCAATTTCTTATACCAATTCAAAGATATTGGACTACAAAAATTTAATTTCAAAATTTTATGCATGAAAGTATTTTATTTACAACATGAAATATTTGTGAAAAAAAGAATTATTTGAGACCGGAAAAATATCCTGTTCGGTTTGAGTTTTGAAAGAAATTTTTTAAAATAACGAGTGATAAGAGATAGATAGAGAAAATATATCGGGGACCGTGCGCAGGAGTTTTTAAACCAAAAATGAACAAGTGATAAATATTTATGATATTAACAGATAAAATACCCATTTCCACAGGTTGATGATTTAGAGCACCTTGAATGGTTGTCTCAAATTGTGGACGATTCCGCCTCAGAATTGTCCCTTTTATGTCCAACCGGTACTGTCAAGGAGAATACCGAGAACCGGTTGGAACCGGTTAGCAGACCGCCGATTCAGAGAACTCCGATCCTTTGTTTTCCGTCACCGGTTCCGGCTAAGGCAAGGAGCAAACGGTCGAGGTCAAGCGGCCGTGCTTGGTCGCGTGCCTCGTCGTCGCTCAGTGAGTCATCGTCAACGCCTTCGTCTTCATGTGGGTCTTCTCCAACATCCGTAATGTTTTTCTCGAACCCGGTTCGGGCTGCGGACTGGATTCTCGAACCGGTTGTGAAGAAGCAGAAGAAGAGACCGGCGGCTGAAGAAACCGGTGGGGAGACCGGAGGTGGGTCCCAGACACAGCGGCGGTGTAGCCATTGCCAGGTTCAGAAGACCCCACAGTGGCGAACCGGTCCACTTGGTGCTAAAACCCTGTGTAACGCTTGTGGGGTTCGTTACAAGTCCGGTCGGCTTTTCCCAGAGTATAGGCCGGCTTGTAGCCCAACTTTCTCCGGTGATGTCCACTCCAACAGCCACCGGAAGGTGTTAGAAATGCGGCGGCATAAGGACGTTCCCAGAACCGAGTCCGGGTTGACTTTGGGGTTCCGAGTTTTTGAGACTAACGTAGACCGTTAGAACCCGGTTCGCTAGTTGTTGTAGTCCTTTTGCAATATATTTTTTATTTCCGGTAGTGATAGTGTTAACATATTAGTGGTTAGTATAAGTTACGATAGTCTAATATTGCTCCAACTCAAACTTTAGATCTTTTTCACGGAGACCAAAAGGTCATCGTGGCTCCTCTCCACGATGAGCTGGGCTAGAGCATGTGTCATTCCGGTAGTACGATTTTGGTGGGATGTAGCGAATGTGGTATTTGTAACGTAATTTAGTGAGTTTTTTTTTTGTGGACAATTTAGTCCTTTTTTCTAGGGTTAGAGTATCAATTTGTTGTAATAGTCCTTGAGTTTAATTGGATGAAGAATGGAAATTAAATAGGGTCAATTCAATTTATTTGTTGCGTGGTTACCGTTCTTTTGCCTTTTGAATCCGTAAAAGGTTGAAATTTCCAAAACAGTTCAGCGGTTTAACCCAACCATTTGAATTTCTAGTCCCTAGTCCCTACCCAACCCAACAACTCTCTTTCGCCCAAAATGCTAACACGTCTTTAAAACACAACTCTGTACAATTGTGTTCGGAATCGTTCGATACTTGTAGATTTATGTGCATCAAGCGGTCCGAACAAAACATTATCCGGAGTTGTGTTTGTAAAGTTGTTTCCCCTTAATTGCTGATATTTAGGGCAACAGTGGTGGTGGACCCCAACACTTATATGCTCCACTGAACTGAAATATGTGGTGTCAACCAATTTGAAATTTCAGAATCATCGACCCATGAGCGCTATTATGGTGGCTGCTGACTCAAAAGTCTTTTGTGGATATCTCTGGAAAGGGAAAAATTAATTGACAAAAACAAAAAGAGAGAGATGAAAATGTACTACTAGTAGAGTGTCCAAAATATTTCATTTTTAGAATTAGAAAAATCAATCGTATCAAAATCATTTGTTTAAAGTTGTCTTTGAAACCGAAAACGTTAAGTTAGGGAATATTTTCTTTTTAATTTGTTAAGTTTTCAAAAAAAAAAAAGTTGACCTTGAGAATCAAAGTTTTCAAATCTAACTTAAAAACCCATTGATCCTGCTTTACACCGCTACTTGCTACAGTTGTGTAAGTAGAAGATGTTTGGAATGTTTCTCTTCGCGTGCTCAAACTTTTGGACTCATTTGATTCATCTGATTAAGGGAATCAAAACATAAAATAAAGCCGTCCATATTTAGTCAAAGGATCTGGAGCCTGTACAGGTCAATCTCAACCGTTCATCTCGATAACTAATTGCTCAAATTGCAAAAAATATCTTATATGATACTTACAGCAAATTTGGACAATTAAAAATACTTTTGAACGACCGAAACTATGCGAACTGTTCTCTCCAGACAAACTGAATTCTTTAGTCAAATACCAGTAAAGGAATCAAATACCAGTAAAGGAAAAATCAGTTGCCGAACGTTTTTCGATTATGATGAATCAAAAAAGTGAACAAGCCGAACAAATCGATTCAAGAATTGTTTGTTTGGTTGGAAATCTTATCCTTCTTTCAAAACATCTTCAGATTTTTATGTGGACCTAAAACTCAACAAAGCAAACAAAATGAACGATTCAGATCAAATAACAAGACCCGGGCTGGGCCCCATAATGTGTGCATAGCACGTGCTGTGCACCACACACTGCCTCCAGCTTGGCTTGCTCAACTGGCAGGTCAATTTCAAATGAGTTTTAATAAAGCCCCTCATGCGTCAATCACGAGAAGTTCAAAACTTTAACATATCACAAGTTAAACGACTTGAGTAATAAGTTTTTTGAAATTTGGTTTAAAAACAAATCAAACACGAGCTCAAACTTAAATAGCTTAGTCCTAAGTGTAAGCCAAGTTCACCAAAGATTCCGTAAAAGGAAAAAAGAAAGACTGAGAGGAAAATTACTCCTATCAAAGTGGAGGAGAAGAGGGGCCCTGGGGAGTTGAGTGTTTGTTCACCTAACAGAAAGTCCAACCCAACAAGCAATATACCACCATAGAGAGACTTCAGCTGGCATCCATGTGTTTGCCCCCATCTCTTCCCTTCATTAAAAAAACTGCACAAAAATCCACACATCAATACTTTGACAATGAACACATGACACGTACCATTTATTTAATCCCATACCAGACCCCAGCTCAGCTCCTACAGGATGAGGTTTGCATAGGCACATGGTTCTCAGTATATGTAACTCAATTCAACTACCTACTGCTGATGTCTTGAGTTTAAAAAACTGCAAGATAACACATGGTATAGCATGGGTAGTCACACTCACTCACACACACGCGCTCTCTCTTTTAGTCGTACCATATCCAATATATATTTGGATGGACCCGGCTTCTCTGCGATCCATAGCTTCTGTTGCTCAATCAGGGCTATTCATCTCGACAAACAATGGTCCAAATTTGCGAAACTCCTATAGGAAAGTGAGTGAGTGTGTGTGTCTTACCTATAGGATACTTGCTGCAAATCAGGACCACTGAAAACACTTTTGGATGGTTGAGATTAAGCAGATGACACTCTCCAGTCCAAAAGTGGACCGAAGACAAGCCCATTCCTATTCAAATACCTTATATTACACAAACTTGAGTACCAGTCATACTTATCCTTGCGTAGACTAAACTAAGTTGCAATAAATGTAACCGTATATTGAGATGTCTCTAAAAGTCAAGTATGGAACACATCTGAATACTTGTTTCTACTGTATGCTGTATAATATACTTGCATAATGTTGCAAGTTACTCCTATTTAGAAATGTACTTAAAATCAAATAGGACTAAAAAGAAATATAGAATTCTGATTCCCATAAGAGATGGACATTTTCTAGCTAATATGAGCTTTTCCACAAAAATTAGGTCAAATTATTTAAATTTGGTATGAGTTGGGGACACATATTCCACACACTCCGTGCAAAGCAAGTGAAACTAAGACTAACATTGCATACAGAAGAGTACCGCAAGTGGGCGGTGGGATTTGTCCCCCATGATTAGTCAAGGTGCGCATAAGCCAGTTGGACACCTGAGTTATCAAAATACATTGCATACAGAAGATGCCTGTACATTGCACTTAAAACTCAAAAGTTATGTTATGTGAGCGAACCTTGTACACAACAGTCAGGCCAGTGTTGAGCCCCTGACGGAGTCGAGGGTTCAAACCCCGACACTCCCTGCCCTTCCTTTGTGTGTCAAGAGACATATTTTAAGTGATATATTCTATTTGGAGGCAGCGACTTCTATAATGACACCCAGTGAAATTATATCACTGGTTTTAAGTCTTAACTACATTGAACAAAGGAAAAAATTGAAGCCGAGTTTGAAGAGTACTCAGACTTGCTGCATTGTTTCTCACTAGCTGACAGGAAGTAAAATATCAGGAGAAAATGCAACACCTCCCATAAGCATATTCCCAAGATAATATATCAGACCCCAGAATTGTTAAGAGAAACCAAACAAGTTGAGCGTATGATACATTAACACTTAAGGACATACCTGGAATAAAACCTAACCATGTCTCAAGCTTCTTTCCTTGTTATCCTGACATTAATGTGTTAAATTGAAAATTAGACCATTTTGTAAGTTTTTGAATAGTATGCTAGGAAAACTTGAAACGCTTGAATAACGATAATACACTTTCTTAGCTATATGACTAGCTTATCAATTGAATATCCATTTTTTTAATTACTTCATCTGCTTTTGAACAAAAAAATGAGTCACATTGAGAACTGAGAAGCCATGAACAGAACGTGATTGCAGTATTTTAACGGGTGATAAGTACCAATTTCTTCTACTTGAATTCCGAAAGAGTCAAAACACTCACCTGAAACAGCATATGCCCAGGGCTGTTGTTATTTCATGGATCACGGATGTGGCAAAATGCAGATACAGTGTCACTGAGAAGCAGAAGAATTTTATCAGCCACAAAACACGACAAAAAGGGGGGAAAAACAAACAAACAAAACAAAAGTCATATTAACAGAACAAGAGAACAACCAACTCATTGGAAAAAAGGTAGCATTAGGTACCTATTAAGGTTCCATATAAGTCAGCTTTTAGCTGGAAAACAATTCTTGCAAGATCTACTTCAGAGAGAAAGATGATCAATACATGATGATCGAAGTTGGTGATATTCCATACCTGTGTATATGCAGTAAGCAAGAAGAACCCATTGCTCATCAACTAATGGAATTCTGCCACAAAGATAAGCTTTCATGAGTAGAGGGTTGGAATAGCTAGGACAGGCCAAGAGGCGTTTGGCCCAACGGCTTCAGGGGTTGCACTTGGGTGCTAGGAGAAAGGAGGTCAGGAGTTCAACTCCTTCTCCAAGGTGTTAATCTAACCATTCTAACAATACTGACTTTTGCCAATAAAAAAAAAAAGGACAGGCCAAAGGTACTATCCTCTTTATGCTACCAGTTCTCTGTTGGGACAAGTGTAGCCCTATGGAATTCACTAACGTGAGTTGGTTAATAAAGTTACCACATACCCATCATTCAGTCTGGCTGTAAGAGCATTTGCAATACCTAAGGGAAGAAACATAAGAGACTGCAAAGTAACACAGAAACAAGGTTATCCTTGAGCTGTCTGCATCAATTGAAGATAGATTTATGAGGCCCTCTATAGAAGCAGTAAAAGCTAAAAAGTAATAGGTCATTATGGTGCAACCTACCATGCACATATTAGTTTTTAAGCCCTTTGGTTCATCGCACAAGTGAGCCAGAATCATCCTTCCCTGCCAAAACAAGCTTTAGGTTGAGAAAACAACATGATAACTAGGTAATCATCTACATATAGTAAAGGTAATGTGAATACCTAACTTTGCAATAATAATAATCTTGATACAAACAAAATTAACATCAACAACTCGGCTTGTATGAAAATACATGTGAGAAGTTTAATCATCACCATGGTTGGGACTATATATACAGGTACGTCGAGAGAGATGCTTGAATACATGGCTAAGTGGTATGTCAATGCCTCAAAGATGCAAGTATTGGGAGGCAAGAAGACATATCCTAGTCCTGCTACTACACAAATAAACCAGCTGGCATTTCTAGGAAATGAATGAAAGCCAGAATGCTACAATGCCAGCATTAAAGCAACCAAAGGTCTCACATATAGTACCCCCTCAACAGAGGAAACCATGAAGCTGGTTAACATGCAAATAAGGCAATGTTAGAAAGGCCAACGAAGAAGGAGGCACATTAACTGGTAGAGCTATATAGACAGTCCCCTCAAAGACTGCAACAGAAATTCGTTTACCCTAAAATTGCCAAACCGTGGACAGCTTAGTTTGAAACTTTTTGTCCTGTATTGACAAAACTAAAGTGCAATGGTTGCATAGTGTATGAATGCTTCGTACTAACTCGTATATATTATGTGTTTTACGAGACAAAACATCAATTCGTTGTCTTCCTAAACAAAATCACCAAGCACAACTTAACATGAATTTTTTTCACCATTATGCAGCTTCCACTTGGTGCATTGAAAGACATTGACAGCTAAGGCTTACACTGACACCAGATCCTGCAATGTCCAGAACTACCAAGCGCAACTACATGCCCGTTAGCAAGAACGATTGTGTTCACTGCTATTACCCTATGTTTCTATGACCAAATTATAAATAACCTGGATAACTTATCCCAAAGAAGGCAAGATCTAACGCTGAAAACCATGATAAAAGTTGCCAACAACCTTGCTCTATGAGTCGAAGTTTGATTTCTTTTTAGAAGTTTGATCCAAGATACATAGAAACAGTAGTAAAATTCTTGAGTGTTTGGTTCGTGAAGGTATTGAGATCATCTAGGATTATCGAATGGAAAAGGAATCTAGCTTACCACGAGGAACCCAAACGCAAGTCCAGTTCCTAGTATGACCAAATGTGGATAGGTCCCCATTAGATCATTTGGAGACAAATAATCCCTGGAGAAGAGGTAAGAACCAGTTTGAAAAGACACCTCAAAAGCTAAGAAAGAGAAGAAGCCAAGAGCGTAAACAATCACGTACCACAGCAGGACTCCTCCCAAGAGCACAACAAAGGGGTAAAGCTGACAAGAAACAGGAAAGACATCTATTGAGCACCTTTATTGGCAAGAGATAGAATTAAGATAGGGAATGGGTTTACCATTGCCAAAGCCAACAGCATGCTTCCTTTCCTTCCCTGAACTACCTTATAAACATTGTACACGCTGCAATAGAGCATAACACCATGTAAAGGAAATTCATCCTGATCATCATGGCATTGGAAAAGTCAAGAATCTGATCTTAGTATGAGCAGAAAATCTTCTGAATTCAGACCAAAAATAATCATCAAAATACAAAGCCAGTATGTTTGTAAGAATATTCCCAGTTGCGGTGCGCTCTTATTCATCCCATCATGCAGAATACAAGCGCATAAACAAGCGATGCGGAAATTTTTTTAATCCATCTTCAATAAGCAGAAGAACATCACTGTTTGTGGTCCTAAAGATGATTGCAGTTGTGTGATTATAATACTATAACGTAAGCCAACACCTGGGATAGGGAATTCAGAAACTCAAACTCGTTTTGCAACAACAGTCTAGCTCAAACAATATGGATATCATGTTCACGAGTAATAAGCAACATCCCTACTAATATGCAGGAATAGATGACTCACTCAACTTCTGACAACATAAAGCACTACGTAAAAACAAATAGAGAAGCAAGCTATGAAGAACTACTTACTTAAATGAGATTGTTGGTATCACGGCAAAACTTATCATTAGAAACAATGCAGCTCCATATGTTGGGATTTCTGAAGTTAAAGGAACAAAATAGAAAGTGGGAACAACACAAAAAGAATAATGTGAGTCACATTTCATCATATGCTGTAAAAAATAAGCCAATTTTAGAACAAAAAATTCATGTAAAGCACTGACCAAGGTAAGCAAAAAGATGCTAAAGGTGAAAAAGAGAAGTAATTTCAGTACAATATGCCAATTCAAGGATAGATAGAGCCAACAAAAGCGCAATAGACAATGGGTGAAGTGTAAATACAAAATAATTGTCGTTCCATCCATGCTATCCTAAGATAGTACTATAGTAGTTACTAAGTAACGTGTTGGATCTATATAGGCTTACCATTGAAGAATGGAACCCAACTCAAAAAGGGAAAAGACTTTCCAAAATGTTGAGCCCACCATTCTGCACCTGAAAATAAATTAAACAGCATGGTAATGACATACACTGAAAAAGGTGAAAGATACAATAGAATGGTTTATAGACGGGGGAGTGAACTCATTCAATAGCTATGTGTGCCTGTGTGCAGTCATAAGGATCTAAGCATGTCAAAGGGCCATACCAACTATAGCTGTAAAGAAATGACACAAGTATATCAGCATGAGACCTTCCGTAGGTCCATTTACTGCTGGAAGAATAAGGGTATTGGTAAAATAGCTGCACAAAAACAAACACCATAAGTAAAAATGGTAATCGACCATTTGTTTAAGATTATAAAAGAACTACAAGACTGACCAATACTCCCTAACATAACTTAACGTAGGCAAAATATGCAAAGACAAAAACTCCAAATATTGATGACAATACTGAAGCTTTCCACTATGCAGAGTCTAAAGCGACATCTAGTTAAACAGCATTAGAATTGACGTGAAGAACCCTCAAAGCCCTTTACATGCTTGTGCGCATGAATTGACAGGGTTGCGGGCTTAGTCCTTATAGGGCAATTACTATCTCCAGGTATTGAACAACAAACAAAAATCTTTCTTCCAAGTTTTAAGCTTATCTAGAAATGGAAGAGGGATCACAACACATCAGTTGATTGGGCCCAGAGATACTGAAACAAGGATCATGAGAACTACAAACTTTACCCCCTCACCCGAAAAAGGAAAAGAAGAAAAAGTGGCAATCTGTTCCTGTTAGATGCAAAAAAAAAATGCAATCAACCAGTTTGTTATGGACCACTTACTGTTCCCAAGTAGCACCATAAAATGGGACGGCTGAAATCACCCAGAACCAAAAAGTACTTCTTCCACACATAGCAGTGCTCCCAAAGGCCATAGACTCAAACTGTTAACAAACAAAATGTGAAGGAAATACACTTGGCATGGGTAGGGAATGACAACTTCAATAGAAGTACATACCGCACAAGCAAGTGCATCACAGCCTGCAATATTTGGGAATGTCAAGAAATAAATTTGTTACTATTAGCAACCTGAACAAATAGAAAAGTTATACAGCATCCAAAATGAAAATTCACCATGATCAAAAAGCTCCCCCAACGGACTAGAAGAAAACGTTCGTCTTGCCTGCTTCCCATCAACAGCATCAAAAGTCTGACATACACTTGAAGGTTAGAACAAAAAATAACTTCTACCAATCTAAACACCAAGTAAGAAAGGAATTCTCGAAAACAATTGGCCCAATAAAGAGTACCATTACACCCTATAACATGGACCGTTTTGTTTTTTCAGCTAGATAAAAGAAAAAGAAAGAAAGAGAGAATCATTTCTGTGGCTGACAAGTTATAAACGATGAACAAATAATAATAACAATAAAAAAGACATCTATTGTCGAGGCTTTTGTGCATTCATGAGCAACAGCAGGTTTACAGCAACTTCTACTCCAAGCAACTCCTTATTGTACTATTTCTAGCAATACTTAAGTGAATCAACCATATTACAGCTAGATGGTACAATAGACAACGTAAAGAGGCCTCTTATACTCCTAGTGCTAGTTTGGCAATCAGTAGACCTATTGAAAATCAGCATAAAAAGCTATATGCCACAACATGTTCATGTTTAGGAATGGCTATGTAGGAACTCCTCCCTAAAAACTGTCCCAGAAACATGTCAGGAAAAGCAACAGGCAGAGAAGCAGGCAACTATCCACACTATTTTTTTTTGATAAGTAAGTTAATATATTAGAAAGAAGGCATTAAGGGAATGCCGCCCTATACAAAAAGAGGCCAAAAACACAAAAAGGCCCTATACCCCACCCCTATTTGACAATAAAAGCTCAAACCAATCTACAAATTGATCAATGGAGGGATTACATTCTCCCTTGTCCCAACTATACAAACTACTTACTACAAAACTCTTAATTCTAAATAAAGGCTTTTCGACCCCTTCAAAGCATCTTGAATTTCTTTCCTGCCAAATAGTCCACATCAAACAAAGAGGGATCATGGCCCAAACACGCTTCCTTCTCTTGCCCACTCTAGCCCCGTTCCAAGCAACTATCCACACTATTACTAACACATCAATGCTGCAACAAAATAGGAGAAGCTCATTATAGCACTTGGTTGCAGCCTTGCAGGAAATTAACACTGACCTGATATAAGAAGAGAAGTAATCCATGCATAAAATGTACCCATCTTGGCGGAGCTGAATCCAGGTGAGGTGAATATATCTGAAACATGTCCAACATGTCAAACTAAAGAGATAAACACGTTTTGCACAAAAATCACTTGAAATCGATGTAATTAAGGAAATAACACCACTCACATAGCCAAGTAGTGCAGACGTAACCAAGAACATGAACCCTGTAAGTGTAATCTGACCAAAAAATAAAAAAAATTTGCACAACCTATTACATAAAGGAACAAGCAATAATTGTCCATACTTGAAAAATATGGCCGGGGCAAGATTAAGTAAGTGGATGAAGTTTACCATGTTGGGTCTAGAAAAGCATCCAGTGCATGCAGTGACAAAAGGAGCAGTTAGTGTCTTTCAATAAAAGATTACGAGACCTGCCTCATAAAACTCACAACAGAGTCAACAGACTATGAGCAAGGAATAAGAGTCGAAACGAAAGAATTTCATAAGCTTTTGCTCCAACTTCCCATAGCATCTACTTTTGAATAAGATTGCAATTAAAAGGCTCCCTAACTTGGGATAAAAAATTTGTTGAAAGTTCATAGAAACAACTTTTGTGAAAGTTACAAGGGTTCAAGAGAGAATTTCACCAGCTACAAATCCTGAGCTGCTTGTTCTAAGTGGCATGTACATGTGCAGGCTCACATACAAAATGAAAAATGCCCACTTGCTCGGTAAAAAAATTTGTTCAGTAACTTAATCAGACCTAGATCTTTGGAAAATCTTAAGAGAAATTATCTTAACACAAGATTCATTAAGATGGCATGCCACACGATTACAGGTTTAGGAGTTCACAAAAGTCCAGCTGATATAGAGAAATGAAAGTTTCTGAAATGTACACAATTCCACCTCTCAAACAGACTAATGCTATTCAGCCTCAGGAAAAATCTTTGCACAACTTAAGCTTGATGATCATTAACCCTAGCCAATATGATTTATGCCCTTCAACCCATTAGTCGGTGTGATTCAACACTGAGGTCCTAGGTTGTTATGTAAGCAAGTGAGCAAGTAACAAATTGCAGATTTCAGAAGTGGCACAGTAAGATCGAGAAGCTCGTGGGAGCATTTTTTCCTGTAGAAATGGATGATTTTAATCACCAAGGGCTCTCCATTATAAAGGCTTTGGTGGAAGCACTCCATCCAATACATATGCTTGAGTTTATTGGCATACATCTGAATTAGTCAATAACCCTTATGTTTTGTTCCCCAACAAACAACTAAAGCAACATATTAAGAAAACCATTTGTTAAACAAAAGCCTAGATTAGTTTGTTTTACAATTACCCATTTGAGTGCTAAACTAGGTGTCTAGAGGATCAAGCCTATTTATCCGCATTTTACTTGTGTTTCTTCGGATCAGGATGCATTGAAGTGTCTGTATTATACTTCCAAAGGGGCATGCTATTTCATAATCTAGCATCCAACACACCACAACATATACACATACATACACACACATATATCAAGCAAAAACAATAAAAGCAAATCTTCAAACAAATTGAGAAATAATAAACTTACGGCATCCAGAGTGGAAAGAAATTGACAAAGCGACTCCAGAAGGGCTGTAGAACATATTTAGCGACATACGAATGGTCCACTCCGCTGTACTTGTATCTATGCAGTGCAGCAACACCATGAGACCCTATATACCCCATTCTTCTCTATGATCGTACAAAAACACTGCACAAACACTGAGCCACTGAAATCCAAAACAAAAATACTCAGCAGCAGACACAAGGGGGTGCCGCCCGGCCCCTGCACGCTTCAAATATGCCCACTCATTATACTAGTTTTTCCAAGTTTATTAAGAAAATCTAGGAAATTGGCCCCTGCAACTACTACCTTGGGTGGGGAAAAAAATCTTAAAGTTCCTATGTGTGGAAAAAAATCCTTTCAAGTTATCAATCATTTTAAATTGCGTGTATAAAATCAAATTGCAGCTACACACTTACACACAATCTCGTCTATTCTTCAGACCTCGCAATATATACTTACGAAATGGTGTTTATCTTTTGCTATCATTATGAAATACACACGCGGTTCGGCCTCTGCTAGACTCAAATCATACGTCCGCCACCGCAGATAATTCAAAAGCTGTTCTACATACCGACATTGTATTAATACACACAGATTTGAGGATATGTAAGTGAGTCTGAAACTTACAGAAATGAGTAATGCGGGTGGATGAGGAGAAGGAGACGAAACCCTAAAATTTGAGAGTGGAGAGAGAAAGAGAACGACGAAGAAACAGATCCGGCGGTGGTTTTAAGTGATCTTTGGCATTGGCGCCGGCGCTGATTTTGCTTCAGCGAATGAACGGATTGCGTTTCGATATT
This sequence comes from Rhododendron ferrugineum, assembly GCA_025642025.1. Lineage (NCBI taxonomy): Eukaryota > Viridiplantae > Streptophyta > Magnoliopsida > Ericales > Ericaceae > Rhododendron > Rhododendron ferrugineum. The sequence continues at coordinate 19,241,910 of JAOTQK010000003.1, forward strand.
TGAAATGAATTTCCAGTTTTGGCCCGTGATTTATTAGTGCTAGCAAATTGTGCTAGGCATGTTTTAACGTCTACGGTTAGGCCCTTTTTCTACAATTGTCTGGTGACTGGTTAATACTCTTTTTTTTTTTTTCCCCCTAGGTTGTAAATCGCATGAGACTGACCTGAAATAAAAAGGTAGTCTCAAACAATCAAACAGTAGTTTTTCCCTCGTAAGATGCTCTGCATAGTATCCACCAGATTACTTAATTAAACAAATTGGGTAGCTTAATGTATTCATAGGGCTTGTTGTTTCGTCGGACATGAATAACGTGGTTGGTGGGGATATGCAATGCCATGAATAAGGTGGTTGGGGGGAGGGGGG
>JAOTQK010000003.1:19242372-19259914 GCA_025642025.1 Rhododendron ferrugineum
AATCTTGTTTTCAACAGCTATTTACCGAAATGTATGTATGATTTTCGTATGTAGTAGTTCGGCAGTTGTTTACCGAAAGTTGAACATATTTTCGACATGTAGTTACCGAAATATAATCTTGGAAATTTTTAACGGGTTACGGGAGAAAATATGGAGCTGCGAATAGTCGCCCCCTATAAGATAGGATGAACAAATACAATAAATTTGGACTATTGGTTCAGAGATGGGTGGTATGTCCTACAGAGCGCATTTGTAATCCCACGGGGTGGTAATGCATAAACTCCCATGTTGTAAGATAATAGTCCAATGGGATGTTAGATTGTGTCCACCAATAACGGGATGTAACATTCCAAGGGACAAGTGAGCCCTCACCCCTATTCTCCCACGTAACAAACAAGCCATAGGTTACGTATGTCATTCTGATCAAGATCATCCGTATATGGATCATTATTTATTACTATTCAGTTTGGAAGTCTCATAAGTAATGAAAAGGTTTTTGTACTTTCGAATTTCAATTGTGTAAAAATGTATTTAATGGAGTTCTTGGCACCCTTAGGCCACAACCCAAATGTCTCAATTTTAAACAGGTTAAATAGTTTGATTTACTTTGCATATTCATAGAAAATACCTTAACCAAAAAAAAACCCCAAGTGAAGAGAAACCCAAATTTGCTGGCAATCAATGGGGGTTGGCACCGGCCCAACGAGTTGGGCCATTGGCATTGATAAAACAACCCACATGTATTCGTCGTCATCGTCGTCATCATCATCATCATTATCATGACAATGGTTATGCATTATGTGGTTGTGTGAATATCCAAAATCATTGTCCTTATATAGAACCTGCAATTCTTGGAGTAGCCCATATCTTTCCTATTTGTTCTTTTTTGTGAACGGACTTTCAGGTTTTAGTCCGAGGAGGGGATGAAAACCACAGCCACCTAAACGGCAAAACTTTGCCTAACTTTTTGGCACGAAGACCGCCTCATGCCCTCATCTATAAGTAAATGAATGTTATTAGTTAGTGAAATTACACGGCGACCGTCTCATTTATACGTTTTGGACACGAACACCTCTAACTTTTAAAAAAGCCCAAACGCACCCGATTACCGAGAGCTTCTTTTTTCCTTTTGATTTTTTCATACCCTACCCTACCATACCTACGTACGGATACAATTTCCTCTACTATTATGGGCTAAGCTTTGAATGCACATTGAATTACATATTAACTGCATGTCTATATTGGCAACGGATATTAGGATCCCTTCAACATAAAAAATAAAAGCATGGATTCCTCAAAATTCGTAAGAAAATTACTAAAATATATATGGTGTCATGATGATACAATAGTTAAGAAATTACTTAAATAGGAACGTTCAATGGTCAAACCCTAGTTAATATGAGAGATTTTGTAAATTTTTGAGACCCCCATAAAATCGAGAAAATTGTCAAAAATCCATCACTCTCTATATATAATACACAGACCATCAACCTCCAATATTATTCAGAAAAGTCCCTCTCTTTCTAAACTCTCACCACTTTCTCTTTGTTTCCTCAAAATTTCCATAGCCATGGACTCTTCACTTCATCAACAACTCCTACCCACCATCTTCCTCTCCGCCCTCCCTCTCCTCCTCTTCATTCTTTTCGTCTCCCGGTCGCGTCGAAAGCTCCCGTACCCGCCAGGCCCGCCGGGCTTTCCCGTGATCGGAAACATGTTGATGATGGACGAGTTGACTCACCGTGGCCTAGCCCGGCTCGCAAACAAGTACGGCGGGCTCTTCCACATGAAAATGGGTGGGCTACATATGGTGGCCGTCTCGACACCGGATATGGCCCGTGAAGTGCTCCAGGCCCAGGACGGGGTTTTCTCGAACCGGCCGGCGACGGACGCCATCAGTTACTTGACCTACGATCGAGCTGATATGGCGTTTGCCCATTATGGACCGTTTTGGCGTCAAATGCGAAAGATTTGTGTTATGAAGGTTTTGTTCGAATTAATATAGTAATTTTATTTTATGTTTGAAAAGGGTCTTGGCCTTGCTAGGCGCCTACTCTATTTTTATTTTTATTTTTTTTATAAAAAACAACGCATAGTAGACGGTGGATAATATGCATATAATGTTAAATTAATTACTGTAGAACTTCAATACACAATTCACGGTTACCAACACACTTACATAGATATCAAAACTTCTTTTTTTTCGGGCATTGATGCACATTCTACAAATATCCACCACAAGTGGTTATCATTTTCCTTATTGTTTCATGCAATTTTTATCGAAATGAACGCTCACATCCTTAGTTATTACTAATTAAATTGGGTGAAGCCACTAGGCGGTAGACAATATACGTATAATGCCAAATAAAATTAGAATTTCAATACACAGTTCACACACACACACATATATATATATATATATATATATATCAATACATTTATAAAACATTTTCTTGGATATCGATACACCTTTTACAAATTATCCACACCACCCTAAGAGGTGTGGTTATCATTTTCCTTATTGTTTTAGGCAATTTTTATCGAAATGAACGCTGAGATCTTAGTTATTACTCAATGTTCATTTCGATAATATTCCTATAATGCCAAATAAAATTAGAATTTCAATACACAGTTCACATATATCAATACATTTTCTTGGATATCGATGCACTTTTTACAAATTATCCACCACCCTAAGAGGTGTGGTTATCATTTTCCTTATTGTTTTAGGCGATTTTTATCGAAATGAACGTTGAGATCCTAGTTATTACTAATTGAATTCGGTGGGAGCCATAGGATAGTATGGACCATATCTTAAAGTTATGGGGAATATCTTAAAAATTATTATTATTAGTTATTACTAATTGAATTCGGTGGAGCCATGGGATATTATGGGCCATATCTTTACAAGAAAAAATATGACTTTAAAATAATGGTAGACGACAAATCTCGTGTATTTCATTGCTCTTATAGGATATTTTATCATCTATTTTTGCATATTTTAGTTATGTATCTTATGCACTTCAGTTGCTTAATGATCCTCTCCTGTATCAGAGATCATGTTTCGAAAAACCTGTAGCATGCATATAGTTCTTTTTAACACTTTGCTTTCTTCTATAGATTTTATTTCCTTGTGTGAAATGATCTTCTTGATTCATTCACTTCAATAGATTTATTGTGTGACCAAGATGCACTTTTTATCGATTATCCATTGCTTTCTGTCTTAATTTCGCAATTTTTCAAAAATTTAAAATAGGTATTCAGCCGAAAACGAGCCGAGTCATGGGCTTCGGTACGCGAAGAAGTCGACTCACTGATCCAAAACATGGCCACCAAAGCTGGATCGCCGGTTAACATCGGCGAGTCGGTCTTTGCCTTAACGAGAAACATAACATATAGGGCCGCGTTTGGATCCATATCACACCAAGGCCAAGACGAGTTTGTCAAAATCCTGCAAGAGTTTTCGAAGCTCTTCGGAGCTTTCAACATCGCCGATTTCTTCCCGTCTCTCGGTTGGATTTACGGGAGGGAATTCAGCAAGCGGCTAGAAACGGCTCGCCTTTCGCTGGATGAGTTTATCGATCGGGTTATCGATGATCATATGGAGAAGAAGATGAGAGACCAAGAGGGGTGCGATGAGGGCGAAGCAGTGGATACGGATATGGTGGACGAGTTGATGGCGTTTTATAGTGATGATGGAAGCAAAGGGAATGGGGATGAGCTGAAGATCACTAGAGACAACATCAAAGCTCTCATTATGGTAAGAAACTGAACATATCCTGGGTGATGCTTGTTATCGTTGCTTGTGTCTAGTAAAACGTAGGAGATGTCTTCCCTGCAGTTGGGAAGCAAAGTGCACGCCCTAACACGATTTTTTCCATGGTCAAAAGTTCTCGTCGATCGAGCTCTATCATGTGAACGATTTCGATCATTAAACAAAGTCCAAAAAGAGCACCGAAAATGGGGAAAGCCATCTCCAAAACGTATGCCACGCAATCACATATGCTCGTGTTAGGACAACTTATTGTGGTACTCAATTTCAGCAAAATTAACATTTTGCTATGAGATTTTTGATGGTTTTGCACGCGACACGTTTACACCAATAAAGCTTTACTGGTACTCATCATTCATGATGTTTGAATATCGTTGGACATGACACGTGAGCACCAATAAAATGTACCGGGTGATGCTTGTTATCATTGCTTGTGTCTAGTAAAACGTAGGAGATGACTTCCCTGCAGTTGGGAAGCAAACTGCACGCCCTGACATGTTTTTTTCCATGGTCAAAGTACTCGTCGAGCTCTATTATATGACCAATTTCGATCATCAAACAAAACCCAAAAAGAGCACCGAAAATGGGGAAAGCCATCTCCAAAACGTATGCCACGCATTATGGAGGACACATATGCTCGTGTTAGGATAAACTTGTTTCGGTACTCAATTTCAGCAAAATTAACATTTCTTTATGAGATTTTTGATGGTTTTGCACGCGATTCATACAGGACGTGATGTTTGGCGGCACCGAAACCGTAGCGTCGGCTATCGAGTGGGCAATGGCGGAGCTACTAAAGAGCCGAGACGACCTAAAAAGGGTCCAAGAAGAACTCGCTGCAGTCGTTGGCTTAGACCGAAAAGTCAACGATTCCAACCTCGAAAACCTCCCCTTCTTCAAATGCGTTGTCAAAGAGATCCTCCGCCTCCACCCTCCCATCCCCCTCCTCCTCCACGAGTCTGCTGTGGACACCACCATAGCCGGTTTCCGAATCCCGGCTAAGTCACGTGTCATGATCAATGCGTGGGCCATAGGCCGCGACGCAGGCGCCTGGGAAGACCCGGACTCGTTCAAGCCATCCAGGTTTTTGGAGGATGGGGCACCGGATTTTAAAGGGAGTCATTTCGAGCTTATTCCGTTCGGGTCGGGTCGGAGGTCGTGCCCCGGTATGCAACTCGGACTCTATGCAATGGAGCTAGCTGTGGCCCATATGTGTCATTGCTTTACGTGGGAGTTACCTGATGGAATGAAGCCGAGTGAGCTTGACATGAGCGACATGTTCGGACTCACTGCACCGAAGGCGAGTCGACTCATTGCCGTGCCGAGTCCTCGCTTGTTGGGCTCACTCGATTAATTGAAAAAACGAGCAAGGAAGATAACAACGGTTCACAAACAATGTGTGTGGCCTAGACTTAATTATATGAGAGGGTTCAAGATTGAACACAGTATTTAGTAGATGGAAAAAATCAATTGGATTGATCATTTATGTCTTTGCTTCAGTTCATGTAAAATTGTACAGTAAATGATTATGGAGATTGGTGCCTAATTTTACTTAACTGCTTATATTGTGTCTGAATCAAAGCGCAAAATAGGTAAAGATTCAGCGATAAAATCATAACTAAATAATCTAACTAATAAGCAAGGTTACAAGATGGGCCTCAAAACCGTTGTGCGTCGTCATTCTTTCTTTCTCATCCGGCGATGTTCTTTTGTCAAAATTCAGAACCGAAACCTCCTTAAAGTCGTGTGGCCGCACATAAACCGAAGGCTCCTTGCCACAGGAATTTCGGGATATGCCAACTGTGTCATTCATTTGAGCCATCATGAGATTCAAGATTAAGTTGTGGGTAAGGATAGGCAATGGGACAGTGATAAATTCAAGTAATTGCAGCCTAGTTCTTACCTTAGCAATGTAATATAGCTGATCTCACAAAAATGGCATCAAAGTTGGTCTGAGATTGTGGACCTTATTTCTTCCTACTCTTCACAACACCATCCAATAAAGATATAAAACCTCCCTTTTTTTGTGAGAGACTGGATTATGGGGACTCGAATTCACCCCACAACAGGCAAACAAATCAACAAGTGACTACATCTAAATGTAGAATACATGAGCATTATTCAAACTTACGCATACATACACAAAACATAATCTAGTACATTGTGACTTTCATTGACTTCTCAAGAAAGCTTTGGGTCTACTTCATGAAAGGTGAAATCCGAAGTGTTCTCCAAATTCATGGAATGGAAAGCGGAAGTAAACTCCGCCCTTATCAGCTCAAATATTAAGTTACAAGGCCAGTGCTAGAGTACCCAATTCATCATCAAAGCGTTAGGGCAAACGTCAGAAAAATACGAAAAAAAGCAGTAGATCAGTTGCCTATAAGTCGGTTTACCGTAAACCAGAGCGTAACATATCTATACACGTGTATAAAAACAATAGCCACCACAATGAAGATTCATACAGAAAAGTTAACACGGTAAGAGAAGCAAAACATCTCATACAATTGCAAAAACTTTTCATGGAAATACAGTTTCAGGAACACAAATCTTACTTGCAGATGTGAGAAAACAACAGAATCGTTAGGTCCTTGTTGACATATATTGCTAAGGAAACTGAATCACACATCTTTCACATTGGCACCTTCAATCTAAAAGTTTTGAAGGTACCTACAGTACAAAAGGAAGGGAAAAAAAGAGTTGCGCCAAGTAAATGGTGTTTATCAAATGGAGTGCAGAGAACAGAACCACTCAATTAGAATTTGCTTCTTTTGAAAGCAAAAAAATGAATATTTGACGATGCCACCAGTATTTCCTAGGTTTTGAGCAGATTGCCTGTGACTGTCAAAGCTCATACCCTATAGAAAGATACGGACTATGGCAAGACCCACGGCAGAGATCGAGGCAAGTGTACCTATACAGACCTTGATCACGTCATACTTTGCTGCTTCCAGCTGGGCTCGTAATGCATGAATTTCCTGCAGATGGAACAAAAGTGAAATAAATGCTTCAAGTCGACAAGGAGAAAACACATTCAATTTCCACAAAATGCATATCATAAAGCTCACTCGATCGAGCTTGTTGGTGAGGTTGGTTGTTTCTGCATTTTGATTGGTGAGTTCGTCCCGTATGCGCCTGCACTTAGTTGCAGTTAACAATCAAATGGTGGTGAAAATAAAGAAAAATTAACTGAAAAGGCAGGGGAGGCCTTTTCTCACCCTCTTTCAAGATTCAAATCCAAACGCTGCCCAGCTGTGACCTTGTCGATCTCATACCTGTTTTAGAGCACATTTGTGTTGCCCTGATAAGTTTATGGTAGACAATATGATGGAAATAAAAAATAAAAAATAAATACATACTGCTTTAAAAACAAACCTTAGTTCATTGCGCATTTTCTCTATGTCATTCCGAAGCTTTTCAGTCTCACGTTGCAACAGAGAAAAATGATGCTCCTGCAGCAAAGATTATTCTCTATAACCATCGTAAAGGTGTAACACAACACATGCTATGAACTGGGAATGCTAATTAGCGCTAGTTGAAACATAATGTAATCAGATATATGTTCAGTATATAACAAAATCATAATGATTGGTTTAGGGAAATTCAGTTAGGATAAAACCACAATATAATTAAAAATGAGTAAACTTAAGCATGCATGGAATCCATATTGGCCTTGCCTTTTTCAAACTTTAGAAAAAGCCAAAAATAACCAAAATAAGCCAACCATATTGATGGGCTGCATGTCATTACATTGACAATGGGACCACCAAAAGTTTGACTAGTGTTGCCACGTAAGCAGAGAGTAAACGGGAGAGAGAGAAGCGACAGAAGCGGACTGAGAGAGATTTAATGCATGCATGTGCATGTGTATTGGTTGTGCAGTAAATCACGACAATACTGTAAAATTACACCCCACAGGACCTACACAGGATTGCACTTATAGGGCAAGGATTCCCCAAGCCATGACCTAAAAAATTGGGATTGGCTAGGCATTATCTCATTTTTTTTTGCCAAAACATAAAAAAGTTTAGAAAAGACAACAAAAAAAATCACTTTTGGTTAGCCCAAAATGTTAAACATGTATTCTCTATTGTTGATATTCGGTGAACATATATCACCAACATGTGTTTCAGTATATGTTGATTGTTGAGGTAGATAAATTAGGTAGTATTTATTGCATTTTTAGGAATGAAAAAGAGGGTATAAAAGGCTAAAGACAAGAGATGAAGGCAAAATGGAGAATGAATCTCCCCTTTTGCCTAACCTCGCCAATTTCCGTCACCTTTAGTGACAGCTGACTAACGGCTGGGGGTATGTGCCGCCGACATCCAAACCAGAAGGGAGGACAGTGCAACGGCTGGGGGTATGTGCAATCGACATCTAAACCAGAAGGGAGGACAGTGCAATTTCTGAAACCTGAGGGGAGGTTTGTGTCGTCAGAAACCTCAGGAGAGGTAAGTGAAATTTACCCTAAAAGAAGAGGAATAAGTTATCGAAGATTTTGCGCCATCAGAATTTTCGTTCATAGTAAAGTTTCAAAGGCATGAATAAAATCTACATGTTTGTGAGATTTATGGCAATCATATGCAACATATGCATATTGATGCTCTGGACTATAAATGAAGGAAGCATGGTAATATGCACAAAAATTGAATTGAGTCTCTAAGCCTGCCCTCTCTGATGTTATTTGGCTTTGATTTGAGGGCATGGTTCGGGCAGCAAAACATGTTCAGGGGGCCACTGTTTCAGTGGTATTCTGAGAACAACCACTTTGTGCATATTGCCAAAGGTTAGGTCTGTCTCCAATCCTCCCCCGCCCATACCCCCAATGATTGGGGACTATATGGGTTCTGTTGTTGTTGTTGTTGCAACATATGCAGTCTTGTCCTCCTTAAGTCCATGTTCCATTTTGTGTGCTCAAAGAATCATTTATATCATCCATGTATACAAACTATCTCTTTCATCTTTGTCAAACTTCCTCTCAAACCTACTTGTACCATCTCATGTATCTATTCATTCTTATCCTCCTTTTGAGCACACAAAACACTTGAAGCACTTCTTCCGGTACTCAGCTTTGTCTAGGAAGCATCACCACCTCAGTTTAGTTTCATCAACTAAACCAAGCTCCATCATACCTATACATGGATATTCACCTCATCCATATCTATAGACTCATACAGGCTTGATGCATATCCTTAATGTGAACGAACGATTGCAGAAATCATTAATACTTCCAACGGTATGGTCATTACCACCATAGTTTCACTACATATGTCCATCATTTCATTGAACCTACTTCTACCGTCATTTTTCTTTTCCAAAACCATCAATTTCATATCTCAAGAGACCCTATCATATTCTTCTTTACTACACATCCATTTTCATAAGCTCATTAACAAACAAATTGCTTTCATTATCTCTCAGGCATAGGTCTAAATTTATTATATCAAATAACTGTTTCCAGTCTCAACCTATGCTCAATACGCTCAGACAATTGTACAGTACGACAATTAAACCTAACATTGCTACAGTTTCTACAAACCTTGAATAGCTCCTAAATTTTTAATTAGCTAGTCATCTGGTGTTCATTTTCTCCACCACAGTATGCTGAAAAGTTAATGTGAAGTTGTGAACCAAAATAAACACACATCGCTTAGCCACTTGCAAACCTTATTAGTGGTGTCATCTGACCTTAGAACTCAATACGCTTACAAACTTTTCAAAGATTCTCCATATTAGAGACCCTAATGCAATTAATGAATTTTTTTTTCGCCGTTCATAAAAAAGAGACCCTAATGCAACATTGAAGTCTACCCCTGCAGAGTCCTGCCAAGTGCCAATCACCCCACTACCTATCATTTCCGTCTTGAGCTAAATGCCTGTGTGATTTTCATCAATAACCTCGCCCCTCCTCTACGATTTCCTCATTTTGCACCAAAACTTAAGAATCCTTATTCTCGATACACCTAACATGACTAAAGCTCTAGCCTTCATCTCTCTCAGCTATCTCCCCCTCCTTGGTGATTAAATTATTAATACATGTGATCCAATTTGTAAAGGGGGTAAAAAGAAAGAAAAAAGGTACCAAAACACCCATGTTTGATGCTGCAGAAAGATTACACCCATATGATCTTATTTGAATTCGACGTTAAGTTCTTCTATATGCAAGAATAGATGACAATTTGGCATTTGGTAGACTATTTTATGGATTTTTTACAAGTTACACTTTCTAAACTTCCTTGTCGTAATGTTTATTACTTGAGAAATTGGTGTATGCTATTTTTGATATTTTTTCTTCGTAATACAAAACACATGACTAAAACTCTGGAGTCTGGTCTTCATCTCTCTCAGTTTTCTCCCCGTCCTTAGTGATTAACTTACGAATAAGGGTGATCCTACTCGTAAAGGGGGTAAAAAGAAAGAAAAAGGTATGGAAATAACCATGTGGCATAAAGATTATAAATCAGAAAGACTAGGAACCTTTGGAAAACAGAAATGCAGAAACCAATTAGTACCTGGGAACTTTCTACTTCAGATTTGAACTTGGACAGGTTCGCATCTTGAACCATTGAAACCTTCAAAAACACAAACACACACAAAAAAAGAACATTACCTTGATCGGGCCCAAAGTAATGCAATTGTTTTCTTACTATGAATGTATCACATGGTGTTTAATCCAAAAGACAAAAACAATATTTGCCAAATAACCACACATTGCCAGACTTAAAAAAAAAACGATATACCAAACTTCTCATAAACCTTACTTTCTCCATTTGTCCTTTAGAAACAAAAGTGTGAGCCACATTCTCCAAGCTATCATTCAAAACCTCAGTAATTGCAGATGTTATTGCCTCTGCCTGCTTGGAAGGCACACCTTGTGCTTCTAAACTCCTCACCTGTCGTAACAACCAAGTACCTTGTCATTCTATCAACAAAATTATTTCCAACAACAAAATACTGGCTACTAAGCACCTCATTGTTAACTGACACACAAATACGAGATAAATGAAGGTTCAATATCCCAAATCAACAAACAAATAGGCAGTTTTTTGCTGTTTAGAACAAAAGCAAACAAAACAAGAAAAAAACAACTGTTTCTTGGACTGACTATTTCAGATTGTCATTTCCAGGGCTGATAAAGGAACCAGCTCGAGTTGAACTTGTATTCGCTCGTTAAAAGCTCGTTCCAGATCGGATTATTATGTAAACAAACAAAACTTGAGCATTTTTTTGAGCTCGTTAAGCTTTCCAACCACCAAGCTCGAACAAGCTAATACTCGGCTCAGCTTGCTCAGCTCAAGATGTATAAGATTCAAGCTACTCATGTTCGGCAAGGTTAAAGCTTCCTCGGCTCGTCATAAACAAAATAAGCTTGAATACAACTTAAAACTGGTTAAGTTTTCAAATTCAAACAAAGCTCGAACAACCAAATGCTCGTCATTTCTTTTGTTTCCTCCTTTCCTTAACATTAAAAAATAACATCAGAAAGATAAGAAGGTAGTAAATTTTACCAGCGCTAACGTGTCAACGAGGAAAACACGTTTTCCATTAGGTTTAGCAAGCTGAGAGATGTGCCTAGAGTCAAATCGGTTGACACTCGAATTCGACGACGAAGAACCGCTGACATTCGTCCAATATCCCTCCAATTGGAGCTTCTCAGCAGCGGGACCAGACGCCTTGGACGTATTAAACCGTCGTAGTTTGGTCAACGATAGTCCAGAATACGCACCGAATTGAACCGCTCGCTTGCACGCCGCCATTCCTCGAAAACGTAGTACGAAATCTTCGAAGCAAATGAAAGAGGTATCGACGACCGGATGGATTGCTACGAAAAGAGGAAGGGCAGTTTGGTCATTGTTGACCTAGGTGGAAATTCTTCGAATTGGTTTCCTGATGATCAACCAGATAGAACAAGGCGTTCAATCCTAGAAGATCAACTAACAACTAACAATTTCTCTCTCTCTCTCTCTCTCTCTCTCTCTCTCTCTCTCCAAGGAAACCAATTAGAAGAGAGAGATTTCAAAAATAGGTCTTCGATTTCAAAAATTGGAGGTGATCGCTATGAAACAGTTTCTTTGATTGATTGGTAAGGGGGGAAAGGAGAGAAGGCGCTTTCGCTTGCTATATCTGTCGTTAAATACGCTTCGGAGATATACGCGGAAGGATGATTTGGTTCTTTGGTTTTTTTGCCCAAATAGCCTTCACAATGTCTGCGTGCTAATCTTTCCTTCTCTTTCTTCGGGGGACTTTTTATCTTAGGCCGCGTTTGGACAAGTGATTTTCAGAAGGAAAATGATTTTGTCAACTCATTTTTTTTTGTTAACGTCACCCTCCTGCAAATGTATTTTTTATGCAAAAATACGCTTGAAAAGGAGTGACGTTAACCAAAAAAAAAATAAGTGGCAAAATCAGTAGTCTTTTCAAAAACAGAAATCAGATTATTTTTCCTCCCTCTCCCTTCTTTTTTATTTCGCCCGGTTAATACCTCCACGAGTCTAACTGTCTAGGAGACATCCGGTTATAAAAAAACAAGAAAGTCTAAGAGAAGCAAACAGATCCTCAATTATCGGAAAATGTCATCAATGGAATATGGGGGTGGTTTGTGCTCTAGTTAAAATTGGTCAAACCATAGACTTATCACGTATTAAGAGCTCGTTTCCATGACAGGTATAAGCATCGAATTAGACTTTTATGCCTAACGTGTGATCACATAGCTGAAGTTCGGTTAAAATTCTCTTTATTTCAACTAAACATGTTTGTTATTTCAATTATAAACGTGCATCGATCGTATATGTAAATTCATAAAATGGAGTATAAAATACAATACCATGAGAAGAGTGGTATTATTGATGTCATTATTGTTGGGGCAAATATATCTCACGGGACGATGCATTCATTCACTACTAAATATTGTGAAGCAAACCTATCCTAAGTATATACTGGAGTTAGAGATAATCAAGTTTAAGAAATACCAAGATATATATATATATATATATATATATATATATAAGCATGTAAATAGTAGGAGTACTAATCTTTACACGCATTCTACCAACCCAAAAGAAAACTTGTTGGAAGCCTTGTTGTAATGACCTGTATCTGAATTATCATCTGAATTATCCCATTTTTTCAGTTTTATACCTCCAACAACAACAATCACTAAAATAATAACCATAAAAAAAGCTCAACGCCAAAACGCCAAAATGCCAAAAAAAAAAAAAAGAAGAAAAAGAAGAAAGAAACTGTAGTTTTTGGTAGAGTATTATTGCCAAAAAGGTAAATTAACGGTGCTGCTAAACTGCAGAAGTTCTACAATTATAATAAACCACCAAAAGGATGAAGAAACTCAAAAAACTGCCTAATTAGCAAAATCTGTACAATATCCTGCGTCGCTATTTGCCCACTGCTACGAGATTCGAGAGTTTCACGTGTGCAGCATATCGCAATAAGTTCCCTTCTTGCAATGCCCGTGCTTATGGTAAGGGCAAACTGTATTCGGACCTTTCAGTCCGCCACCACTGCCACTGCCAAATGACGACTGCCTGGTGTTGTTCCACCGCTCGCCGCCGCCAAAACCACCCCTATCCCTTTGGCCCGAGAAACTATTATTCCGATTGTGTTGTTTATCGTCTCCCCGCATCCCGGAATTCCCAGGAGCCGATGAGCCCCACCCTGGATTTGAATTTCCAGGTGCTGCTGGCCCTTGAACAGTAGTGGTTCCTGGATTTCCATTTGGGGTGCCCCAAACAGGATTCACATTTCCCGGCGCCTGTCCTTGAACATTGTATCCTGTATTCCCAGTCGGTGCAACCCAGCCAGGATTTCCATTTGCTGGTTGAATACCAGATCCCAGATTACCTACTTGTGGGATACCAGATCCTGGATTACCTGTTTGTGGAACCCAGCCTGGGTTTACATTACCCGGCGGAATACCTTGAACCATAGCTCCGGGATTTCCAGTGGTTGCAACCCATCCTGGATTAATAGTCCCTTGAACAGGGGCCCCCCAATTCATATTTGTAGCTCCAGGTGCGGGTCCTACCCAACCCATGTTTGGATTTCCAGGCATCGGAACCCAGACAGTATTTACATTATTTTGCCCAGGGGGAAAAGCATTATTTTGGGCCACACCCATGCCCCAAGGTACATTGGGAGGAGCTGCAGGCTGGATGTTAGGTTGATTATTCGCAACAACTGGAGGCCTCCAAGGATCAGGTTGAGGAAAAGCTGGGAAAACTTGAGTGGAGAAGTTTCCAGTAGGATTCTGGATAGTAGATGGAACACCACCCCATTGACCATAAGCTGGAAGTGAAGGATTAGGTTCGGAATTCTGAGCTGCAGCGCCACCCCAGGTTTGAGTAGTTTCAGTCCCTGCATTTTGATGAGGTGCGGCACCCATTTCTTGTGTTTGGACTGAACCAGCTCCCCATTGTTGAGTTTCAACAGAAGGTTGTATCCCATGAGATTCACTGGTCAAAATTGTTTGAGAAGCAGGTAGAGCAGTTGTGGTGCCTACATAAATACCCTGCTGCTCAGATCTAGGAACCAGAAGAGAACTCGAAGAATCATTTTCAGAACCCCTAATAGACTCCCTACCAGAACTCAATACTGAAAGAGGGGTTGAAACACTTAATGATTCCATTGCAGCGTGCTCTTTGCTTCCACTTTGAGTGAACTGACCACTACTGACTGAAGTAGCTACAGAAGGAGAGTGTGTTGGTCCTCCAGTCCATCGTGGAGTACTTGACATTGGAGTGGGAGACGGGAGGTTTGTTGAGTCATTTCTTCGGTAATCAGAACCCAACCTGTCAGCAGAACCTTTAGGGACCTCAACCGAAGGAGTGGCCCAGCCACCTGAAGAACTTGGCTCCAGTTGAGACCGAACACCACCTTCCTTTCTATGGTGTAAAGATGCTCCATAAGGCATCCCAGCAGGTGTGGATGAGAGATGTGGACTATGCACAGTTTGAGGCGGCACTGTAGAATTGTTGTCCATTAATGGCAACTCTTTTTTCTGAAAAAACCTCCCAGCTAACGCATCTTTCAAAAGCAAAGAATCATCTTGCTTTTCAGTGGTTCTCCAAATTCTCAGATCGACGGGAAAGTATCCATTACTATTCCATTTACGCAGCTGAACTAATGAAAATGGTCCTTGAATTTTTCCAGCTGGATCCTGATAATGCCATATTTTCTCGCTTTCGTTGATTTTAGTAGCAGTTTCTGCTACCCCGGCAGCAGCTAGAGATGGCTGCGAAGTTTCTGATGCAGCAGCACCAGAAAACGATTCTGATCTTGCAAAAGAACGGCTATCCCGTCCGATGGTTTCAGAATTGGTACCTAAGCGCAACTTGTCCATGTTCGCTTCTCTGTCTCTCCCCTGATTCCATACATTTTCATTCTTTATCTCACCCACAGCGGTAGCCTCTTCACTTTTGATAGGGAAATCCTTATTAGAGATGTTTCTGTTTGTTTCCCAATTCTTGCCAGAACTTGTCCTTGTACTGCTCCCAGAATCCACTGGAGAAAAATTTCCTCTGCGGGGAGAGATTGGTTCCCTTCCTATCCTGTTAAAGCCAGACCCTTGTGGCCTCGAGAAATTTTCTGCACGTACAAGAGTAAGGTGGAAAATTAATATTATAGCCAAAACGGCTTAATTAAAATCAAAACTAGTCTGGAAACGACATGATAACACAGATTGGACCTTGTTTGTTATCCTCCATTTCAGTATCCTCTTCTTCAGACTCATAACTTGGATCCATTTTTGGGTCTGCATGTATTTTTGGAACTTCCTCGAGCCTACGCATACGCTCTTCAGGTGTTTTCAGAAGCTGCAGTTTCTCTACGCACTCCCTTAGCGTAAAACTCAGTCAAGGATTACTTCCCAACAATCAGAGCAAACTAAGGCCAATAACTCAAATCCAAACAAAACTGCATACTAGTTCACTAGACCCAGCTCATAAACAAAAAGACCACCAACGTCAAACCAGACCTCATATAAGTTTAAATATAGTAAGCAATGAAGTGATGCAACCCTCTAGACAACTAACCTTCGGATATCAGCCATTGATAAAGATGATGATTCTCATGGAATTCTCAAAAAAAAAAAAAAAGACGACGTTAGGTTTGCACAACAGGTGACAAAAAGCTTAGAAAAATCAAACTACACAAATTATTCATAACCAGTTACCGCAACACTGCAACTTAGAGTGATACCTACTAGAGACCTTTTTACAGCCTCATCCCTGGGACCATCCAATATTGTAATTAAGCTTTTGACCAATGTGAAAGCTTTAGTCCTCAAAGACTAAATGAACTTAACAAGATTTAAGTTGGCGATTCTGTCAGCACCAACAGCAGAGTACATGGAGGATCCCTTTGAAGTAAAGCATAAGGATACATATTAACTAGAAGAAGACAGTAAAGTTTCCAGACACATAAAAGGCGGCCAACAACAAACACAGGTTCCTTAACAACCATAGGGTATAAAAGTTACTTTGTGGGTATTGAACATAAACCACTTGGATGGACTTGAGAGATTTCAACCAATAATCTGGTCGAGTTGGTGGGAGATCAATACTTAAGAGTATACTCACATTCTTTTGAAAAACGAAAACACCAACACATTTGTTTATCAGAATTTATAAAAACAATACACATAACTCTACATAGACGCTCTGTAGGCGCACCCAATCCTGCACACGCGACTATCGAGAAAAATTATAATCTCAAAAGCTAAAAGCAACATTCTCTTTGGTGAAGCGGGCATAGACACGAATATGTGTGTGTGCATGCTGATATATGCATACAAGAACAAAATGAATGTGATTCTCTGGGATAGTGCCAATGGATCAATGTATGCACAAGCATGATGACAATAATTACATCACTATGATTGGCCGGCGATTCCAAGACCCAAACCATTTGGAAGCCACACTCTCCCTCATTTTTTTTGGAAGAAAGGAAAGTAGCGACGTCGTGTAACTCATCAAGCCACAAACACTACAAAGTACAAAGCGCATACATATTTAGGCACATCTTCCCACATGAGAGAGAGAGAGAGAGTATTTGATAGTTTATCACAGAACAAACGACAAAGTGAAACTGATATAATCAATGTAGAACCAAGCAGCATGGATAAAAATAAATCTAATCCTAACAATCACCCAATTGCAAATAAGGTGCATAAGAGCCTCATAAACTAACTGAAAAGGATATTCCTTTTTGCGCCCCATATCACTTGCTCGATCACGGAGATGACTAAGCCTCACCGTTTCTGTTTCCAGCCACTGCATTTTCACAAAGAGAATCATGCATCTAACTTTATAACAAAATCCAGACAAAAAAACTGTACATTAAAACCATGGAGACAACTTATGGGACATATCCATAAAAATAATAGATACAAGGGATGAGTGATCATTACGAGCTTTGTAATAAGAAGTATTTAAATCTAAAAAATCATTTGTCTAGCCAATCTGAATCTCTAGAATGATCCCCAAAAAAGGGGAACATGGCCAAAACAAACCTAAACTCAACTCAATGCTTCCTTTTTCTCTGGTTTGGATGAAATACAAATCCATGCTCCACAATATTAGCAAGAACACAATTAATTGAGACTCTTGGAGAAAAGTGAAACAAAACGTTACAAAACACCTTTCCTCCATAGTCTCCATCTCCTAGGCACTGCACAAATTTGGATTCTAGAATCTTTACGCATTTAGATTTTTCCTTCTTTTTTTTTTTCTTTTGGGGGGGGGGGGGGGGGGGGGG
>JAOTQK010000003.1:19279198-19298777 GCA_025642025.1 Rhododendron ferrugineum
AGTTATACTAGGGTGCAAAACCCACAACAATAGAGTTTACCAATGTGGGACAAACAAAATTCAAGGCATTCCCAACACACTCCATACTCCTTCATTACCCAGATGACAAGATCAGAATTTGAGCTATTATCAGACACACACAAACGACCTTCTAATAATCCCAAGCTTTTATAAAGGGTTCCCTTGCTAAGACCAGGGACAGAAGAGAATCCTCGAAATGATTCATTCTCAATGTCGAAAGCACATATCGAAGAAGGACTCTCCATATCACAAATTAGCCAGTGGATGTTTCCATTCAATGTCACACTGTACAAGCGCAAATCATATCCAAACGGGACAGTTCCAATGCTTCTCCATTTGCCAGTTCCGAGCGTGTACACCTCACCTAGATTCTCGTAAGAACAATTCCCTAGAGCCGGATCAGAAAGCGCCTTCTGGTAAATCTGTACCAGCTTGTATTGGCCAGAAATGGAGCTAAATCCAAACCCATAAACGATCACTGAGGGATACCTTGTTCTGTGCTTAGGCTCTGGAACTGTGACATATTGTCTGACCGTTGGGTTGCAAATGAAAAGGCACTCGT
The DNA here is from genome assembly GCA_025642025.1 of Rhododendron ferrugineum. Lineage (NCBI taxonomy): Eukaryota > Viridiplantae > Streptophyta > Magnoliopsida > Ericales > Ericaceae > Rhododendron > Rhododendron ferrugineum. The sequence goes on from JAOTQK010000003.1 coordinate 19,279,782, forward strand.
TTGTGTAATCACAGAAACACAACAACCCGTTGACGGACCCAACCAAGAGGATTTGGCCATCTGGGTAGCAGATTCTGAGATCGAATTTCATGACTGGATCGTAGCGAAGATTCTGGCCGTCGGATTCATCCTGAAATTCGAGTAAGTTGAGAATGTCGGAGTTGGACTCGGGAAGGTAGGATCCCACTTGGTGAACGATAAGGGAGGCGGGTGATCTTGAGAGGTGTAAGTTAGCGAAATAAGGTTCGAGGAGTAGTTTGCGCCAGGATTTGCAAACGGATTTGCAATGGATGATTGTTTTTGTGGGAAGTCTGGAGAGAATGTCGGAGATGATGAACGCGGGTAAATCATTTATGGAGCTACAAAAATCCATTTTTTCTTCAATCCACTTCGAGGGACACAGGTGATATGATGCTTGTTTGTGCTTCCGGGTTATCAGTGGATTGGAATTCATGTGAATCAAGTAGTATATATAAAGTAACATTAAGGAAGGAGAGGATTGGTGGCCACGGCAAGTGTTTTGGAATTGGTCAAATATTCACTGCCTGATCTTTCAACTCCATTATGAAAAATGTGGGGACCAAGAAAAAATAAATACTCAAAAAACGATTTGAAACGTTGGCATCTTTTTGGAGATGACATGACATGCATGTTCACTATTTAATTCTTTCTCTTCGTAATGCTTCTGGAATCTGTTTTGTTTACTCTAGAATGCATCGTCCCCAATTGTCTCGTACGTAGCATTGACAGCATAATAAAATAAAAAGTTAGATTGACAATTGGGAACGATGGACACTAGTTTAACAAAGCAGATTCTAAAACTATTCAGAAGATGACGATATTTGAAGATTTGAAATTTCTTTTCGGGTTATTTATCTTTTTCTGGATCCCTCAATCCTCGGAATCGAAAGTTCAAAGAATTTGAGCAGAGACCAATTACTCAACGTCCCATTTCAGACCACTCTGCCGTGGCCACCAATCCTCTTAGCTTCCTGAATGTTATGAAGAGTCAAAGACTTGCTTCACATATTCAACTGAGAAGAAGAGTCAATGAGAAAATTCTCTAACAATACAATACAATACAAACATGTGCCTGGGTATCAAACTTCAGTCTTCATCATCACGTATCACAGTCTACAAGGTTACCACACCCCTTCAATTGCAGAAAACAAACCAAGATGTTCCAAGCCAAATCCAAGTCTACAAGGTTTCAACCTTTAATTATTCCAGTTATTCTGAAAATAAGATGAGCAAACATCCTTAAACCGTGCTTGGATCAAGGATATTTAGGGAATTACAGAGGATAAAGAAAATAATACGACAGCAAAGCCATAAAACAAGCTTTTTCACTGCTTCTGTACCATTCCTTTTTTGCAAAATCCCTCTACGATTCACATATATAGTACTATTATTTTCACAACCATGGATTAGCTATTTCATAAATCCATCAACAAGTTGGCTATGTTTGAAACTTGAGAAAAGAAATTTAAAAAAAACACAAAATACTGTAATTGAGAAAGAAATGACGGAGACAGTTAAAGATAAATTAGGGTTGCATTTGTTTTTGAAGTTTTCCCTTCTCTTTATTTATGACCAAACAAAGGAATTTTCTAAATTTTCTCTTTCTTTCCACCGGTTCCAAACAGAGCCTCAAGGTGTGCCACCAAATTAAGTGCATCTCCAATGAAGATAGGTAACGTGTTGCTATCTAGATATTGAAAATTGTAAGCTCTTTTTTCGCATTTGCTAGCTAGTGCTTGATCTAATGAAATGTGAAGACTTGTTGTAAACTTTTTTTTCTTAAATAAACGACTAGCAAGTTTCATAACTCTTCAAGTAGCGATAACTCTTTCACCTAGACCTGGGAGCCACTCATATGTGCAGAGAGACATAGAGAGAGTGGCCACAGAGCTAGCACAACGTTAATGGATTGTTAAGTGATGCATTATGGATCATTGAACCGTAATTTTTGAGAAATGAGGATAGTGAACTTATTTTTGAATTGCGGGTAAAGCTCTTGGTTCTGTGATATGGGTTGGCTCTCACATCGAGAGTTTGGATTAAGTGTGTGTGTGTTTAAGAGGGTCCTCATACCTCTATCTAGTCAGCAATTGCCTAGTGGAGGTATTAAGTGGAATTACTCTCTTATCCTTCCATGTTTCAAAAAAAAACTTAGCATTGTGTAGCAAATAGGTTTAAATGACCATTTTGCCCTTGGAGTTCCGGTTCCAAATTAAACCATTTTAGCCTTCGTTGAAAATCGAGTTGCATGCTTGGGTTTTTGAGTAAATTATGGTTTTAGACCAAGTTTAGTGTTGGGCTGGGGTTGGACCAAGTTTAGTGTTGTCTTGGGCCAACTAAGCCCTCCAACGTTGGTGGCAACGGTCTGACAAACCAATTTCTGTTACGGGCCAAAAAGTGAAAAGGAGAAAAGGAGGAGGATAAAATTTGCTTGCTTGTTGCTATGGCAAAGTTGCTGAATCCAAAAAGAAGACCATTCTGATATCTGACAAAATACAAGTACTGTTCTGTTCGTTACTTCACACTTTACGCCCCATTAATTCCCAGCTAGGAAGTGAGTAAGAAATGATGCGTTATTCTTGAGGTTTCATCAGAGAATCCACTGATCGATACGATACCCGCTAACTGCTAACTCAAAACAGTTGGGAGGGACCAGAAAAGCAAACAAAGCTAGTAATTCACACCAATGAGCAAGCAACCTAGCTACCTGCATTCACGTGATGCCCCTTCATCACATTGCTCAAATTCGAGACTATTTTTTGTCCATCTATTTATTGCAAATGAACTTTCTCCTTATTTTTTTTATAGGTAATTTGTATGAAGAATATATAGGGGAAAATCGGAACGACAATGTAAAGCCGTAATACTTAAAATCAAATATCACGTTCAGCGGGGAAGGGCCATCTCAAACGTACACGTTCAACTTGTGAAGAAGGGAAAAAACTGTAAAAATAGCCATTTTTTCGTTTTACACATGTAGGTATGGAAGGAAAGTGATACGCCGAGCATCTTTAAGTGAGCTCTCTAAAGGGTGCATTTGTTTAAGTAAATATGATCTTTCTACGGTTAATTGAAGGGGAGTGAAAAAAAAATCACTTCTAATGGCATTGTTACGGTTTTTCTAAGTGAACAAATCAGATGGCTTATTGCTAGAAGCTTTCCAAGTGCGGGCACATCTAAAGTAATGAAGATAAAGGAGGGAGAGAGAGAGAGAGAGAGTAGTACGCGATATCATCATCATTAAAATATATTTCACTATTACATCACTAAAATACTCATTCACTCTAAATTAAAACACTCGCAACATAGAAAATTGAGAGCCACTTTATACCCTTTTTGTGATACAATCAACACTTTAACACAAAAATAACTAGCACGTTACAGATACCTTAAGAGCGATTTTCTGAATAATAAGTCGCCAACTATATAAAGCCGAAACCTAGGTAAGAAATTCTTTGTTTGGTTTTGTTTTTGAAATTTTTTTTTTTAGAGTAATAGGGGTAATAAATAAAGTGAGATGGAGAGAGAAATGATTGAAAGTAGGGAGAATCTTTTGAAAAATAATTTTCAAAAACTAAAACAAACAAGGCATCAGGCTTCCCAATAAGTATTTTCATCACATTTCGGTAAACATTACGACACTGACACACTAACAAAAAGATTCTGCAAACAATTTCTAGCCTGTAGCATAACCTAATAAGCACCGCCAAACAGGATCCGGGATCCTGTAGGACGGGGCGCCCTACAGGTCCTATAGGGCGCATTCGGGCCGTCCATCTCGGCAATGGACGGCTCGGATTTTAATCCAAACAATAAACAACTCAGATCAATAGGAGTTCGGATTAAATCCAAACCGTCGGTGCCAAAACAGACGACTGGATTGATCGCCCTACATGCCCGGCAATGCCAGCCGCACTGCAGGAATCCCCAATCCCGCCAAACAGGCCTACATGCAAACAGAGAGGAATATATGGTGGCCAGTGGCTACTACTTGAAAGTTCAAACATAGGAGTAATTACTAGTAGTACTATTATATGCCTTCGATGAAAAGACAAGAATACCGGCCTTTCCCTCCTTTCCTTTTTTTAGGTGCTTATCCTTTCCCTCCTTTTTCATCTGGTTAGAGCCTATCAAAACCTACCTCACCAAAAAGTATTACCATTACGTGGTATTCGAGATCATCTCCGACTTGTATACTTAGGAGGGATTCACACATTTGATTGTGAATCCCGTGAAAATGTGTAGTAGTTGTATAGTGGTCCGGACATGTGGTGCTCTCGAACTACTAAATATTTTCACCCAAAAGTATTAGTGTACTTGAAAAGGAAACATGAAAAGGTTCTTAAACTTGGAATGAACGGTGAATCTGAACCGTTTATTCCAATTTCGTGAACCCTTTTGGGCTTGTTCGTTTGGGATACTCAAAACTCTTGTGCACGTTCTCCAATAAAATTTTTCTATCTATCTCTCTCCACTCAATACACTTTAAAACCTCCCTTAAAACTCAAACTGAACATGCACAAATTACTGTACTCATGTTCTCTTTTCTTTTTTTTTTTGCTAATATTATATATATATGTAGGGGTTAGTGGGAGGTGTTAATGTATTACTCCCTCCGTCCCGGTTTGTTCCCCTTTTTGACTTTTTGAGAGCGTTTGACCTTTCAAAGAATTGTCTATAATTTTCAATTCGTAATGTTTTTAATATGCAATATGGATTTTGTTTGATAGATCTCAATTAGATTTATTATACAAAATTTTCAAAATCATAAAAAATATTATAAAATGTAAGATATAAGTATATTTTTGAAAGACACGAATTTCGACAATTGGACAAACAAATTGGGACGGAAGGAGTAATTAACAAGGAGTCCAGAAATTATTTATAACCTAAACCCCAAATTCACCTCCGATGGGCTCAAATCTCTGCCTCTGCTGTAGAGGGAGGAGGGTGAACTCATGTTCTCTTTTCCAAGTACTGTACTCTATCCCTCAATTTCACCTATAGCAGTTACTAGCACAAATTTGGACCCCACCACCAAAAAAAAGGCCAAACGACTCCATGAATACTTGAACAGAGTAATGGAGTCGTCACATTTGCATTTGCATGTGAATTTTAACTGACACTCTCTCAGTCGTGTCGGCTCCCATTCCCTTCCCAAAATCCCTCTCTCACTCCTCTCTCTCTCCCCCCTCCCGTGATACCTCAAGTGCGGCAAACGCAACCAAAAGCCCCACCACGTCCGTGAAACCTCTGTGCTCATATAAAACCAAACCAAAACCTCACTATCGTCGCAAACAAATCCAGACCATGATGGCTCTTCACCTTATCATCAAGTCCGTACTCGTCCTGATTCTTCTGAAACTTCCTCTGCATCATTCAAGTTACCTAGAATACACAGAAGCATTAGCGAAATCCATTCAGTTTTTCGAGGGCCAGAGGTCCGGGTTCTTACCGAATGACCAGAGGACGAACTGGCGGGGGAATTCGGGCCTCGGCGACGGGTCGGCGGTGAACTTGGACTTGACGGGCGGGTACTACGACGCCGGCGACAACGTCAAGTTCGGGTTTCCGATGGCGTTCACGACAACAATGCTGGCGTGGAGTGTGATCGAGTTCGGCGATTCGATGCCAGCCGGGGAGATGAGGAACGCGCTGGTGGCGGTTCGGTGGGCCGTGGATTATCTTCTCAAGACGGTTTCTCAGCTTCCCGACCGGATTTTTGTGCAGGTAACGGTACATTTAATTTGGAAGTGTTTTTTTCCCTTCTTCTCATTGGGGAAATTTTTAGTACATTAATTGCTTGGTAACTATCAATAACTAGGTAATTAATGGTAATTTGTCAACAACACTTGTACTAACCACGTTACAGATTAATTACTCCATATGTTAGTTTTCACCAAAGAGTGATCATGACAACATGATCATCAAAGTGGTCACTATTGCATTGTTGATTTGCGAATGATTTAGGCTCTGTTTGGAACTTATGGAAAGGAAAATAAAGGAAAGGAAAATAAAAGAGAAGGAAAATGAGAGGAAAATAGGAGGAAAAATTTATTATTCATTACATTTAAAATCTTTATTTTCTTTCATCTTTCTCTTCTAACCAAACAATAGGAGGGAAATTTTTTTTATTTTCCCTAAGTTCCAAACAGAGCTAAAGTCTGTAAATGATTTGTAGTTGTGATTAGAGAATTTCTTTTACGCCATGCAACGTTACGATAATTCTGTTTGTAATTTGTCGAAAATAGGACTAGTTGCTTATTGGCTAGAATAATCCCAAGAGGTTGTTTACTCGGGCTCAGGATCTGCTCTTTGTTAGGTCGTTCGATCGAGGTTCAAAACCTCTCTGTCAACTCTCTTGCGTTAGTCTAACAAACGATGTAATTGATACCTCAGAAATTAAATTGGTTCAGAAGCTCTGTATTATAAATAAATAAATAAAAATTAAGTACTACTCCGTAATTGCTTATTGGTTAAGAGTTAGTGGTGGTTACAAAATTTTGGGGTAGGGATGAGGGTAACCTGGGATGTGGATTGCCCGAACGAACCCGTGAGTGAGTGAGTGAGAAGTGGAGTGTGGTTCTGTGGTGTGGAGTCGTTTGAGTCCACCGGTTTTGCTAGTTAATTTGACGCTTTTGGATTTTTGGTCCCACGAGTTTGTCAGCAGTTTTTGGTTTTTTTGATCATGTTATCTGCAGATTCCTCACATATCTTGTTGGAAAAAGGCCTTGCTGGTGCTTACGCACGCACCTCAAAAGTGCGTGCAACCCAATTTCGTACGTAATGGTATTGAGAGTTCATTAATTTGTCTATGTCCAACTGCCCAAACCAATCCGTCAAACATATACTCAAACTTTCCGACTCCGTCCGTCAACATGTCAAATGCATTGATCTTAGTACTCACTTTGTTAATGTGCGTGTAATCTGATTCGGATACTTGAGTTATTAACAAAGAGAGATATTTCATTGTTCGCAAATGTGGTAATCCACAAAGTAGTATAAATACTAACCAATGAAGCATCAAGTCCATCTTGAACTTACAAAATTTCAGATTTCTTGCCCTCCTATGCGATGCGAGTGTTAAGGAGAGAAACCAACTGGCTTACGGGCTATTGGCCAGAAATCTACATTATAATGTGACCAAAATGTTAGTTATTGTTAGTTGGTGGAGGATTTCAAAATTAGCTGCAACAAACTGCAGGGAAAGACAAAAGGTTGGCAGGACGTGCTTGTTGGAGCATGCTATTCTATTATTACTCATAAGTCTCCCACAGGCCACAATGGTTTTGCTCTATCACTATCATCTTATGTCATGACATTTGCTTTATACTTTAGTCCCACAGTACTGCTAGCAAGAAGCCCCGTGAGTGAGTCCGATTGATTGATAGGTTTGCTTCTTACACAATTGATGAGAGTTCGATTCTTGGGATCAGACCGTAAGAAAGTAATTTCTTATGAATTTCCTAGTTTCGACATTGATGTGTTGCCTTTAACTAATCCGGAGAGGGGATCAATCGAGACGAGCGCAAAGTGACCTGGACACTCTTAACCATAAAAAACAAAAAAGCACAACTATAGCTAGTACAACAATACTTGGACCACTTTATTGCTTTAGTATGCCCCGTGGTCCTTCATCAACATTAGTAGTATGTCCCGTGGTTCTTCATCAACATGTTCCTGCCACAAATTTCATTTATCATTTGACTCAATAATCACAAACTATTTTGAGCACCAACTCTCTTTAAAAATGTTAAAATCTATGGGCAGATAATTTGGGAACTGGTTGAGCTTTTTTAATTAATGCATCATTTTCACAGGTTGGGGACCCACACTCAGACCATAATTGCTGGGAAAGACCCGAAGATATGGACACAGCAAGAACTGTCTACACCGTGGATGCCCCAAACCCCGCCTCGGATGTGGCCGGAGAAACTGCAGCAGCTTTGGCAGCTTCGTCCATGGCCTTTCGTTCGTCGGATCCCGGTTACTCACAAACACTACTGAGAACTGCCGTTAAAGCATTCGAATTCGCAGACAGCAGCAGAGGGGCTTACAGCGACAATTCGGATATTAGAGATGGCGTTTGCCCATATTATTGTGATTTTGATGGATATCAGGCAAGCCTTTATTGAATTACCCTTTCAGTAGCTTCTACTTGATTTTCATAGTGAATTTGAATTCTTTTTCCGTTTAAAAAACTGATTCGCCTCGTGAGTCAAATGATTAGTTTGAGACAAAGTTCAATGGGACATTGGTCCATCTTGTGATTCTATTTTCTGGATTGTTTATTTGTTTGTACTTCAATAATTTAATGGGGGTTTCTGTTTTGGCAGGACGAGTTGCTATGGGGTGCTGCGTGGCTGAGGAGGGCGACTCAGGATGATTCTTACCTCAATTACATCCAAAACAATCGCAAAACACTTGGTGCAGATGACAATATCAATGAATTCGGGTGGGATAATAAACATGCTGGCCTCAATGTGCTTGTTTCAAAGGTTAGTGAAATGTTCAACTATATTCTCTCCTCTATTGTCTCGAAATGGTTTTTCCATGTAACGGTGATACCCATTGTACCATCACGCTAAATGATATATATGTGCTACATAACTATAACGGAGGTGTTTAAAGATAATTAGATCATAAAAGCATCTTGGAAACCCATGTTCTTGAATTCGGCCTCGGTCGATCGAGATATGGGTTGATAAGGACACATGTTTCCATGTGAGATTTGAATTGTTGCACATAATCTTAACATTACGGGTACTTAATATGCACTCCTTGGGATTTTTTAATCCACCGATCGATTTTTTAGAATAGTGTGGAATTTCTTATTGTGCTGGATATGATTGAATTACAAAATGAATGAATTTTCGTTTGACCAAAAAAAAATAAAAAAAGAATCACAAAATCAATGCTCCAATCATTTTCAGATTTAAAAATTGACAGGCAAAAACTTTTGTATTAGGTAGAATAACTATTGTTGTTGATGAGTCTCTCTCACAATTCATGCAAAATAGGAGTAGATGTCCATTCCATATATAGAATAGAGAAGCTATTCGATCCTACTCTAGTTAGTAGATTCTAAAAAACAATTTACAGAACACATAGGTTAGGTACAACGTAATTGAATGTCCATTTCTCCTACATTAATTAATTAACATGAAAAGGAAAATCAATGCAGGAAGTCCTTGAAAGCAAAACATACTCTCTCCAGTCATACAAATCCTCAGCGGATAGCTTCATGTGCACACTCGTACCCGAATCCGACTCCTCCCACATCGAATACACGCCCGGTGGCCTCATCTACAGACCCGGGGGCAGCAATCTCCAACACGTGACCACAATCTCATTCCTCCTACTCGCCTACGCGAATTATCTCGACCGTTCATCGCAACTCCTGAACTGTGGCGGTGTCACCGTGGGACCATCCCAGCTCCGTCGATTGGCCAAAAAGCAGGTCGACTACATTTTAGGTGAAAACCCCAAGGGAATTTCCTATATGGTCGGATATAGCAATTATTACCCGCAACGCATCCATCACCGTGGGTCATCGATACCGTCCATTAAGGATCATCCGCAGTTCATTGCTTGTAAGGAAGGTTCCATTTATTTTAACTCCTCGGATCCTAACCCAAATGTCTTGGTCGGGGCAGTCGTGGGCGGGCCGGGGGAGGATGATGCTTATGGGGATGATAGGGATGATTTTCGCAAGTCCGAGCCCACGACTTATATCAATGCACCTTTTGTTGGTGTCCTTGCTTATTTTGCTGCAAATCCTAACCCTAGTTAGGACTTTTGCATTTATATTTGAGTTGTAGATAATTCTTCATTTGAAAGATTGGTGAAGGGTTAAAAAAGGGTCTCTCATCTTGTACTAAAGAAGTCAAGAGGGAAGAGGCTAAATATATTGTAGTCGCAATGGCTTGTTGTGACCTTTTAGAAAAATATAAGGTGAAAGATGTGAAATGGAGAGGAAACGGATCCTTTTCTTTTTCAAACAAGTGTAGTCCTCAATTCTCATTTTAATTGGAGAAAAAGTAATGAAATTCCTTATCTTCTTTCTACTTCAATCTCCTACCTTCTAGTAACTAAAAGCCTGAATGATCATAATGCGATGGTTATTTTTTTTTCTGTGAAATAGATATACAGATAGATTAGTTTACATATCCACTAGAACAGCACCACGTAGTCATGAGCAAAGATCTCAGTAAGCCTATACCACATTTAAATTAAAGGGTTTTTTTTTTTCCCCCACCAAATTAACAACTAAGAAAACTTGAACTCAAGTACTATGCGAGGAATCAAAGTACTTATGTATTGAAAGAATTCTTCTCTTTTTTCTTTTGGTCCTTACAAAAATTAGAAGATATAGGAAAACCATGCATAAATGATATGAATTTCTTGCTCTTTCTATAAAATAAAAAAAATAAAAAATTAAGTCAGTAGAATTGGATTTTTTTGATACCGAATCAATGTCCCATCCTTCTTCCTTTTTTTGTTATCAACCCTCACTCCTCCATCCATCAAAATGTCAACAAAGAATTGGGGCAGGTTGGTTGTGCGATTGGTGGGCGCCCACTTGAAATCTAATTTGACATCATCTTGATCTGGTAGACAAACCGTACCATAATGTCAAAGTTTGTCAACATGGGGGTTGGGCTGGTAAAAAGGAAGGAAATTTTATCGAATTTCATAATGCATATTGTATTACATTTACCCCCTTCGCTCTGTATCTTGTTAGTACTTTGAAAATGTCCTCTGTGAAATTCTACATAATCTAGTGTTTGGTTCGCGCGGTCGGGCCGGCTTCCGTTTAACGGCATGGAACAATGAAAATTAGTACAAGAAATGCAAAGCAATAACCAAAAAGTATCAGTTACATACTTACATGCCACACTCTTCTTGTGTTTTAGTGTAAATTTAATAATTAAGTTTTTACAATCATGCTCATCCATATATTGGGCCCTTCATCAAACTAAACACATTTTATTTGGATGTCTATCTGTGATTTTGACACAAAAACTTGGAGGTCATCCACAATGGGTTTAATAACTAGTGTTCTAATTGTGTGTATTAAGACTTATTAGTAAACAAATATATATATTTTTTGTATCACAATGGTTGTATTAGTTTGTGTGTTGGTGTGGTAACCGGTAAATCTAGTAGTGTGCATGTGTGCCAAGTCAGACAAAGAATATAACAAATAATAAGTGGATCTCATCTCTATAAATATAAAACATCAACCGTAAAACATAAATGTCTACTACTCCTAATACACACTTGTAGGATCCATTTTTATCCTAATACACATTTTAACACTCAAATATATCAAACCCATTGTTGATGCTCTGACATACTTCTAAGTTAGCAATGTCTAACACACACTTGTGGGACTCACTCTTATTCTAATACATACTTTAACAAACATTTTGACACACTAGTATACCAAACCCATTGCAGATGCTCATTGTCTTACAAACTTTAGCCTTGGCCCTGCATTGAATTGAAACATGGACGGATTAGCGCTTAAAATCCCGTTAAACAAGTGGTCCTATATATTGAGTATTGATTGAGTTAAACCGTGCTTAATGCCGTTAAAATCCCGTTAAACCGTGCTTAGTGCCAATTATAACGGCAACAAGCCAACAAAGCATACGACAGGATTCCAAAAATGGGTCACGGATCCAGGCATAATTATTAAGATTGAAAAAAAACGACAGGTACAACTCAAGGCGTTGGTTGGTGGTGTATGACACTAGGGATTTGGTCCTTCGTAAGTTCTCAGGTGTTATCTATTCACTCGAGGTCAGTCCATACCGAACTTCACTTCGGCTTTAATTGGACTCCTTACAAGTGAGCGGTGAAATTGACTCCCAAAATCAGTTGAATTGTGCGTGTAAGCTGACCCGAACACCTAAATAAAAACAACAGCTACTTGGGCGGAAGCAAATTAGTATGGAACCTCAAATGAACCGACAGATCCTAACAAAAAAGTGTATACATTGAATGCACATAATTTTCTTTGATCCTACTCATAGCACATATGACCAACCACAACCACTATTTAGTATTTATGTGGGTGGCTTTTTCGGGTAAATATTTATGTGCGTGGTTAGAGAAGCGTCCCAGCCATGAATATTGAGTCCAGTCGTGACCTACCATATTTATTGGTCTCATGTGCTGGGACACCGTCACTCCCAATTTGGGTGCTTAATCTTTTGTTTTGGTATCTAAGTTGTCTCATTACACACTCGAAAAGCTTTGTAGTAATGGTAGGTCGACATTCATGAATACAAGAACACCGACAAATATATATATCTTGATCGAAAACATGACCAATGATTAGAAGTTAGGTAGATGCACGTAGGGCTGCTAAACGAACCAATCTATTCGAATTTGAGTTCATGTTCGTTTTTTAAAAACTTGTTTTTAGCTTGAACATATTTTTGAAGCTCATCAAGATTTCAAGCCAAACTTAAAAAAGCTTAGTACTACTCGGCTTGTTCAGCTTATTATGGATAAAAAAATACAAGCTACTTGCAGAGGCGACGCCAGCCTATTAACCGTGGGGTCATCTCACACCATGGGACAAAAAACTGGTGCTACAGCTGGTGCCTGGTGTATATAATTTTTGTCCATTAGTCAGAGACGGAACTAGGAAGGGACATATGGGGGCCACGGCCCCCATGCAGTTTCGGGGTTTTTTTTTTTTCGAATTTCAGTATTAATATGAGTTGTTTTTTGTTCATTAAGAGCATCTAAATATTGTGTTTTGTATTGGGTGTTATTTAAATACTTTAAGAATGTGTTCGTTTTGGATCTCAAAACTCAACCTCTCTGTGCATGGTTTCCCAAAGGTTTTACCTTCAATTATTAGTTTTATTTTTTTCCTATCTCTCTTCACTTAATATCCGAAAAACCTCCTTCAATATCCAAACCAAACAAACCATAAAGATTCTGGAACCTTGAAATTTCAAAATATTCATAGTTCAGCCCCTGCATTTACAAAAACCTGATTCCGTCCCTGCCATTAATAATCTGTATGACCTCATATCCAACACTGCAACTCACCAGATAATTGACCAGCATGTCATTGTGAGTTTAGTTATAAGACTCTTAGTTACATTAATTTCCAATGTATATTAGGTGATGTGTTTTTTCGTAGCTATCAATCCATTATGTAATTTACGAGCTTAGATTTTCATTTCTTGCCATATGTAGAGACTTGGCTCTCTCTTTTTTTCTTTTCAAAATCACTTTTCCCACAACATTTCGCCACCTCTTCGAAACTGTTGTTTAAAACATAAACAATCATCATTCTGGCATTGCACTTATTGCCTTGTGCAAAATTGTTAAAAATAACCATTCCATGGTGTTTCAAAAATTCCCTGCTAGACTAAAAATAAATAAATTATTTATGGACTTGGATCATTGATAGATTAAGGATGTCTTGGGCTTAGATTAAAATTCTTTCGAACTAGACTAATGGAAAGCCCAATTCATCTCGAATTTTTGACAATGCAAAGCCCAAACTTTTTTTCCCCTAGCCAAACTCTGCAGTATTGGTTCACGAATAAAATTGGGCTTTATTGTATATTTGCTTTGACAACAAACTTTCGGTTGGACCAAGAGGGTACGGAATCTAGTTGAACAAGGCCTATGTTTGAATTCCCAAGGTCTTTTATTGGGACCAAGGTGCGGTTCCAGATGAACAGCAAAAAGAACTTTAGAAAAAGAAAGATAATTTTAAATTTAAAAATTATGTGTTTACGTAAATAATTTTCCTACAAATATGGATTTTGTTTGATAGATCTCATTGAGATCTTTTAAACAATGCAAAAAAAATCGAAAATTTATTTTTCATTTTTATATTATATGAGTTCAAAATTACCTTCTTTTTGAAAAGGAATGTTTAAAAAGAAGGCGGAACTGACTCTAAACATACTTCAAGCATCATCTACATGTGGTGAGACTTTAGCTTCGGTTCCGATATAGTCATATAGGTGCACTTGGATTCCTTATAAATAGTCGTGTGGTATAACCAAGGAATATCTACGGTAGAGGTTACGGATACCATGGCACCAGATTCATTTTCATAAATAAGGGAGAAGATAATTTACACCAACGTTTTCTGAGATTTTTGACAAATACACTGTATACCAAACCTTTCAACTAATCACACCGACCTTCCTTGAATGTGAATACATAGATCAGTCCACCTTGTTAGTCTTTCGTTAGATTTGTGGATTCCAAACTTTAGAAAAAAAAAACTTTTTCTAGCTCCCATTTTGCTCTTTAAGTTTCTCTTTAAATTACTGCGCTCCATTCTACCTTTAAGCAAATAAATTTCTTTGATCCCCAAAAGTCAAAGTACAATCAAATTAATTTTCTCTCCAATCAATTTAGTCCCGAAAAACTTTAAATTCTTTTGTATGGATTCTCCTAGGGAAACTTAAGAATGTGAGCTACGGAGAGTTTATATAAACTCATTTAGCTTGGAATCCTTAAATCTAAATGAAGACTACGGGAGTGGTCCGAGTGGATCTATGGAGTTGAGTTTTGTTCACCTTCCATTTAAGAAGGTGAATATTACCCTCTTTTTTATTGATTGAAATGGTGTGGATCCCACCACAAAATTATGTCATACTTACCAAAAAATATATTGCACGAGTGGGACCTACACCATTTCAACCAGTACGAGGGAGCAAAATTGCAGTCGGATATTGTGGCTCGATTGTAGAACTGTTCCTCGGTTATAAAAAATTGTAAAATAAAATGCACTCTGATCTATGGGATCATTCACATGCAAGGGAGGCTGGTGTAATTAGTTAAATGAGGGGGGCCAATGTATTTGTAAGAAAACTCAAGGGAGATTGGTGTAAATTACTAAGAAAATAAATACTAGAAAAAACTTTTGGCTGGGATTATGATTCACAGAGTCCCCTGCCGTTTCCAGTGGAGAAGAACAGCGATCGTTCTTGTAAACAGAACCTGTAAATCTAGGGTTTTCCATTTGCTCAAAATCTAGGGCTTAATTGCGGAGCTCTACGACGCCAAAGGTAGGCCTTTATTCTTCTTTCCTTCTTCATTGTCTTATCATTAGTTTTCGTGGTCAGGCTTTGTCGCGAGGGCTTGCTTCAGTGTATTTCAGTTTTTTAATTCCTTATTCAAGGTTTTTTTTGCATCATGAGTTTGATTTTATTTTCTTCTGTTGTTTGTATAAATTTAGTATAAAGGAAAACAGAGATTTCATCTCAAATTTCACAAGATGTGAACTTAAGTTTTAGCTATATCAATTAGTGGTTTAAATTCTTTAGCCCCTAAAGAAGTGTTTTTTTATTCATTATGATGTATTTTTGCCAGTTTTTGCTTTAAGGCTCCTTTTGTTTCAACCTTATTTTACATGTAAAATTATTTTGGCAAAAAAGAAAATTTCCATTTTTGTTTTCCGATGTCTGGTTGATCGTTAATAAGTATTCGTAGAAATAAAACTTAATAGTAGAAAAGAGAAACTGTAGGAGGGATTTGTATTGATTGCTCTAGGGTGCTATGGTCATGCAGCCAATTAATTGTGTGTGTATGTGTGTGTGTATAAATTGGTGAATTTGAGCTATATTACTGAATTGAGGTGAGGAGAATGAATGAGAGTGATAGAGGTGCTTGGGTAGTGGGACGGGAGATGCACTGGAAAATGTTTAACGGTATTCTCCGGGGTAATTCATTTTCCCTCCATAGGCGGAAAAGATTTGACGAGGAAAATATTTTACCTATAATTTGTACAACCAAACACAGGAAAATGGGTAAAATATCTTACAAGAAATCAATATTACGGTAAAAAAACGGAGCCTAAATTTCATGTTTACCTAGTGGATAAGCCATGCAATTGATACTAGAGGTTTAGGTGAGAAACTATCTTTTAACGATTGAATTTTGGAATCTGTGACATAGCTGAAGTCCCTAAGCCATATAATTTGCAGAAGGGACACCATATCCGGGTTGGGTTATTAGAAGCACATAGTGATCATGTGGTTTCCAAGTTTAAAACGACTAATATAACTGTAATACTGGAGAACCTTATCTGCATTTCTTGGTTTTTTCCCCTTTTTTCATGGCTATGTTCCAAGATAGTGCAAGATTGTGAAGTGATGCTCAATCAATTCTTTGTTAATACATGATGGTTCAAAGAACGAGAGTCGGCTTCCTTAAGTCCGTTCTTCCTCAGTAGCTCAGTGGTAGAGCGGTCGGCTGTTAAGTGGCTGGTAGGTTCAAAACATGGGGAATGGTTGCCCTATTTATAAAAGTACAACACCATGCCTTGCAACTAAAAGAAGAAGAAGATGGAAACATGGTTTTGGAGCTCTTGAATGAATAGCAAGTGTTTTTATTTTTTGATCGAGCACTGGCTTTTCTTTGATGTAAGGTATGACTCTAGGATAGTGATCAAGGTGAAAGTCTCTCACAATGAAAGTGTTCATAAGTTAATTTTCTGCTAAGGAATTCAGCGAGGTCCTATACTAATGGCATATAGCTAATTGGAGCACTTACAACGAAGAAGCTTAAGTATAAGATCGTGACATTGATTTATACTTCAGCTAAAGCGCCAAATGGACGGTTGTTAGCATGACTATATGTACATCTGTATGCATGTTGTGTTAGAAAATGATTATGTGACATAATCATGTTTACTCAAGATTTAGTTGTGAAATTAGTGAAAGAAAATCTCTCTCTCTCTCTCCACTAGTCTTTCTTCCATCACAATCACGTGATCTATTTTACTGTTTTACATTCTGTTCAGAGTCCTGAAAGTTCTTAAATCAGATCTCTCCACAAGAGGTTTAGGTTCTTTATAGTTCATGTAGAATTTTCATGCGCTCACTGGGCTTACCCAAATTGTGTGTTTTTTTTTTTTTGATAAGTTTTTTTTTTTTTTTTTGCTTTCTAATTGTATGTTCTTTGTATTTTTTGAACAGTTGATCGTATGTTCTTTTGATAAGGATGAGTCAATCCCAGGACACTATGGCCCTTAAGCGGAAACGACAAGAACCAAATGCACAACAAACTAAGACACCTGAGAGTGTACTATTAAGTCTCATCAAAAGTAAAGGAGATATGGGAATCTGGAAAGCAGACATGAAACGAGAGACGAATCTTCCTGAACCTGTGGTCAATAAAGCCCTCAAGATACTCCAAGGCAGGAATTTGATAAAAGAGGTCGTTAATGTCAAAAGCAAGGGGAGAAAACATTATATGGCTACTGAGTTTCAACCCTCAAAGGAAGTCACCGGTGGTTCATGGTATGCGGATGGTGTTCTTGATATAGAATACATTCGTGTTCTGAGAGAGTCGTGCTTAAGAATCGTAAAGAAGATGAAGGTTGCTACGACAGAAGGAATATCCGAGTTTATCACTAGGAATAAAATCACCAAGGCCGATTGCACAAGACAGCAAATTGAAGAGATACTGAATTCTATGGTTTTAGACAATGAGATTATTGAGGTTAAGAGCACTGGATTAGGGGAATATCATACAATTCCTATTGGAACTGACTGTTATAGAGCTCCAAGCGGGATGGGGCTAGGACAAGGGGCAAGAATTGGTGCCATGGCTTCAATTCCATGCGGCGTTTGTCCCCGGATAAATCAGTGCACACCTGATGGCATTATCTCTCCGAAGACCTGTATCTACTATGAGAAATGGTTGGATAACTTGGATTTTTTAGTGTTTTTACTTTATTTTGTTCAAATGATGTGCTTTAGTTCAGATTTCCAACACATTCAAGAAATTTTCTTTTAAAATTGTTTATTTACGGTTTTTGTTATTTACGGGTCTCATAAGATCGTCATTTTTTTTATTTGTTATTTTTTTTTTTTGGGTTATAGAAATGTGAACTGCCCTGTTTGGTTGCTGGTCACATTGTCTAGTTTGCAGATTGCTTTCTTGAAACTTGTTTGTTTGATGGTGTTCAAAAGTTGCTCTTTTGGAATTATCTATGAGGGATTTAATTTTCAAACCAGTTTCTTAGAAGTGTTTAACGATAACTAAACAGGGTCTAAGCGTTTTTAACTTTTTACTCGAGATTAAGCGGGAGAAGGTGGGGGCGGGGTTGAATCGCGGTGATTTTGTTGCACACGGATTTTGTTAGAGACTAGTATTTTGTACAAACTATAAATGCTTTTGTGTACATGATTTTTTTATTTTTATTTTTGAAAAATTGAGTGAAATGTGTGCATATTTTATTTTGTCCAATGCTCACTATATTGCACGAGTAAACCCCATGGGTTGCTGATTTTGGTTATGCTGAAATTGGTGCCTGTTTGGGATGCTGGTGCTGATTTTTAACAGTAGTTACGAACTTTTTGCCAATTCAAAGCCCAGACATTTTTTTTTTCAAAAATGATAGATACATGAAACTCGGTCCATAAAAGTGCTCATAAAAGCAAAAGAATAGTCCAGATTCAGAGTACTATAAATTTAGACCATTCATTTTCTTTCATGGACACTTTCATTAACCGGATTTTATGTATTGTACCGATTCTCTTTTTTATTTTTCACCTAACAGCAGTATTGGCTCCATATGCCTTCAGCTCACGAAGAAGATTGGGCTTTATTGTACATTTGCTTTGACAACAAACTTTCTGTTGGACCAATATGGGTTTGGTTCGGTGGAAACTCAATCTGGTTGGACAATGTTCATGTTTGAGTCCCCATAATCTTTTATTGGGACTAAATATCCTTGAAACACCATTCAATTGTGGTGGAATTTTACCTTCAATCCCGACATAAGTGCGATGAGATTCCTACAAATGGTAATGCGGTTGACGAGGCAATACTTCGTTACGGGTACCATAGCAGCATTTTCATTTGGGGGCGGCTATTCGCAACCCCGTATTTTCTTTCTTAGCCCGTTAAAAATTTTCAACTATACTCGACAGTTAGTTACCGAAATTGAAATACATTTTCAGCATCCAATTA
>JAOTQK010000003.1:19298795-19316532 GCA_025642025.1 Rhododendron ferrugineum
TTACCGAAAATGTATGTTCGGCAGTTGTTTACCGAAGGTTGAACATATTTTCGACATGTAGTTACCGAAATATAGTCGTATTTTCAACAGCTATTTACCGAAATATTATGTATGATTTTCAACAACTATTTACCGAAATATAATGGGTTAAGGGAGAAAATACGAGGCTGCGAATAGTCGCTTCCTTTCATTTTGGCACAAAAAAAGGGGTAATTTATACCAACCTCGCCTGAGGTTTGTGACCAAAATACAATATGCCCCAAATCTTTCAACTAATTACACTAACTGCCACTGGATGGAAATAATGAGATTGGTTAGATTCCACTGTGTAAGTCTTCCGATAGATTTGTGGATTCCGAGTTACTGACCTTCAAACACTTTGTGTAGCTGCCATTTTGCTCTTAAGTTTGTCCTCATAACTGCACCCAATTTTGTCCTTAACCAAAATAAATTTCTTTGGTCCCCAAAGTTAAAGTTACTGTCAAATCAATTTACTCTTCAACAATTTAGTTCCCAAAAGAATTCTTTTGGTATGGATTTTCCCAGAGACAACTTACACAAAGTTCTTTATAAAAGCTCATTAACCTGGAATACTCAAATCTAACCGAAGACCAAGGGAGTGGATCTAACTGATCCACCTTAATGACCTTATTCACATCCAAGGGAGGCCGATGTAATTAGTTACTAAAAGGTTGGGAGCCGGTGTATTTGTAAGAAACCTCAAGGGAGGTTGGTGTAAATTACCCAAAAGAAAACTTTCGGCTTTTGGATTATGATCCACTCCAGATTCCCCTCTGCCCGGCTGCCCTTGTCAAGTTGAGAAGAAAATCGTTCATGTAAACACACCCAGCAAATCTAGGGTTCTTCATTTCCTCATAGTCTAGGGTTTAATTGCGGAACTCTGAGACGCCAAAGGTGGGCCTTTTCTTCTTCTTTCCTTCTTCTACGTCTAGCATTATTTTTTTTTTTGTGGTTAGGCTTTGTCGCGAGGGCTTTGCTTCGATGTGTTTCAGTTTTTCATTCCTTAATTCAAGAGGTTTTTCGCTCATGAGCTTGACTTGCTTTGTTTGTAAAGGAAAACGGAGACTTCATCTCAAAATTAGAGAAGACGTGAACTTAAGTTTTAGCTACATCAATTAGTGGTTTAAATTCTTTAGCCCCTACAGAAGCTGTGTTTTTGTTTTTTTCTTATACACAATTATCTGCTTCGTGTATTTTTTTTCCTGTTTTTGCTTTAACTTTCATGTTTACCATGTGAATAATGGACGGTGGGTTTATGGTTCATAGGATTAGTCGAAGTGCGCGTAAGCTGGGCCGGACAACTAGTAATAAAATAAAAGACAAAAAATTGATAAACTAGAGGTTTAGGTGACAAACTATCGTTAACCATGGAACTTTGGAATCTGTGACATGGCTAAAGTCCCTAAGCAATATAATTTGCAGAAGGGACGCGTAACTGGGTTGAGCTATGAGAAGCACATACTGATCACGTGGTTTCCGAGTTTAAAACGAACTAGTAGAACTGTGCTACTGGAGAACCTTATCTGCATTGCGTGGATTTTGCCCCTTTATTAGGGCTAGAAGCCTTGAACTGGTAGTTTGTTTTGTAACTCATGATAAAAACTGGTGATAATTCTTTTTAGGGATTATTGTATTTTTTTGGTTTTGGTAACGTTCCTATTGGTCATTGGCTCATTGCTTATTAAAGTTGGGGTTATGACCTTTGCCCACCTGCATAATCTTCTGTTTTTGTTGAACACTACATGGCTAAAAACATAACATTATTTACCCCCAAAAAAAAACATAACATTTAGCAGACTTTGGGTTACTAAGTTTCTGAAATCTGATTGATACCATTGTTGGGATTTAAATTTTCTGAAGCCAGAATCTTTGTACTAACGTTCCAAGTAAGCCACACTACTTGGTTTTTTGACTTTTGACAGAAAGCCCTGGGAATTGTAAAACTAGTTGGTCAAATTTGATAGAATGTTGTGGCAGTGTATATGCTTCAAAAATGTCAAATGATAATCAGCTCCACGAGTTAATACTTTGTATAACATGATAGTGGAGGTGAGTCAGCTTGAGTATTTAACATGTGCAAACAAAAATATTGAGCTTTTTCAAATCTGAATTGGAATCCTCTGAAAGTTAAACTAATATGCGGCTCTTAGTAGTTCAATATTAATTAATTAATTTTGTTGTTTCTCGTTGAGGTACTCTCTTCATCTGCTGATACTGTTTTCCTTTTTCTTTTCTTTTTTTCATTTTTAATGGTGAGCTTGCTTCTTCTGGTTAAAGTTTGTTCCACCTTTTCTCTAATGAATCGGGATCCCTTTTATCCTGGATTTTTCCTTTACAGTCTTAAAAGAGTGTTTTGCTAATTGCCCTTGGGAGAGAATTCTTGGGACACCATATAATTATCAGTTTCCATCCATTTGATTGAATCTCTTTGGCTGTGGGTTGCTTCTTTTCAACCATTAACAATGTGATCTGTTGTAGCCATATATCATCCATAGAGTCAAGATATGTGAAAAAACCTTTCATACTAAGGTGTGCTTGCTATAACTTCTGGAAATATCAATTCTATTCTGTTATGGTTTAGGGACACTTTCTTTTCAAATGTAAGGCAGGAAAAACCCCAGACGTTATTGTGCAGAACTAACCTATCAAGAAAATGTATTCATTTAACTGTTATTAAATGGGAAGTGTGGAATTGACTTATACAAACAAATAGCTTGAGCTCTGTCAAAATTGAATAGAAATTGGCCAAAAAATACATTAACATGCATTGGCACCAAAAAAAAAGGGGGTATTGTTTTTGAGAATCTTCTACTGACATTTGCTATGATACATCACTGGCAGGGAGACTACTTCATTCATGGCTACAGGAGATGAGGCGGTGGAAGGTTCCTTCTATTCCTATATTCTTGATTCCGTGGGGTCCCATCAGAGTGGGGATGTGCTTTCTCCTGAAGATCTAGCCTGGGCGGATTCCTGCCTTATCAAAGATTCTGAAATATCAGATAGTGACTGGGATTCTCTTAAAAATGCCTTGCTGCAGATCTTAACTTCGCAGCATGATTCCCTTGAATTATCTGCAGCCAGAAGAGATGGTTTCAAAGAAGGAACTGACTTTGAAAATTTCTGTTTTGGTGAAGAGGCACAAACTCCACCCGATCTGGAGAGGACTGGTGATGACTTTGTTCCCTTTGATGAAGAAGTGGATCAGAACAGTGATGAGGAGAGTGAGATTATCAAGTTAAGAACTAAGTCTCGGTATCCTTTTCTCCCCAACTACACTGAGTACCCGAGAGAAATTGAGGATACTGATCCTTGGTTGGAATTAGGGAACATACCAGATCCATCAAATGTGGATATCTTCAAAGTCTGGGAGTTGGACAGTGCTGCCGAGGAAGATGAACTCATTAATCAGCTGAACAAGGCACTTGTGGAAGGTTCCTTACAACCTTCCGGTAAACTGAAAGATTTGAAGGATGACTCGCTTGACGATCTCATTTCTGGCATTTCTGATCTGTCCCTGAATCAAATTTCTGGATGAATCATTTTTGAACATTAGGCTTTTTGTCGTTTTCGTACAAACTAACTTGTCTTGTAAACTAGTTCAGTTGTTCAGGTATCGCGGTTATTAACTTTTCTATCACCTGCTGTGTGTAAAGAGTGGTGTATCTACATTCCAGATGGTAACTTTGTCGTTGTACTATTGGCTGTCACGAGAATTTCGCTACCCAAGTTTAAGTTGTGGGGTTAGTTGAGCTAGTTAGATGAATTTCAACATGCCCCAGTTGAGCTAGTTTGTTGTGGGGTTAGTTGAGCTAGTTCTGGTGATTCCTCAACAGAATTTCAACATACCCCAGTTATATGAATGTTCAAGTCAAAATTTGTGAGAGTGATGCACTTGCCTATGTGGGAGACCATGATTGCGTGGAGCTGCTGATGTGTCGAGCCATGTTAGCTGCTGATGTGGCCTACTGTCTACCGTTCATGTGATGGTTGTGCCCTCTCCTTAAGTACTGAAATAGAACCACAACCGTTAACTAGTAGGAACTAGCAAACAAATGAGAGCGATCACAGCCTCAAATGGTACATTTGTCCATATGAGAAAAATATCCCTCGTTTTTTTTTTTCTTCCATGTCTTAATTTACAAATTTTTATAAGGTGGGCATATACCCAATCAATTTCCACCACTTCTACACTGTGCCAAGTAGACAAATTATCATCCACATGGCAACAAAGCATTGGTTAAGTCATGACAGCCTCAAATGAGACATCTTTTTGATGATACACAAACAGACACCAGGACAAGTATAAGTAACTGGGGGGAGTGATAGAGTGAGAGAGCATGTGTGGTAAAGAGGCACAGAGAGGTTGCTGATAAGATTTGTATAGCCCTCTGCTTGCTTCTTGATTCCTATCTGTTCTAAGAGAGGAACCAGAGCCTCTCAAAAGCCAGAAAAACTGAAACAAATGGCCTCAGCTTCTCTCCTCAAGTCATCCCTTGTTCTTAACAAGTCCGAATGGGTGAAGGGCCCGAGCTTCCGCCAGTCCTCTGTCTCCCACGTCCGCTGCCAACCCGCGCCCTTCACCGTGAAAGCTGTTTCCTCCTACGCCGAGGAGCTTATCAAGACTGCGGTACGTCGCACTTCAAAACTATATAACTAAACAAGAGTTTCATTCTTATATCACAAATCTGCAATCTATGATGATTGATGCATGGACTTGGATAGGAGGTACGGCAATTATGTAGTCTTTATGATTGAAGTTATGCGTGTGAGGATACGGAGACTGAACAAAACACTCGAAATTACACGAGAGACTATGCCGAGATTTCCATGCATCACAGCAAAAGTAGTACTAAGAAAATAGCCATAACGCTGTTCAAAAAAAGAAGAAAACCATAAAAGCACAGACAGATAAATGTATGGTGTAGCTTTTCTGAGCTGAATAGATAGCCCTCGGGCAAGTGAATTGTGACTAAGTAGGTCTGGGTTCGAGCCCTGGAAACGTCTTCCCCCTCCGGTGGCCCAAAAAAGAAAAGGTGTAGCTTCGGCTTTATTATGGCGTCTCTCGCATCCAAATAAGTCTGATTTGTCTATTTTCTTCTCTAGGTACTTCTTTTATGGATTACTATTGGTACTGCAAACTTAAATTCTTCAAACATACGTAATTGGTTAGACGGATATTAGTTGCCCATGACAGACATCTATTTACTTCCATCATCATGTAAGCCATACAGTTATGCAATTCTTGCAAACATGGTGTTAACATCAACTCCCCCAAGAACAAGCTCTAAAGCCTACTCAAAATCCCTAAAGCTGTGTCCTTCTTGTGGAAATAGAAAACTGTTGCATCGCCTGGGCATGGAATTTTGGCAATGGACGAGTCAAATGCAACCTGTGGGAAGAGACTTGCCTCAATTGGGCTAGAGAACACCGAGGCTAACCGCCAGGCATACCGTACTCTCCTGGTGTCTGCTCCAGGTCTGGGTCAGTACATCTCTGGTGCTATCCTCTTTGAGGAGACACTCTACCAATCCACTGTTGATGGCAAGAAGATTGTTGATGTGCTTGTAGAGCAGGGCATTGTCCCCGGTATCAAAGTGGACAAGGTAATTAATCAAAACCACTGGATGTTTACTTGGTTTTTTCTGGTTTACAACTGCTTCAGTTAGCCTTAATCCTCTCAACTGTTAGTGCTTTTTAGTGATGTAACTCGAGGCTTGATTGTCTAGGATTT
The DNA here is from genome assembly GCA_025642025.1 of Rhododendron ferrugineum. Taxonomy (NCBI): domain Eukaryota; kingdom Viridiplantae; phylum Streptophyta; class Magnoliopsida; order Ericales; family Ericaceae; genus Rhododendron; species Rhododendron ferrugineum. Next base: position 19,304,551 of record JAOTQK010000003.1, read on the forward strand.
TTAGAAATATGCCCTTTTTTTTTTTTCACACACTAATCTTTTAGGCATCGCCTTTTAGTTTATAAGTATGTGGGTACTAACATGTGAGTTGGACTTGAAATGAGCAATACAGGGTTTGGTGCCCTTGGCTGGTTCAAACGATGAGTCGTGGTGCCAAGGTCTCGATGGCCTTGCCTCCCGCACAGCAGCATACTACCAACAGGGAGCTCGTTTCGCCAAATGGTATGTATATACAGGTCTATAGAACTCCATAATATTTGATATTGTCTCTGTTGTCTTCATTTTTGTTCTCATTCTTTGTGTGTCCAAAAACAAAAACAAAAGGTACTTGATCTATGAGAAGTTTAAAAACACGCTTGTCTTTGCATGAATACATTCTTTGAAACGATAAAACACCTTCATGGTGTTTCTTTAAAAGTGAGTTGTTTCCACAACAAATTTGGGAAAAACTCTTCGACATAAACAAGTTTTCCATGTTTGTTGCAAACGAGTATGAAAATTGAGAAACGAAAAATGATTCAAAACAAGCAATCATCTCAAGTTTGCCATCGATTGAACAAGATGTAACATACACCAATGCTTTCCAGGCGTACTGTTGTGAGCATTCCCAACGGCCCATCTGCCTTGGCCGTGAAGGAAGCTGCCTGGGGTCTTGCCCGCTACGCTGCCATTTCTCAGGTAAGCAAAGCACTGATATAGACATATTTAAATACCCATGTGTGACTGTTTAGTGCCAATTTGATGCTCATAGACAGAGTTTTTGGTGATTGAAATTGCAGGAAAGTGGATTGTCCCCAATTGTGGAACCAGAGATCTTGCTTGATGGTGAGCATGGAATTGAGAGGAATTTTGAAGTGGCTCAGAAGGTTTGGGCTGAAGTGTTCTTCTACCTTGCTGAAAACAATGTCTTGTTCGAAGGGATCCTCCTCAAGCCAAGCATGGTTACCCCTGGAGCTGAGTGCAAGGAAAGGGCCACTCCCCAACAAGTTGCTGACTACACCCTCAAGCTCCTCAAGAGGAGAATCCCCCCGGCTGTCCCCGGAATCATGGCAAGTGTCTTTTACAATCACCTGAATACAATACTTCATGCTATACAAATTACAAAGAGAAGTTTTTACCAGAATTCTAACATATATATTTATGGCATTGGATCCCTTTCCCAACACACGATCAATCGTATAGTCGTGCAACGGGATTTGTGTGTGTCGAGACTCTCACCACATCATGTGGTTTGGTGTGAATTGGGATACGCACACGCAAACTTTTTGGGGACAATGGATCCGTGACCCAGAATGATGCTGCCCTGATGTTGAGATTCGAAATAATGGATCCTTATCCTAACACACTCTCAGTAGTCAGTAGTAGGATCGTGTATTGACTTGTGTATCAATAGTCCCCATGCATCATGTGGTTTGGAGTGAATCGGGTTAGCTAATAATTTTCGGTGACAAAGGATTCGTACAATGATCTCAGAATGACTATTTGGGTATATTATGAGTACAAATAGTAGGTGTTTACAATCGACGTAATGGATCACTGGAGACCACCATGCTATTTGTTGCGAGTATTCTGCATGAAATTTTACAAGATAGCATGAAAGATATTGCTATACAAAGAGTACTTTCATGCTACATGACATGACATCTGTGGTCCTTTCAATCCAAGTTAATGCTCCGGATAATTATGTCTCATTGTTACTTGTTACATACCACTGCCATGGAACTAGATAGTTGTCTGTATAAAAATGTTGTTTTTGAATCATTTTTCTCCATGGATTATGCACTAACATATTCAAATGGCCTACTTTTTGAGCAGTTCTTGTCTGGTGGGCAATCTGAGGTTGAGGCAACCCTGAACTTGAATGCGATGAACCAAGCTCCCAACCCATGGCACGTTTCCTTCTCATATGCCAGAGCCCTCCAAAACACCTGCCTCAAGACATGGGGTGGGCGCCCCGAGAACGTAAAGGCGGCTCAGGACGCATTGCTGACTCGGGCCAAGGCCAACTCTACTGCTCAGCTCGGAAAGTACACCGGTGAGGGAGAGTCAGCTGAAGCAAAAGAAGGAATGTTTGTCAAGGGATATGTGTACTAAACTATAAGCTGGTTTGGATCCTAAGAATGAACAAGAAGGAAGAAGAAGAAGATGGACGAAGTGTGATAGAAGATTCAGTTTTTCTCTTGATGTGTAATGTTAAATTATAAGCATGGAAACTATTTTTGTTCATTGCGCGCATGTACTCTTTTAGCCTTTTTAATAAATTTGCTGCTGATGACACTAGTTTTTTTTTTTTTTTTTGGTATGAAAAATCGTCTACACATTAGACGTTAGCTGGTGGTATCGAGGCTTCATTTGGTGCTCATCCTGCATATATAACTAATGCACCTAATACATTGTTTTTGGCGTTCTGTATTACTAGAGTCTCTCAGTGTATGGGTATCTCAACAATCCACCCATACATACCCTCTTTGGTGCTATTTGTTGTTGGACAGCTTTACAAGCCCTTTCAGTGGGGATGGTTGTTGGTCGCATGTCGTGTTCTACATATATATATATATATAGCAGGCGGACGATAGCCTCCATCGTTCTTGTTTCGCACATTGTGTGCGTAGTGCCACCCTCTCGTTAATGTGGACGAATTCTAAACAATACTGGATATCGTTCTTCTGTCCAGACTCAAAAAGAGTTTCTACTATGTCTACTTACATATTTAGCAACTGATGGTTGATCTTACAGTGTGAACTATCAAAATGGTTTGAAAGAACAATTTCGTTTCCAGGTTTTTCTCATCGTGTCTTGCCATGTTCTTCTATATATACATGCTGTCCTGTCTTAGCCTCTTACCATTGAAACATTACACAATTTTGAAACATAACATCATCATTACGTGTGTGTGTGTGTGAGAGAGAGAGAGAGAGAGTCTCTCTTTTTCAGTAAAAATCAATAATAGGAGTAAGTTGATTCAATGCTTTCAGTCATGCTTGCAATCACAGGCTTACAATCTCTTCTTCGATGTTTGGCTGATCAATAATAAGTTGATCGAGTGATAAGCACCAACAACTAACATCGGGGCCAAATTTTGGACCCATGGCAGGCTTCTGCGTCCAAGTTTTGGGGCTAACATAGGCCATACAACAACCCCCGTAGAAAAAGCATGCATCATATATCGAAATCACAAACGAGTCATACAAACTAAAACTTAGAAAAAGAAAAACTCACATAAAGTCCGGGAGAACAACTTCAACATATCAATTCATACTTCAACAATTCCCCGTTCTTCCTTCTTAATCTGAGTCCCTGGTCTACATCCTGAGATGCTATAACCTCGAATCTCACAAACAGCCCTCACATCTACAGCCTCTTGTCCAACAAGGGAGTCATCCAACACCAGAGACGGATTCCTGATCTCCCGATCATACAAGTACTCCACATCATCAACCGCCGTTACCGTTACAGAGGCCGACCTCTTGAGCTCTTCCTCTGCCGCCTTAATCTTACGCAGGATGCCCAGTTTCTTCCTCTCCTCCGCGGCAAGTTGCCGCTAGAGGTCTTTCACTTTGTCGGTTTCAGCTTTTTGCGCCATGGCAAGGCCGTTGACTCGTTGAGCACCGGCCCGAGGATGAACATCTTCTTCAGCAGGGATCTCTTCACACCAAAGCTCCATCTCAGCGGTTGTCGCCTTCTCTGCCTCGGATAAGGCCTTCTTTGCCTCCTTTAAGGTCATTCTTGAGCTTTGCTATTGTTTCTTCGGATTTAGACTGCATTCTCACACCTATGTTTAGCTTGTTAAGAGTGAGGTAGCTCATCTTTTGATATGGAGAGACGGAGAGAAAGGGGGACGGAGAAGAAAATCACGTAACAAACAGAGAAAGGGGGACGGAGAAGAAAATCACGTAACAAACAAACAGCTATCCTAACGTAATAGGGCATGGATCAATTGAACCATACTGTCATCACGTAAGCAAACCAGCTTTGCAACTTATCAAATGACTAAAGGGTTGTTCGGCTAGGCTTTTTTTTTTTTGTTCTTATTCAAATTTTTTTCGTATTTGTTAGTTTTTCGTCAATTTTTTGAGGATTATTGCTTCGTCACTACGAGAGGAATCTAAAAAGTAAAAAATTATGATTGAAACCTAATTTTTTTGAATAAAGACAAAAATAAGTCAATAAGTCAATTTTTTCGTCCTTATTCAAAAAAATTGGATTTCGATCGTAATTTTTTGTTTTTTAGATTCCTCTTGTCATGAAGAAACAATAATCCCCAAAAAAACTAACAAAAGTAAAAAAAAAAATTAAATAAAAAACAAAAAAATAAATCAAGTGACTTATTTAGCCGAACAACCTCTAACTTACACGATTAGTAGTTGTTTATACCGATTCCATTTCCTTATCCCATTATTTGTGGGGCTGTTTAGCTTTCAAAAGAATATCTTCTGAAAAAAAAAGAAACTTGATAATCAATTAATACTACCTTTTTAGCTAATTCTGTCAAGGAGATAATTACTGGAAATTTAAACTGGATTGGCCAACACACCAACATTTATTTCCCATGAGTTTCGGGATTTGATTTTCCTAAGAAAACAAACTTGTGATATACAGTACTGTATTACAAACGAATTTGAAAATTCTCTTTCGATTAAGAAAATCACGTAACAAACAAACAAACAGCTATCCTAGCGTAACAGGGCATGGATCAATTGAACCATACTGTCATCACGTAAGCAAGTAAAATGATGCACTACAAAGCAGTCTCCCAATTAATTATTAAGCTAGAAGTTCCGTAACTTGAAAATGCAACCAAGAAGAATAAGAAGTGAATCGTAATGCGCGCGCGGGTAAATTGAGGAGACTTGATCAGTTCCAGTCATCCGTAGACAAAAGATCCACAAATTTCCCAGCTAGCACAACGGCTGTTCGATCATTCAAATACTAAAACACAAACAGAAGAAGATCGACACAGGAATTCCACATCCTCCATACAAGTTTGAAATGTTCCGCGGAAGAATACTTATTAATCGAAAGAGAGAGAGAGAGGGGAAGAAAACGATCGAGAGGGAGAGAGAAAGAACCTTGAAAGATTATTTAGGCCCCAAAGAAAACAACGTACTGGTATTGCCACAATTGATTTGAAAATGATTTCAATAAATGCATGGATACATTCTGTCACGTACCCATCAACAACTACAAGAGAGTAAATTCTACACGGCCCCTCCGTGTAGAATGGATGTGCAGCAAACAAATGTAGAGATGACACGTCATTATTAGGCCCATTTGAAACTTAAAACAATTATTCTTCCTTTTCACTCTTGGATCATGTACAGCAGAAACTTGATTATGAGAGCTTTAGAGACAAAAATTAATTATGATTCTTTATGATAAAATGATAAAAAAAAACAAAACAAAACAAAATCTCCGCACCGGTTCAAACGGATTGAAAATTGGAGCACTTAATTTTTTCTTCACATTTTTTAATATATAAACAATCTAAAAAAATTAAGTGTTTGAATTTTCAATCCGTTAGAGCCGGTGCAAATATCTTATTTTTCTGATCATTCTATCCTAAAAGATCATAATTAATTTTTGTCTTCAGAGCTCTCATAATTAAGTATCTACTCTTTAATACCCTCTAGAGCAGAAACTTGATTATGAGAGCCGTAGAGACAAAAATTAAGGATAAAAAACAAAAAAAAATTGCACCAGTTCAAATGGATTGAAAATTGAAACAATTAATTTTTTCACACTATCTTTTAATATATAAACCGTCTCATAAAAATTAAGTGTTCCAATTTTCAATCCGTTTAAATCGCTGCGAAGATCTTATCCTAAATGGTCATAATTAATTTTTGTCTCTATTGCTCTCATAATTAAGTATCTGCTCTTTATGGTCCTAAATAAAGAGAAGATACTTAATTATGAGAGTCATGAAGACAAAAATTAGTTATGACCCATTAGGATAAAATGATTAGAAAAATAAGATTTTCGCACCGGTTCTAACGGATTGAAAATTCGAACACTTAATTTTTTTGAGACTGTTTATATATTAAAAAATATGGTGAAAAAATTAAGTGCTCCAATTTTCAATCCGTTTGAACAGGTGCAAAGATTTTGTTTTTTGATCATTTTATCCTAAAGAATCGTAATTAATTTTTGTCTCTAAACCTCTCATAATCAAGCTTATGCTCTACAGGATCCAAGAGTGAAAAAGAAGAATAACTGTTTTAAGTTTCAAATGGGCCTAATGATGACGTGTCATCTCTACATTTGTTTGGGGAAAATGACAGCCCAGGACATGTTTTAATAATTAATACCCGCTAAAGACATTTTCAGTATTAACAAATGTTCTCAGTATGTCTTTGGCGGGTATAAATTATCTAAACACGTCATTGGCCGTCATTTTTCTATTTGTTTGCCGCACGTCCATTCTACACGGAGGGGCCGTGTAGAATTTACTCTCCAACTACAAACCAACAGCCAAACAAATCAAATACGATGTCAATTATTCTGCTATCAACTGAAACCGAAAGCTAACAACAACTGGCCGGGGTCCTTGAAAGAAGAAAACTCTAATTCTAGAGAACCATCTTCAGGTACTTGAGGCATCTATACTCATCCTTAAACGTTACGTCAAATGTTACTACATAGGTCCAGTTCAGTTTTTAATGCAATGTGCCGTTCCAATCGTCGAACCCTTGTTTAAAGCCACTTGGGTCCGTCTGAATTTGATGTCACACTAACACATTGGTTGCTGGAAATAGATCGATGTAGATTATGATAGTATTTGAAAAGGTGTGTATCCTGTACCCGTCTCCAGTAGGAGCTGATTCCCGTGACGAGAACTCAGGGCCATAAAAATACGTGGATTGAGTACCATTTGCCATTATTCTTGATCGCAACCTCGGACCATGACATTCCGTGTGATCACCTTGTAATCATAAAGCTGAAAACCAAAAGCAAGTATAAAAGTAGCGATGAAGGCTATTACGGAGACGCACATCTCTAGTTTCCATTGAAGTATACTCTCCATCTCCAAGCTTTATATCACCATGAATGATGAAGTAGAAAACACAGGGAAGGTGATCTGCAAATACATTGCACGCATAATTGTATCTGTAGTCGCCATGTTCATCCTCCTATGGACCATCTATATTGGTTACGATTTTGCAACCAAACCGCATAGAGATGGGAAGTATAATCGTTACGCCTTGTCAATAGGAGCTGCGACAATTGTGCTGGGTATAACTTTTGTTACTATTGGGTTAGCAATAGTAGCTGACTTGGCTCTAAATTTAACAAGTCGGCGGCAGCGAGAGGAGAAGAGAATTGAAATCCAGCAAGGTAAACCAATTCAAATCCTAGTTGCCCCTCTTCCCTTCTCGTTTCTTGATCACCAAGACCTGTATAGATATACAAGCAAAATAATTGTACATTGAATTATCTAGTATTCCACGATTATCTATGATTACGTACTCAGAGCACAAAAAGATCGATTGCATTTGCTCGTAATTTCCAGAACACAGGTACCATTGTTCTGGGCTCATAGTCTGCAAATGAAAATGCTGTTTGTATACAGATTCTCTCTGCTTTCTTTATGGATTTTTCCCCTAACTTTTCAATTCTTATTATCTGCATAATGTTTGAGTAATATGTAGATGGAGCAGCAAGGTATAGGAAGCAAATTATTAAAGACATTGCCCACTTCATTGCGACTGTGATCTCAATGTTGCTGCTAACGTGGGCTATTTACGATGGAATTAGGCTTGCGACAGCACCCGGACAAGACGGCAAAATTGATCACTTAGCTTTCCCAGTTGGGGTTGTCACTATTGCCTTCGGAACCATTTATTTTATCATTGGACTATTAATAGTTGCAGACTTGGCTGTAAATTTGTCAAGCGTATTGAAGCGGCATGAGAAGCAAGAAGAAGAAGATATTCACAATAGTTGCCATGACGACAATAACAACTCGATTAATGTTTGAGATATTCCAATACTGTGTATAACATCAACAGATTTTGCGTAAAGCATCAACAGCTTAATCAAAATGAGCGGTCTGCTTCAAATTGAAGGTCTCACAACGAAGAGATAAACTGAACTCACCATACCTTCGAAATAGCTACAGCCTACAAGCGATCAAGCTGCCCCAACTATAAACAGCATTAGAACTGTGCATGGATGGAATATCAACTCTCTCTCTCTCTCTCTCTCTCTCTCTCACACACACACACACACAGATCTAAATAACACGTGCATATTTTGTTAACAGCAATGCAAAACGTAAGCACAGAGCATAAGGCAGAAACTTGTGATATAGCGTTTGTAATTGCCGAATTTGCATGGCCCTATAAATAAAATGTACTCCCAAGTTAAATTGACATGTTCTTCATTTTGAGCCCTATAAATAAAATGTACTCCAAATTAAATTGACATGTTCTTCATTTTGAAACGAGAACCCACGGTGCCATGTAGGATAGTACAACATGTCGGCTGAATATGATCCTCGAAATTCCCGACATCACAAGCACCAACAAAGAAACAGTTCCAAATTTGAGGGGCAGTACAACGCATCAACCCTTCAGTGAGTACTTCTTCCCTGAAAAAGGCTGGAATTTTGGTTCTTCTTTCTTTGGAGGCTGCTCTTGTTTAGGCTCTTTTGCAGGTTCCTGCGACATATTATAAAGGCTCGTAGGTTGAGATGTATAATTATCAACTTAACAAAGAGCAATTGTAGCCACTTATGTTGCATGGACTCTTCAAAGCCAATCAAATAGCCCTGTAAGACACTTGACAGAGGGACAAGGGCATGGCCTATGCGCCTACTACTTCACACGAACACTTGCTACATAATTGTATTCAACAGTGTCACCATATGAATATTTGTTGAATAATCGCCATAAATGAGATAAGTGGCTTTTGAACATCTATGTTATGCAAGACACAACTTTACCCACAAAAGGGATTACAGCATGAAAAACTATCATTTCCTACCAAGTCCGAATACCGTTCACAATCAAAGGATGACGGGTCCAACACCTAGTTATGCGCTCATACGCCAATCCATATAACGTAGACAAGCAATATGAAACGAAAGCATGTGATTCCAATAGTAGTAGATGGATATACACCAATTGTATGCTCATTTTATAATTTTGCACATGAATATGAAAGAGTCGTAAAGATGAAAGAGTCACACGGCAATCCGTTCAACGTAGACAAGCAATATGGAAACGTAGGTGTTCGGCATGTGCCGGAAGGTGCAGAGACATAAGAAGGAGGTTCCTACTCCTTAGGAAGTACTAAATAAATAACTACTCTCCCCTAGCCACAAGTCATTGGAAGATCGAAGAACATCAACCATCAGACCCTTCAAGTAGGGATTGAGGGGGCATCCCCTGCCTAATGGTGGGTAGAGGGACTCGGCAAACAATAGTAGTAGATGGATAAATACCACGACTCACCACTTGTATGCTCATTTGATAATTTTGCACGTGAAATATGAAAGAGTCATAAAGATGAAAAAGGGTACCTTTTGGGGATCTTTGGTGCGGTTTACATTTGAGCCAAACACAAGCTTCCCCTGAGTCTGACGAGTGCTACCTTGTGAACTAGACCCTGCAGAAGACTGCCCGCCACCATTGGCAACACTAGGTTGCTTTTCTTTGGACCCAGAAGAAGATCCGGGTGGAGGCTGATATTTCAAGGGTTTCCCGTCCAAGCGTCTCCCTGCTCCTGTAAATGGGTTGAACTTTGGCTCTGGCTCAGCTGGAACCTCCCCACCTGCACACAGAGAAGTAGTGACACAGCAGTAAAACCAGGGATGGTGATTTTCACACTCCCCCTTCTTCTTCTTTTATAACCACACTCCATTTTTTGTTTTCTTGTGATGTGAATTTACAATGTTGTCCTTTCAAGTATGAAAAAGTAAATAAATGAAAGGTCAATTTTGTAAATTCACACCACAAGAGGACAAAAAGGGAGTGTGGTTATAAAAAAAGGAGTGTGGAAATCAATTTCCTAAATGTAAGGGTGGGAAAAGGAAGATATATTTAGCAGAAGATGACATTGAAGTATATGTTTGGACGTATTTTGAGTCGTGACCCAAACATCCAAAAGATAGGTGCAATGATTTGAAACATACATAAGCATCATGAATGGGGATATAATGGTCGCCTCACATTTCCAATCTAATACCTTCATAAGAACTTCCAAACTTCAATTACAACTGGTTTTTCCAAGATTAATGTTATCATAGCAGAACAATAAATAAATGGCCAAATCGCACATTGAACAGATTCCGTTAACAGAGAGCACAAAGTTGGAGCATTCAAATTACATGTGAGATGCCACATTCAAAGCAAATGCAATGCAAACATCCATAAGCAACTCCTTAAATCATGTGAACCACTACTGCCACAAAGAATCCACAATCATGAGAGCTTCAAAAGTAAAAGCACCACATAAAAGCACTACCTATACATCTGCAAAAGACCTCTCTTCAGTCAACTACAATGCCAACATTTCTACCAGAAACATCAAGCCACTAGTGCTAACCCGTGCCTACGGCACTACGCATCCCGATTGGAAAGGGATGGCAATTGTGTGATTTAGGTGAAAATCATGGGTACTTAACCGGGAAGTGGGAGGATGCACTACAGCCTTTGGATCAAATGAATCTAAGCCGTTCCAACAACTTGTCCCCACACCCTTCTGTTTTATAATAGAGATGTGGCATGCATGAAAAGAATCACGTAGATCTTAACCATGTAACTACGTAGATATCATATAAAGCCGGTCCAAGAAAAGATACATCAGATTAGTGACACTTCCATATACATAGGCATGGAAAGAAGTAGAACCCCAAACAGTGGCCCACTAGGTATGCCTTTCATTTTTGACCCACAGTAGTCTTGATACTGAAATTTCTAGAGATGTAGTTGATTGGGTTTCTAGGAACTGAGAGCAAAAGATGGGTAAGAATGGGATTTTGTTTTGTTTCAGACCTTATGTTTCCAAAGGACTAGAGATTTGAGTTATGAATCCTTTCAAAACTTCTTAAACCCTCAAGGACTTGATTCCAATATTCATCAGAAATGATAAGACTGTTCACCAAGTTTCCATATCAACTTAATTAAGTTAATTACAATCATAAACAAGCTGAATTAATCCCAACTCTTAGAAGGCAATATCTGGATTTGCTAATGTGAGTGGAACAGCCAACAAACAGGTGTTACCAAAAATGCAAATGAGCCAAGAAAGCAGTCTTAGAAGCATGATATCTTTTGGCTACAGTGGGAAATACAAAATTATGCATATACAAGAAAACGATAATCGTCAGACTCACAAACTTGTTTCAAATGTACATGTTAAATCAAATTCCCACCTGCCGCCAGTGCTTTGCCTGAAGGAACAGTTGCAACAGGTTTTTCAGGTTCCTTGTAATCAAGGGGAGGTGCAAAGTCCACCTCACAATCTGTCTCAATGATACTTATCGCATTAGAAGGCTTTGTTTCAATGATGTCTATATAATACTTTTTGTTATTGTACGCCACCATAATACTATCTCCTGTGGTTAAGCAAGAAAAGTTCCTCAGTGTTGTCTCCAAGCTGCATGAGAAAAGAATAAATGAACCATATCAGTTTTCACCCACAGGAAATAATAGGAAAACAATGCATCAACCACTATTCCTGATCTCGCATTACACAGAGACAGGAAACACCAGACCATAAGACAAAAAGAGTTTCTTAACCTCTCAGCTTCAAAATATTTTCGAAATCTTGTTACCAACACAATCACCGAGCTACCATCTGCTGCAACTTTTTGGTATCCTTGCCTCTTTTATAGTCTAATAATGGGCAGAGAGAAATTTCCATATATTAAATAGAAATGAGCCTTTTAGTTAGTCCTTCTGGCCCCGTTTGATAAAGCTCTTAGGAGATGGGATTGGATTACTAAGCCGAAGGTATTAACAATATTGCGTTTGGTTT
>JAOTQK010000003.1:19438099-19451087 GCA_025642025.1 Rhododendron ferrugineum
GTTTACGAAGCGTCCAAAATTGCTTCAGAAATTTATAAAGCAATTTTGGATGCTTCGTAAACGCCCTTATCGATGTCGGATGGAGCTGATTTTTTACAGGGACCTTAAGCAAAATATATTGAACAAAATGAGCAGCTCCGATTATCTTTATTGGACCCGAGATGGGCCCAAACAAGCGCTGTACGCGCTGTCTGTGCAGAATCTGCTGTATCTGTAGCAGAGTTTTTAACTTTTCCCTTCCTGATAGATGGAATCTCCTTGTAATATTTCAATTAGAGAATTCGCATCACGGAATTTTTGAGTAACAGCCTTGTCCTCTTTGCAATTCAAAAAGAATTTTTCAAAAAATTTCTCCTAAATTTCTCCTAGATTCTCCCTACTTCTAACATTTCTCTCTCTATCTCTCTCCACTTATTACCCCTACTATTTTTCAAAAGAAATTTCAAAATCCAATTCAAATACAGCAGAATCTTCATTCAGTAAATAGAAAAGTATAACTAAGTAATAATCATATCATACCTCCATTGCATGAGGATTGCCTGAGTACTGTTGTTGTTGTTGTTGTTGTTGTAACTGAGAGTACGGCCTACTCTCCCAAAAAAAAAAAAGTCAATTTTGCCTTTTGTTTTATTTTTATTCCTTTTTTTTGAATTTTTTCAAAATTAATTTGATAAATGTCATTATTTTTTTACTCTTCTGATTCGTCTTGTCAAGATGGATCAATAATCAACAAAAGTTTAACGCACAATTTAAAAGTAAGAAATTTTTTTGAACAAGGACAAAACCCAAACATCCAAGTTAAGGGAGGACAAATCAGGGGAGGACAGCGAGGCAGAGAAGAGGGATATGGCAGCAATTAATGAAGAAACAAACAAAGCCTTCACTGTTAGACAAAATGGCAACTTATTGGAGAACTCAATGGTCCATGCAGAAGAAAATAATCAAGCTGTAGTAGCAGTCGCCATTAATACTAAGGAGATGGATGACAGACAGTTAAAACTACTAGAGTTGGCTACGAATCCAATTCTCGAGTTAGTTGAGGTGAGCAATAATGAAGGGTCTCAATTTACTCATGGATTAGAATCAATTGTGCAGGATTCATTAAAGGCAGATTTGGAAAATGAAACGTCCAGTCTTAAAAGTGTAGTACAGGAGAGCGAATCCCTGGTTATTGAAAGTCAGGAGGGGATCTATCTACATCAAGAAATCGAAAAGAATGCTGGTGTCAATAACAGCCCGGGTTTGCTTGAATCCAACTGTCAGTTTCGAGCTTCACGAGTGCAAGGAATAAGTCTACAAGTGGATCTTCATCCAAATGATACCAGAAAGGAGCTTAGGAAAAAGTTAAGAAGACAACAATACGATAATAGTCAAAGCCAAAGGTATGAGGAGAATCAAGAGGGAGACAGTGCAGAATCTGATTCAGATGAGCAAAGGTAGGCCATGCTTGAATATGAACTTCAAAGCACCACTGATGTAAGTAACAGACTAGGAATACGATATGAGCAGGGTGATATTAGAGCAATAAAAAAAAAATGATCGAAATTGAAGCCAAGGATTATTTCTTACTCCAGAGAAATAAAACTTCCAAATAAAGTCCTGAGAGGAATGAAAGAGTCTTTGAAATTAAGATATGGTCAGTGGGGGAGATTGTTGATCTGGTAAAAACAAGGGTAGCAATTTGGATAAAAAGCAAGTAAGATATAAAAGATTACTCTGTGAATGACGTTAAGAATAATCTTGAAGCAATCAGAGCAGTGAGGATTTGATCTTGGGTTTGGGATGGTTTTAGCTGGGGAGGGGGGCGAAAGGGGAGGCGTTGGTCAGTTTCAGTTTTGGTGTTCTAGGTCTCCAGGCCCTTGGATGCTTTGGTTTTCTTTTGTCCCGTTAGGATTTGGGTGGGGTATTTGGGTGGTATGGTTGTTTTATTTTTGTGTCTGTATTTAGGATATTGGATGGTCTGTGTTGTTTTAGTGGGTGGGGTGTCTTATAGGCTTGTCCTTTTGGTCTTTTCTGTATGGGAAAATGACGGTCAATGACGTGTTTTAATAATTAATACCCGTTAAGAACATTTTCGGTATCAGCAAATGTTCTTAACTTGTCCTTGACGGGTATTAATTATCAAAACACGTTTTGGACCGTCATTTTCCCTTTCTGTATTTGTATCTGTCTTAAGGGTTTGGTCTAGTACCTTTTGGGGTGATTTTCTCCTTTGCTGATTTTTTTCTTTGGCTTTTAGTCATCTATTTCCTCTTTTTGGGTCTGTCATGCTAGTCCTTGTTTTTTTTGATAGGCAGCAAAATTTTATTAAAACTCGACGAAGGGTATATCGAGGGAAGACCAAATACTAGCCCCATAGATTGAAGCATAATATGAGGCCAAAAGAGGCCAAAAAATGAAACGAAAAGATACATCCAATGAAACATTGAATTGGTCCAACTTGATAACAAAACTCCAAGCCTGAATTTGAAATCAAAAGCACAATCATTTGAAAGGTATCACATTGCAGCAACAGCATCACCTATCATGCAGCAAACTTCAGCAGCATCAAAAAGCAACCCACAACGTTAGCAGCAACACAGTTCTAAAACTAATTGCACGACCCTTATATCCCAATCATCATTGAACATAAAACAGCCCCACAGTTGAATAGGCTTCTCACCCCCTCCAGCAACATCTAACTCTTTAAGCAACAAGATCCCACATAGATTAAAAACTCAAATTCCTCTTAGCCCTCCAAAGGCTCAGGGCAGCAATTCAGGGCAGCAAAACAGATATAACTAAGTCTCTTAGCCCACCAAAGACTAGGAGTTGACAAGAGATCCAACAGAACCAGCAAAATAGCCTCAAAAGTGCTCGGCTCATCTCAGCCATTGATTTGAGAGATCAACGGCCGAGAAAGGGTCAGCCCCTATCTGGAAGGGGGTCAGACAAGGGATCTGGTTCCCTCAATGAAACCATCCTGGACTGCGAAAATCTTTAATTACGGAGGTTCTGTAAATAAAGTTTACCGAGGCCAATCTCAGCCGTCTAAAAATATTTTGAATGATGCAGATTAAAGACAAATTATTAACAATAATAGATATTTATTACCAGTCAAAGATTAAAAACATATCTTAACCATTGATTGCCGAAACGGAAGGGTGAGATTGCGCGTTTTCCGTGAACGACTATTCGCGACCCCTCCGTGAATAAGTTTCTCTCTCCTTTGGAATAGGTAGATCCAATGAGGCGGTTGGCGGTCAGCGGTTGTGATCGCAACTGTCCTAACATTCGCACCCCGCGCGCGGTTAACTAACTACTGATGGTCACACAGTATTATAGAATGTCGCGTGTGCTCACCCGCCACATATGCCACCTTTGTTCCAAATAGTAATAAGAAGAGGTGAGGCGCCAACATGCTTATAAGTGTGAAATGAGCCGACCACAAGACCCACTGCCACAAGACCCACTGCCACAACCGTATGTGGGAAAAAACAGACGTATAAGGAATGAACATTCTCAAAGGAACAAGGAAGCTTTTCAAAACCCCAAACAAAAAACCATTGATTTTGAAAATCTTGAACGCATGATTGCTATGTTACTCTTTCACCCAAACCCGTTATCAAAGACAATATATCAAAGCTCTTGTGAGATAAATTTCCAAATCCAACTATCTGAAACGGCTACCATTTGTTACCAGATATCATCGCTATGAGACCTAGACTGGAAATATTCTTTCAGTCTTTAATTTTGTGGCGAATACAGATCCTAAGCTACGTTATTCCAGACATGGTTTTATCATGAATGACTTTATATATAGTCATCTGCACATCGTCAGACAAGCAGAAATCAGAAGCCATTTTCAGGGTTTGATGTCACTCGAAACAGGGTTCTTTCCCTTGTGGGTGATAAGGAAAATGGTGAATAGAAAAACACCTAGGGAATGAGGCATTGCATCAGAAATAAACAGTAAGAAAATGCACAGGTTTCTTGGGCAATTTCAATATAGTAGAACCAAAAAGAGCATAAAATATGTTGGCAAAAAAACTGCTCATAAAATTGAAACCTTGAGAACATTAAGGGTAGATACAGATAAAAAATAAAGCAGTTTATCATAATGCAACATCGTATAACCACTAGACCTACTTAAAAATAGTCAAATATAGTATCAAACCTGGTATGTGGCAAACAGAAACACTCAACCTAGCATCATGAGAAAAATAACATCGAGGTGACTAATGAACAGCACATGGAGGGCCCATGAGAAATTGAGAACCCTACATCTGGATCATCCAAGGACTTTTTATAGATGAGGTTCTTGAGACTGGATTCTACCTCTGTTCACTGTTACCATATGCTAGAACTTCTTATGTAGAGAAACAAACAGAAAAGATGTGGAGATTGGCTCACAAATTTGATGGGGCTTCTAGAATCTGATTTTGCTGGTCTAACAGCAGCAAATCAGAAATCTTGGTTGCAGCTACAGAGCATTCAGAAATCTTTGTTTTGAGTGCCTAATCAACTAGCCGTTGAGCATCTCAACTGAGCTCCTCCATTTGTGCCTATACATACAGTTGTCTATTGCTCTTGTATGGTGTGGGAACAATATAGAGAGTTGAGAGAGAAATTGTACTGAGTGTTTGTGAGGTTGAGTGTGATTGTAATCCTCCCTACAAGTAGTGAATCCGTTGCCCCCGTGGATATACCCGGTTTTGGGGAACCAAGTAAATTTCTAATGTCGATCTCTTTGTGATTGTTTGACTCCATTGTGTGTGTTTGGTTCACGATCTTAGTTGCATAACAAAAGAACCCAGGGTTATCAACAGATTTGAGCCAGGTGAAACTTAAGCAGGTTAGTATCACTAGTTGCTGAGAAACGTTACACTGAATCAACGTCCACCCATGGTCGACTTTTTGAATTTACATGGTGCTCCCTTTCGTTGGAGGAATAGAGCACCTCAATGTTTTTACTACGCCGAGTCTCCAACTATGAACTAGAGCATTATTCCAATGGTTGGAATCTCCAATTCATACACCCTAACATTTTTCTAACAATAAGAGATTGAGCTTTATCTATGCCAAAATTGAAGAACCGACAAAGCTACGGGCTCTGGTTTGACATGCAGTTTTAGGACATTAGGGATCTCTTGCGGTCTTGCCAATGATTTCTAGACCTTCACCATTAAGGTTTTTGAGCGACTATGGAAAGTTTCAACATGATTAATGAAGGAGGTTCAGCATAGTCGCTATGTTGGAATATGTATTCAGCTATATTTCTGGGCTCGATAAAGTTCCAACAAGCTGCTTTTTAGACCACTCGGACAACAGTAAAGTAAAGCATGTTGATCTCATGTCACTACTTCGTCAATTCATTTACTTGTAACTCATAAAAACGTTTAACAAAGAAATTGGAATAAGAAGAATCACTTCATTCATAATTAGGATCTGCATGTATCATTTTCGAATTTTCCTGTCTACCCACTTGGGACAACAGATACCAAATGAAGTGTACGAAGGTCAAATTGACTCAACTTTGAGATGGGAATTTCTGATTCAACTCCCTCAGTATAACCTGCAAAAAAAGGTATTTGCCCCTACCTTGGCTTACAAACTATAATGGTCCTTTTTTCCATTTTCCCTTTTTCCACTTTTATTTCCGGAGATTTACCCTCTTCTACAACCACAGTCAACTCGACCCAGAATTAAGAGAATTGTGTGTGTCGGGTGTATGAAGCACATGGGACTTGGAGGATAGCCAAAGAATCCAATGGGTAGAAATTAAAACCTCATATACTCGTATGTTCATCTCACCATTTGGAAATTGGTTTAGGAACAGCAGTAGGACGTCCAATTGATACAAGAGAAACTTAATCCAGCAATATAAAACCAAAAATAGGAGTGCAAATTTAATTCCAATTTTCCATTTTAACACACATGACCATAAGATTACATAAAGCACACATCGTATTTGTTTTTCTTTATTGCAGTCCTAAGCATAATTCCCACACAAATTACAAGAACACAAAGAAAGCATTCAAAAACACTTACTCACCACTCAAGATTAATAAAGAGAGTCTGCTTAAGTTTCGAACAGAAGGTAGGAGCAGCAAGTCCTCCTGGCAATTCCATCTCAACGAAACCTTCCTGGAATTAGTAGATCCAATGTCAACTTTTAAAGATGCCTTTTTGATAGAATACCCGAAACTTTTTGGCCTCTGCAATTGTCGTCATTGGAATAAGGGAAAACCTGGTATCAGAAATTTGAAAATGATGGAGTTAGGAAAAGTATGGGCAACCTTGTCAGTAGTTATTAATGGAATGCACGTGCTGGAGTTTGGAGAAGTCCTCTCCCCCTTCTCGAAGCCTGTCTTTGAGTTCCTGAGATGCGTCATAGGTATCCAATTGCCGGAGGGTAGTGACAAACCTCAATCCGTCCGGAATCTCCTTCAATTTTTTGCATCCCCTAATTGTTAAATCCAAGAGACTGGGCATGGCTCCTCGTTCCACCCTCCACTCCTCCACGTCATCAATATCCCAGAGTTCCAAGGATATGAGTTGAGGAAAACCACCAGCAGAACAAACCATCTCCTTATATTCCCCCCGATACAGCATGAGACACCTTAAGTTGGGCAATTTCTCCAATGTTGGCATTGGGTCTTCCTTTAGTCCAGGAGAATTTGTACTTAAACTTAAGTAGGTGAGGTTTGGAGAGAGTGCGTCTGGTAATTCAGTCAAGGATCCCGTAAAGAACAATCTATGAAGATGGCGATATCCAAAAACTTGCCTTAAAAGGCTTTCTTCTTCCCGTGTTTGGTAAGACCCCCCAGTGAAGAAGGTTGAATATCTTAAAAGACCGTTTGAATTGCTAAAACTGGGGGATTCAAGAATCACAGCCAAGTGTTCTAGGTCGTACACAATAATTCCAAGTTTTCGAAGATTCGTGAGCGTGGAAAAGCTTCTAACATCACATGTTTTTGTGTTAAAGCCATGGAGTGTCTCGAGTTTGCTTAAGCCATCCAATCGCAACTTCACCCAGAAAGGAACGCAACAAATATCCCATCCAGGAAGATATAGATGTCTCAATTGCTCCAACCTCCACAACACATTGGGTATGTTTGTAATTTTCACACCATATTTATGCCTAGCGTACCGTAAATCTAAGGTTTCAAGGAATTGCAAGTTGCCTATTGAAGAAGGCAAGCTTGTAATTTCAGAATCTCGTATACTTAAATATCTCAAGTGGATTAGGTTTCCTATTGCTTTCGGCAATTTCTTTCCCTTAAGAAATTCGGAGCCCTTGTACTTACTACCGTGGAACTTAGTTTTTTCGAGATCCAAAAATGTAAGCAATTTGAAGCCCTTGAAGATTGATTTTACGTGTCGCCAATCAGAATCTTCCAATGTGTTTCCAAAGGAATAAAATTGGCATGACCTAACATGGTGGAGGTTACATGTTTCGTCTTTACGGAGGACTTTAGCATGTCCTCTTCTTCTATTACCACCAACATTTCGATTAGCTTTGCAGTACACACCAAGCCTTCGAATTGTAATTGAAGACAACAAAGATGAAGATGTAGTGGCCAAGTCTTTCCCCATGCGTACAACCTTGACGAAATTCTCCTTTTGGGCCTTCAACAAGCACAAGTCTCGCACAAGATCGTGGAGGCGAAAATATTTAACCCTTCCACTGTACCTTGTTAATTGACCAACTTGAATCATGCATCGATAACGTAGCTCATCCAAGTAACTCATCCCAATATCCAACATTGTCACATCTTCTACTTCTCCTACTCGTGCGCATACGGGTAAAGACACAAAGCCTTCAGCCATCCATCTTTGGATCAATTTTATAGGGCGTATATCTTCATCTTCCGGTAGGTCACTCAAACACAAAAAGCATGCCTTTAGATGGTATGGCAAGTCATTGTAGCTTAACTCTAAAACGATTTTCACAGGGACTCCTCCTTGGCCTTTGCCCTTCATTAAGTAGTCTACGTTTCTACACACCATTTCCCACTCACCTAGTGTGCGTTTTGTATCGAGAAGACCTCCTAATACCACAATGGCCAACGGCAGGCCCCCACAATGCTTGACCATTTTTTTCCCTAACACCATCATTTCTGTGCTTAATCTGAACTCTGCAAATTAAAGGGAAAAATAGTATCCTCAATTGACAAGTATCCACTAATCTACTTACATATTACTGACATAATTACATAAATAGACTTTAGTAGTACAGTGTAACTACCTCTCCCTCTCTCTAATAAAACTGGTGTCCTTGTGCAATGATACATTTGCTGCATGCCTTCATTAATTGTTATATATGGTGTGGGTTTCAATTCAAAAGAATGCCAATTAAAAGATACGGTTGCCTACATATCGACTAAACGTCTTAAATCTTGCTGCAATAAACAGTCTTGTCCGTACGCATCAAATTTCCTGTATGTTCCATAGAACCTTGTAATTTACACTGACTATGTGATTGGGATAACCTGTTGGAGAGGATAAAAGTAAATTCAAGTATTGTGACTAAATCTCCATTTCATATGATCAATTCGAACGTTTCCCCAATGAATTCCAACTTTCAACAAAAAGATGTCTAATATTCACTTGCAAATCTTTGACCTCCTTAATCATAAGCTACCCGAAAAATAACAGTAAAATGGGAGTTAATTAGCAGATATGACTATTCTACATAATATGAAGAATGGTTGGCAATTATGTCATTAAAAGCTATAAGTGTGGTCGACAACTCTATTTTCGAGAGTAAGTCGTACATATCACTCATGTGGTTTGGTGGATCCAATGTACCAAGCATTTTATTTTCATGTTACACATAAATACGTAATCCAGTCAAGTTTTTTTTTTCTTTTCGATAACTCAGGTGTTTGAGCTAGCTTTCGCACACTTTGACTAATCATGGGGACCAATACCACCGCCCACTTGCGGAAGTGGTGTAACGCGAGAGTTCGGTATAAGTGGAAGGATAGTAAAGTGTAATTATTTAGCCTACGACTCTGATAGTATATTTGATTCTTAGGATGACCTATCTATAAGATTAACTTTGTTTTTTTTTTTTTTCCGTAACAATGGGTAACTGTATGGTTATATTTCAGCACTTATCTCGTAAATTATGGAACATCTTGATCCACTTCATGGGCGTTTCATCAGTTGTACTAGGCAGCTCAATGGAGTCTATGGATAGAAGCCTCCTCCTAAATAGAAAAAGCACAACTATTCCACTTCAATTTAAGTGGAGAGAACATATATTGAGAAGAGAAAAACTTTTTTATGGCGGAGCCATGACGATAATTTACGGCATTCAATCGCGCGCGTTTAAATGTATTTTGGACGGTCTGAATTTTAAAAATATTATTTGCTAGAAGAGTTTAAATCTTCGCGCGAATAGCTTTTTTTTAAATCCGGACCAATGATTGCTGAAACGGACGGCTTAGATTGCGTGGAGCAGTGAATAAATTATTCCGACGCGAATAAGTTTAGAGAATATAACCCAATATTGAACTTGAAATTCGAAAAGCACAACTTACAACAATAATTTATGGTTAATAATATAGTTAAGGGTGTTGATAATTACCTGTGACATCACTCTTCAAGCATGCCTTTTTCTGAAACAGCTCCCAACTTTCCAGTTTTGTTAAATGCCTCAATTCATGAAGGCATTGTTCATCAGCAAATGAAGCCACTTTTCTAATGCGAGTTGTTAACAAAATTTTACTACCAGCCTTTTTGTGGGGGAAGGCAGGACTCAGAATATTCCAAGCATTAACGTCCCATATCCAGAATCACAAGACATTTCATTCGACTTTGAGCTTGATAAAGCTCGTCAACTAGCTCACCATGCCTCATTCTCCTGATTTTCTCTCTCCCTTCTAGTTCTGGAGATGTAAGTTGGATAAGAATCTCTTCCAAAACTTCCCTTGTTTTGTATTGCTTAGATATGTAAGCCCAGGCAAAACAATCAAAATGATGTCTAACATCAATGTGATTGTAAACCATCTTAGCAAGGGTGGTCTTGCCCAGACCACCCATTCCCCAAATAGAAATTACCCTACAGTTTGTCATCTCGTTAACCAAATGATCCACGACTGCTTTTACATCTTCATCTAAGCTGATGATATCCTCCTCAACGACATGGGGATAAGATTGCCTTAGTTGTTGCACCCTCTCAGTTCTAGAAGTTGAGCTTTCTCCCAAGGCGATTGTAGGTTGGATACCATATGTTTGTAAACATCTTGTGAGGTCGGTGATCTTTTTATTAATATGCTCGATCTCCAATCCAACCTCATGACGGGCTCTAGACTCACTGAATATCTTACCTCTCCTCATGAGCGCAACTTTGATGACAAAAGTTGCAATTACATCTTCAGCATCTAATGATAATTCCCGGATCTCAGAGATGCAATTGCTCACAAGCTCGTCCCCTTCTCCTCGTCTTGCATCTGCAGCTTTCAAGAAGCACTGCATTCGACTGAGTTCCTTTTGCATTTGCTCAACTTGGGCCCTCACCCCGTGTAACAACCTATGTTCTTGGATGAGCAAGTTACCCAGCCGTTCCACCACAAACGAAACAAAAGGGTCAACTACAATTTCAGCCATAATAACCAAGCGTTCTTCTTTCAGCAAGACCTACAAAATAACCAAGCTTCAAGCACTTCATTTCTTAGCAGCCATCTGCCGCGACACAATCAATATTTTTTTGTAAGGGATCGTCATTTTATATTATCGCTTAGGTAGATAGATGGTTATTAGTGATTATATACTTTAAAAAATATGATAAGAAAAGTAAGGAGAATCATATCACATCTTAACTCGTGAAATTAAAATTGTCATGTATCAGTGGTAGTACATAATAATCCTCGCTAGTCGCTAATATGTCCTCTGTCTTCTCTCTTAAAAAAAAACTTCAAAGTATACTTCGGAATATATATAGTTGAAATTACGATGAAATTGTCAGTGCAATATACCATTTCACTCACAATAGTAACTTAATTTGTCGAAAAATGAGATGTAACTAATTAACTGTGTTCTAAGAAATACAGTAACTCTCTACCGCTATTTACTGTTCAACATGATCAATGAAGGTAAACATAAGAGCTCTTTATGTTTACCACTTTGGGCACACAAGAATTTGATAAACGCAGCCAATTTGGACTACTTTCGCTCTGACTTGGTCCGCATATCGCAGCTAATACCAGAGCTTGGACGATGAGTTGAATGTATATTTAGAGAAAAGAAAGAGATAAGTTGAGAGGAGACGCATGGAGAGTGAGTTGAAGGCCCAGTAGGACAAAGAACGAGAAGTTTTTCAGTGCGGAGTGGGTACCGCCCCATGAATTTGGTTACACAATGTAATTCTCTGCGATTACTCTAAAAACATACTTGCGGGAGATGTTGAATGCCATAAAAGACTTAATTGAAGCATTCGCTAACACCAATTGATTTTAGGAGAGATGGTAAAAAAACGATCCGACATTTTTGGACGGTTCATATTTAGAGAAAGAAAAATGAGAAAGTGTGATGGGGTGAGAGGAGAGAGAGTATTTAAATCTAAGCCATCCAACATATTTTTGGACGGCTCAAATACACTATTCACACAATGTGGTGCCCACGGGGCACCCAAAAATTTATCGAGCAGTAGACTTGCAGAAAACAAGTCGTTGGCACTGCCTTTATTGAAAGGGATAACATTAGCATCTCCTCATCCTAGGCAAAATGCTCAGCAAAAAGTGCAAAAATCAACTTTGTCTAGCCACCAAATAACTTCACTATCCAACAGCCAAGGCAAATGCCTATTCAAATTCCAAAAATCCCAAAACACTGTTTAGAAAAAAACACAATTTGTTCTCCGGCCAGGGCGGTCAACCGCCCGGTTGGCCAGCATCGGCACAAATTGAAAACCAGATCAGCATGACCCCTCTCTCTCTCTCTCTCCCCAGAAGAAATCGAAACATACACCTGCGTTTTCATCGAAATCGATTTAACCCAAAACAAATCGAAACCCAAAAAATCGTCGTTGTAACGCCCCGATTTTTGGGAACGTTAATTTAATACATTTCTAACATTTATTAAATAGAAATGAATATAAGGTCTTTACAAACTCCAAAAATTCATAAATTCAAATTACATCTATTTAATAGATAGAGGTGGGCACTAAGGTAATCTACTTTTCGTATCCTTCTTTCTTCTCAGTAAGTCCCTGATCAGCACCGTAGTCATCTGACAGATAGTACTACACCTGTACATCTCTAAACTCCTGGCATAAGATGCCAGGGCCACAAAAGTAGCACCGTGAGCAATTAAGCTCAATAGCTAACTCCTACCTATATATCCCATACTTTAGCAAAAAAAATAATATATAACCTTGCAAAGTAAAACTCAGAGATTTAACAGTTCAACATATAAAGAACAATTCAATAAAAGTGTCAATGTCTTTTCAGAGTCAACGCAGCGTATCGTAATTCGTGTCATCATTTTATCAGTATCGATTTCACTTTCCATTTTATTTTCTCGAGCATTGGTTCCTTTCAGATTCCATCGGGCTCCCAGACTAATTTGTTCCAACCAAAAGCACTGATTCCGCAAACCGTCTCCTTCAGATTCCATCGGGCTCTCAGTCTTATTCATTTCATTGGCTCTTTCACCATTTTCACACGACACTAGTTCCACTAACCATCCTTTCAGATTTCATCGGGCTCTTAGATCACACACACGCGAGTCATGATTTCGCTAACCTTTTCAGATTCCATCGGGCTCTCATACTCACACACGCACACCTGAGCCATGATTCCGCTAACCATTCTTTCAGATTCCATCGGGCTCTCATGCTCACACAATTATTAATCTTTTTCAAATTTCAGTTTCTCGTATCTCGTAAAGATGCATAATTTTCTCGCGTTCACATTATTCTTTCAAAGCTTGCTACCATATGCGTTAATAAGTTGATAATAATTTCCGTGCTTTCTATTTATATCATTCGAAAGTATGA
>JAOTQK010000003.1:19464942-19476246 GCA_025642025.1 Rhododendron ferrugineum
AACAATATAGACAGTTGAGAGAGAAATTGTATGAGTGTTTGTGAGGTTGAGTGTGATTGTAATCCTCCCTACAAATAGCGAATCCATTGCCCCCGTGGATGTACCCGATTTTGGGGAACCAAGTAAATTTCTCGTGTCTCTTTGTGATTATTTGACTTCGTTGTGTGTGTGTTTGGCTCACGATCTTGTTGCAAAACACAAGAACCCAGGGTTATCAACAGATTTGAGCCAGGTGAAACTGAAGCAGGTTAGTATCACTGGTTGCTGAGAAACGTTAGAAGGTTACACTGTATCAACGTCCACCCATGGTCGACTTTTTGAATTTACCTGGTGCTCCCTTTTGTTGGAGGAATAGAGCACCTCAATGTTTACTATGCTGAGTCTCCAACTAGGAACTTGAGCATTATTCCAATGGTTGGAATCTCCAAATCCTACGCCCTCACGTTGTTCTAACAACAAGAGATTGAGGTTTATCTATGACAAAATTGAAGAACCGATAAAGCTATGGGCTCTGGTTTGACATGCAGTTTTAGGACATTAGGATCCCTTGCAGTCTTGCTAAAGATTTCTAGACCTTCACCATTAAGGTTGAGTGACTAAGGAAAGTTTCAACGTCGGTTCAGCTTAGTCTCATTCTGAATTATGTTTGATGTATTCAGCTATATTTCTGGGCTCAACAAAGTTCCAACAAGCTGCTTTTCAGACCATTCGGACAACAGTAAACTACCCACTTGAACAAGAGAAGAGAGAGCAAATTATAAAGTATAGTGGTCCTTTTTTCCATTTTCCCTTTTCAAAGGTCAAATTGACTCAACTTTGAGATGGGAACTTCTGAACTAGTTCAACTCCCTCACCATGCAATTAGCCTCAGTATATATAACTATAACCTGAAAAAAAAAAACAAAAACAAAAAAGCTATTTGCCCCTACCTTGGCTTACAGACTATAGTGGTCCTTTTTTCCATTCTCCCTTTTCCCCCTTTTATTTCCTGAGATTTATCCCTCTTCTATAAATAGTCATCTCGATTCAGAATTAAGGCTCCGTTTGTTTCAAAGTAAAATGTTTTTCGATGTAAAAGTTTTTTCATGTAAAATAATTTTGCAAAAAACAAAAGTTTCGGTTTTACTTTTCGGTGTTTGATTGATAGTTGTAAAATGATATACGTATGTATACAAAATTTGTCGTATATGAAGTAAAATGTTTTACCCGATAAAATATTTTTCTGTCTTGTACACAATCAAACACCAAAAAAATTAGTAAAACATTTTTCAAAAAAATATTTTACGCCCAAACAAACGGAGCCTAAGAGATTTATCCCTCTTCTACAACCACAGGGGATCGACTTGGGAGATAGCCAATGGGTAGAAAAGAAAACATCATATACTCATTCGATCATCTCACCATTCGGAACCTAGCTAGTTCAGGGACTAAAGTAGGACATATTCCAATTGCTATAAAGAAACTTAACCCAGCAAATATAAAACAGAATATAGGAATAGAAATTTAATTTCAATTTCCAATTATAACGCACATGGCAATAAGGTTACATAAAACATACATGGCATTTTTTATTTGCAGTCCTAAACATAATCCCCACACAAATTACAAGAACACAGAAAGCATGCGAAAACACTCACTCCCCACATAAGAGTAATAAAGAAAGTCTGCCAAGGTTCAAGGACGAAATATGATGGAATGCACGTGCTGAACTTTGGAGAAGTCCTCTCCCCCTTCTCGAAGCCTGTCTTTGAGTTCCTGAGATGCGCGCCAAATCTCCAACATCCGAAGGGTAGTGACAAACCTCAATCCGTCCGGAATCTCCTTCAATCCTTCTCGTCCCCAATAACTTGTGCATAAATGCAAAAGACTGGGCATGGCTCCTCGTTCCACCCTCCACTCTGCCCCGTGCTTACAAGTGAGTTCCAAGTGTATGAGTTGAGGAAAACCACCAGCAGAACAAAGCATCTCCGTCCATTCCCCACTCACGGCGAGGCTCCTTAAGTTGGGCAATTTCTCCAATGTTGGCATTGGGTCTTCCTTTAGTCCATTAGTATACATCAAGTTTAAGTGGGTGAGGTTTGGAGGGAATGCGTCTGGTAATGGTAATTCAGTCAGGGATCCAGAATACTCCAATTTATGAAGATGGCGATACCCTAAAACTTGTCTAAGAATGCTTTGTTCTTCTCGTGGTTTATAAGATCCCCTAATGATGAAGGATGAATATCTTAGAAGACGGTTTGAATGGCTAAGACTGGGGGATGCAAGCATCATAGCCAAGTCTTTTACGGCCACACAAATTCCAAGTTTTCGAAGATTTGTGAGTGTGGAAAAGCTTCTATCATCAAAATTATCTGTGTTAAAGCGTTCGAGTGTCTCGAGGTTGCTTAAGCCATCCAATCGCAACTTAACTTTGGAAGGCCCGTGACCCCCCTCTATTTTCCATGGAAGATATAGATGTCTCAATTCCTGCAACCTCCACAGCACATTGGGTATTGAAAAATACCACTCATAGTTGATCACGCGTAAATCTAAGGTTTCAAGGAATCCCAAGTTGCCTATGGAAGAAGGCAAGCCGCAAATACCAGAACCTCGTATACTTAAATATCTCAAGTGGATCAGGTTCCCTATTGCTTTGGGCAATTTCTTTGTGGACTTCATTTCATACGCATAGCGGAAATTAATTTTTTCAAGATCCAAAAATGTAAGCAATTTGAAGCCCTTGAAGATTGATTTTACGTGTCGCCAATCAGAATCAGAATCCTCCAACGTGTTTCCAAAGGAATAAAACTGGCATGACCTAACATGGTGGAGGTTACATGTTTCGTCTATACGGAGGGCTTTAACATGTCCTCTTCTTCTATTATCACCAACATTTCGATTAGCTTTGCAGTACACACCAAGCCTACGAATTGTAGTTGGAGACGACAAAGATGAAGATGCAGTGGCCGAGTCTTCCCCCATGAGTACAACCTTGACGAAATTCTCCTCTCGGGCCTTCAACAAGCACAAGTCTCGCACAAGATCGTGGAGGCGATAAAATTTAACCCTTCCACTGAACCTTGTTAATTGACCAACTTGAATCATGCATCGATGACGTAGCTCATCCAAGTAACTCATCCCAACATCCAACTTTGTCTCATCTTCTTCTTCTCCTACTCGTGCCCGTACGGGTAAAGACACAAAGCCTTCAGCCATCCATCTTTGGATCAATTTTATAGGACGTATATTTTCATCTTCCGGAAGGTCGCTCAAACACAAAAAGCATGCCTTGAGATGGTATGGCAAGTCATTGTAGCTTAACTCTAAAACGATTTCCATAGGGACTCCTTCTTGGCCTTTGCCCTTCATTAAGTAGTCTACATTTCTACTCACCTTTTCCCATTCAACTAGTGTGCGTTTTGTAGCGAGAAGACCCCCTAATACCACAATGGCCAACGGCAGGCCCCCACAGTGCTTGACCATTTTTTCCCCTAACGCCGTCATTTCTGTGCTTAATCTGAACTCTGCAAATTAAAGGGAAAAATAGTATCATCAACTGACAAGTATCCACTAATCTAGTTACATATTATTGACATAATTGCATAAATAGACTTTAGTAGTACAGTGTGACTACCTCTCCCTCTCTCTAATAAAACTGGTGTCCCTATGCAATGATACATTTGCTGCATGCCTTCATTGTTATATATGGTGTGGGTTCCAATTCAAAAGAATGCCAATTAAAAGATACGGCTGCCCACATATCAACTAAACTTCTTAAATCTTGCCGCAATAAATAGTCTTGTCTGTACATATCAAATTTCCTGTATGTTCTATCGAATCTTGTAGTTTATACTGACTATGTGATTGGGATAACCTGTTGGAGAGGATGAAAGTAAATTCAAGTATTGTGACTAAATCTCCATTTCGTATGATCAAATCGAACGTCTCCCTACTGAATTCCTACTTTCAACAAAAAGATGTCTAATATTAATTCATGATCACTTGCAAATCTTTGACCTCCTTAATCATAAGCTGCCCGAAAAATAACTGTAAAATGGGAGTTAATTAGCAGATATGACTATTCTACTTAATATGAAGAATGGTTGGCAATTATATCATTAAATTAAAAGCTATAAGTGTGGTCGACAACTCTATTTTCGAGTACGTCATACATATCACTCATGTGGTTTGGTGAATCCAATGTACGAAGCATTTTATTTTCATGTTACACATAAATACGTAATTAATCCAGTTGAGTTTTTTTTTGGATAACTCAGGTGTTTGAACCAGCTTTCGCACACCTTGACTAATCATGGGGACCAATCTCACCGCCCACTTGCGGAAGTGGCGTAACGTGAGAGTTCGGTAGAAGTGGAAGGATAGTAAAGTGTAATAATTTAGCCTAAGACTCTGATAGTATATTTGATTCTTAAGATGACCTATCTATAAGATTAACTTTGTTTTTTTTTTTTTTTTTATCGTAACAATGGGCAACTGTATGGTTATATTTCAGCACTTATCTCGTAAATTATGGAACATCTTGATCCACTTCATGGGCGTTTCATTAGTTATACTAGGCAGCTCAATGGAGTCTATGGAGAGAAGCCTCTTACTAAATAGAAAAAGCACAACTATTCCACTTCAATTTAAGTGGAGAGAAAATATAGCGAGAAGAGAAAAACTTTTTTAGGGCGGAGCCGTGACGATAATTTACGGCGCTCAATCGCGCGCGTTCAAATGTATTTTGGATGGTCCGAATTTTAAAAAAACTATTCGCTAGAAGAGTTTAACCCTTCGCGCGAATAGATTTTTTTTTTTAATCCAGACTATTGATTGCTGAAACGGACGGCTGAGATTGCGCGGAGCTGTGAATAAGTTATTCCGACGTGAATAAGTTTAGAGAATATAACCCAATATTGAACTTGAAATTCGAAAAGCACAACTTACAACTATAATATAGTTAATAATATAGTTAAGGGTGTTGATAATTACCTGTGACATCACTCTTCAAACATGCCTTTTTCTGAAACAGCTCCCAACTTTCCGGTTCTGTTAAATGCCTCAATTCATGAAGGCATTGTTCATCAGCAAATGAAGCCACTTCTCTAATGCGAGTTGTTAACAAAATTCTACCTGCCTTTTTGTGGGGGAAGGCAGGACTCAGACTATTCCAAGCTTCAACGTCCCATATGTCATCCAGAATCACGAGACATTTCATTCGACTTTGAGCTTGATAAAGCTCACCAACTAGCTCACTATGCATCATTCTCCTGATTTTCTCTCTCCCTTCTAGTTCTGGAGATGTAAGTTGGATAAGAATCTCTTCCAAAACTTCCCTTGTTTTGCATTGTTGAGATATGTAAGCCCAGGCAAAACAATCAAAATGATGCCTAACATCAATGTGATTGTAAACCATCTTAGCAAGGGTGGTCTTGCCAAGACCACCCATTCCCCAAATGGAAATGACCCCACAGTTTGTCATCTCGTTAACCAAATGTTCCACGACTGCTTTTACATCTTCATCTAAGCCGATGATATCCTCCTCTACGACATGGGGATAAGACCGCCTTAGTTGTTGCACCCTCTCAGTTCTAGAAGTTGAGCTTTCTCCCAAGGCAATTGTAGGTTGGATACCATATGTTTGTAAACTTCTTGTGAGGTCAGTGATCTTTTTATTAATATGCTCGATCTCCAATCCAACCTTACGACGGGCTCTAGACCCACTGAATATCTTACCTCTCCCCATGAGAGCAACTTTGATGACAAAAGTTGCAATGACATCTTCAGCATCTAATGATAATTCCCGGATCTCAGAGATCCAATTGCTCACAAGCGTGTCCCCTTCTTCTCGTCTTGCATCTGCAGCTTTCAAGAAGCACTGCATACGACTTAGTTCATTTTGCATTTGCTCAACTTGGGCCCTCACCCCGTGCAATAACCTATGTTCTTGGATGAGCAAGTTACCCAGCCGTTCCACCACAAACGAAACGAAAGGCTCAACAACAATTTGAGCCATAATAATCAAGCGTTCTTCTTTTAGCAAGACCTACAGAATCAAGCTTCAAGCTCTTCCTTTCTTAGCAGCCATCTGTGACACAATCAATACTTTTGGTAAGGGATCGATATTTTGTATTATGGCTTAGGTAGAGTTTTCATGCAAGAGATTCAAACTTCGAAGGATTTTTTTCATTTCTCATGCAAGTTCGATTTTCATATTGGGTTTCTTTTGCCGAAAATTGGAAGAAAAAATATGAGTGTGAGAGAATAGTTTTTTTTTTTTTTTTGACAACCTTGCCTGGGTCTTTTACGTTAATTCTAACTTTGTTGTTTATTCTACCATCTTCTTACTTTAATTTCTATTATTTTACTGCAGGAAAAATATATTTAGAGAATTCTTGCGTAGGTACTACCATTTTTTCCCTGCCAAATTTCATGATTTATGAGGTCATTTACCTTTTCAAAGTATGATTATCCTTCCCAGTACCTCTCTCATACCACTATAATTATCCTTCCCAGTACCTCTCTCATACCACTATACAAGAACCCATATGTTTTTCCACGATGGATTAATGATTTTGTTAAGATTTTTCTTATTGGCAAAGTGCGCCGACAAAGCGCCACATTGCACCACAGCCCATGCCACACAGCCCACACCGTGCGCGCTTGAGGAATGTTCCTTAATATATACCACGCCACGTTGCACCACACTAGACCAACATTTAACCATATTAGGAACGTTCCCTAATATTAGGGGTGACAAATTGAACCCAAACCCATTAGGAAACCCAAACCCACTTACTAAAAATTAGACCCAACCCAACCCATTTATAAGTTGGGTTAAAATGGGTCTCAACCCATCTAACCCATCTATTAATGGGCCTCAATTGGACATCAATTGGATCAACTTAAATAACCCAATGGGTCATCAACATAACCCACTAAACAAAACATCCCCTCCCTCAGAAACAACCGTCATCCCTCCCCGCCCCTTCCTATCGATTTCATCTACCATTACTGTGGCTGCTTGGGCTTATTATACCATGCGTTGCTATTACTCTTCTTCTCTCTCTCTCTCTCACCGCCCCTTCCTATCGATTTCATCTACCATTACTGTGGCTGCTTGGGCTTATTATACCATGCGTTGCTATTACTCTTCTTCTCTCTCTCTCTCTCTCTCTCAATTGTTTTCCGTTTTTGGGTTTTCTCTTGGGTAATTGAAAGAAATTTACATAATCAAAGAAGTTTCCATCAATCCATACTTGAAATTAAAGACAGACAAGAGAGAGAAGTCGATTCATTCGGAGAGATAGAGGTACCGGTTCAATTTGAGATAACGGGCTAGTTTTGATTCTGATCGAACGGAAATTTACGGATACAAACAAAACAGATATATACATCCTGCAACAATTAATTATATAGAAAACTCTAGCACTTTATACAAGTCCCAAAATTTTCTCTGTACCTGCACCTTGAAATGTGTTTAGAGAGAGAAAATTCAACTTATGAATGAAAAGTTGGCTTGTTTGTGACTTTTTTTTTGTCTTTATTCAGTTTCTTTCGCATTTGTTTGTTTTTCGTTAATTTTTTGTGGATTATTGCTTCGACATGACAGGAGGAATCTGAAAAGTAAAAATTATTATCAAAGACAAAAATAAATCAATGTTTTCGTCTTTATTCAAAAAAATATGAATTTCGATCGTAATTTTTTACTTTTTAGATTTCTCTCGTCATGACAAAGCAATAATCCTCAAAAAATTGACAATAAACTAACAAATGCGTAAAATATTTGAATAAAGACAAAAAAATAAGCCACTTGGATACACTGTGATTCGGTAATTAAGAGCGACCAATATGGTAATTAAGTGTACAAGGTTAATTTGGTCATTTTTGTAGTAGAGGGATAGTATGGTAATTTTAGTGTACATGGTATTTTAGTCTTTTAAATTTATAGGGGTAATATGGTCATTTTAGTGTACATGTGTATTTTAGTCATTTTAGTATATAGTATGTAATTGAGCTAATGGGCGGGTCGAGTTTGCTTTAAAATAAATGAGTTGGGTTGGGTATGGGTAATTAGACTCATAATTAATGGGTCTAAATAGGTCAATGACCCATTAAAGACCCAACCCACTAACAACTTACCCATTTTGACCCAAACCCGCCCATTTGCCACCCCTACCTAATATATACCACTCCAACATCTCTCAACTAACCAATGTGGGACAAAACTCACAAAGAGGAAAACAAGCATTCTAAGGAAATAAGAGAATTTTACAAAACTAAAACGACGACTCTTTTATTCTGAAAATCTCTAACATTTGTGAGGACTGAATTGACAGTTTCTCGGCAGCCTCTTGTGGGACCCGGCAGCTAATCGGATTCACGGCGGCATGGGCCGCCGAGTTGTAGTCTGCTGGTGTTGGTTGTGGCAGTGGTGGCAGGTGGCTGCAGGTTTGGTGGCTGCGTTTGTTTAGGAATAGTTTTGAGTCTTGGGTTGGGCTTGGCCCATTTGGGCCTTGCCCTTTAGGGTGTTAGGGCTTTGCCCTTTTGGTGTTTTGGGCTTGGCCCATTGATTTTTTCATTTGACCACAGTCACCATACACACCGAACTGCTCCAACTACACAACAAACCAAACGGCTACTTCTGCCAGTCAGATGGTGTTAGGATGGCAGATTCAAGAACCAATTTGATTGGTCCAGTGCGAAAAATGCTAAAACTCGACCAAACTGATTTCATCCCTACCAGCTAAAGTAAGTGGCGGACTTAAGGTTGGGGTGCAGGATATTGAGGTAGGATTTTAATCCATAGCGCACATATATACCAAAATTAATATGGAAGATGGATTTCAACATGTTCACTTATCAGCTTAAATAAATCCAAAAAAAAAACACATACAAGTAATGCTAATATTTTGAGGTTAATTTTGTTTCTTCAAAGATTTCAATAAAAATACTTAGGGAGTTAGGGATCCATTTCACAAGCTTGCCAAGGGCCTCGAAAATGTGAGGGTTGCCCTGTCTATTACATAGCTTCTGGAGGTCAAAGTAACTGCTTAAACATTGAGATGGAACATGTATTAAGCACAAATTCCACGGAAGATCAGTGTGACAAGCCTAAAATAATTCAAACAAGCGGATAAAAAGGGGAAATCAAGAGCTTTTCTGACCTGTTAGGCACAAAGGAATTCCATAATCTGGCTGTTTGTGGCTTCTCCTCCTCCAATGTCACTAGCAATTGCAGCAGTATCAGCTTTTCAAGGTGATCGATCTCCCTGTATTCGTAGAAAGACACAGTCAAATTGAGAGGCAATTCATAAAGGAATACATTGGATATAGAGTCAGAGATAGAAAAGAAGATGAGTAGTCTATCAACAGGGAGTCCTACCTGTATTCGTTAACTAGCATCGGCAGCCTCTCAAGACTAGTAGTTCTGGTAACAACGTACAAGCCCTATTGCAGCAGTCTGGAAGAGAAACAGAGAGCTAAAGCTACAAAGTGACTGAATGACTCCCGTAATAAACAAATTCTTCTCAAGAACATTTCTCCAATGCATGGCAAGCAGCATTTTATCCTCTGCTAAAAGGCAAAAGCTAAGGGAATCCAACATGTACCTTCGCTAACTCAATAGGTAAAGAATTGTTCGGCAAAGCAAGATGCTAAAGAAACTTAAGAGTCCTTTTTCTTACAGTTTGAGGAAAATAGAAGTGATGACTGATTCTGTTCTTCTCTTGAAGCGCAATTCATCCAAACCCCTTCCAAGAAGGGAAGAGTGAATGGGCAGATATACCCCTCCCATTAGCTCACGTGCAAGACACATGTTTATTTTTCGTCCAAAAAACTAACGCCATCTAAGTAAAACAAAATTCTGTTCACCATTTCTCATGTTTAATTGAGGTGCACAAAGTAGAAAATGACGGGAAAGTAAACGACCTTAGACAAACAGAGATGTTTCATGCACGCGGGCACGTTCATAGATTATTGGACTTGGTCATAGTATACATAAAAATATCCTCACTCAGAAAACCGTCATATATTACCCACACTAGGAATATCGGACAGTCCTTAATTCTGTTGCTAGTAGAGTTTCCCAAGTTATATATCCCCAAAAAACATGGAGAGAAATGAGATAGTAATTGTTCCTCCAAAAGCTTTATCTCAAGTGACATTCCATTACAATGAGGATCACATCAAACACAAGTTTTATTTGATTTTTTTACACCGTCTGCATAATTGCAACAGAAATCTACTATGCCACGAAGAAATAATGAATATAACAATTTAAGTTTGCCGAAGTTCAAGGGTGAAACAGAAAGGTAGGAGAAGTCACTCCTGGTAACTAGATCGCTCGATGTAATCAAGAACCGCTGCGATTTGTTTCTACTTTCTACAGAGCAACAAGAACAGTTAAGGAATGTTCAAATGTGTGAATTTAGACAGGAAGAGCAGTGACCGATATTTGTTAGTCTTTGGACTAATGCTCAAATGTGTATATTGCCCGCACCTGGTCAAATCAGACCATTGGATCGAATCCTATTGTGTAAAATAATTGACTACATCGAACCAGTGTGTTGACTACACATCCATCCGGTTTCGATCCGGTCCGTCCAATGAGGCAGTTGGAGGTCAGCGGTTGTGATTGCAACTTCCTTGGTTACTAACTACTAATGGTCACTTAACCCAGAGTCTTATAGAATGTCAAGTGTGCTCACCCGCCACGTGTGCCACCTCACTGCCACCTTTGCGCCAAGTTGTACTAATAAGAAGAGGTGAGGCGCCAACATTCTAAGTGCGAAATGCGCTGACAAAGCGCCACAAGGCCCAATTCCGCAAACATATGTGGGACAATACAAACGTATAGGGAATGAACATTCTCAAAGGAACAAGGAAGCTTTTCAAAACCCCATACAACAATCCATTTATTTTGAAAATCTCGAACACATGAGGGCTATGTTACTCTTTCGCCCAACCCTGCTATCAAAGACAGTATATCAAAGCTCTTTGTGAGATAAATTTCCAAATCCAACCATCTGAAACGGCTACCTTATATGTCCAGATATCATTACTATGAAACCGTAGTATATTACCCAGACTAGAGATCTCTTTTACTCTTTAATTGTGTTACTAATACGGTTTCCTATGCTACGTTATTTCAGACATGGTTATATATTCATCTGCACATCATCAGATAATCAGAGATCAGAAGCTATTTTCAGGGTTTGATGTCACTCAAAACAGGGTTTTTTTTCCGTAGCGGGTGATAAGGAAAATGGTGAATAGAAAAAACACATAGGAATGAGGCTTTGCATCGGAAATAAACAGTAAGAA
>JAOTQK010000003.1:19507233-19561792 GCA_025642025.1 Rhododendron ferrugineum
TCGCCGATTCATGGTTAATAAACCATGAATACCAACTTTTTCGTAATCTCTGTGGAATGGCGATGGAGGACGGCGGCGGGATGGGCTAGGAGAAGCTAGCAACAGCTGGGAGCGATTCCACATGGTGCGACCCCTTTGTGACTTGGAAACCAACTGGGCTGTCGATCTCGCTAAGAACCTCGAAGACTACATCTTGAAGATTTGCTCCGGCGAAATCGACGGCGATGAGGGAGGATGTAGGACGGCAAGGATGGAGGACGACGAGTTGATCCCGTTCATGGTAGAGGAGGTGGAGCACCGATCCACTCCCGTTCATGGCGGAGGAGGTGGAGCACCGATCCACTCCAGTTGATCCCGTTCACGGCGGTCGGAGATGCCGCTCTCTCCAAAACCTGCAAATCTGAAAATGGGATTTAGGGGTGGGGGATGTTGTTTAATGATTTTGCCGAAATTTATGGGATTTGTTGGGTGATAATCTTGGGATCCAAAATTTTCGGGATTGAACGGAAATCGTGGGACACGACGCAATTGGAGGCAACGGGAATCAAGGAGCTCCGAAATTGATTATGATTTCATCCCAAATTTCGGAGCTATATATGTAGATAATATATAATAGATACGGCAGGACTACAAGGGCATAAGCGGTATAAAACATAGTGGGAGGACGAAATCATAATGCGATGAAACTGGGAGGACGAAATCATAATTCCAGTACGCTTTTAGGACGATTAATTAAGCCTCCCATTATTAGTTTTGTATTAAATTTTTGTGACTTTTATTATTAATTCGTATTAGCAAAAGGAATGGAAAAAGTATAAAAAATTTATCGAAATTCATAATTTTTAAAAAAAAAAAACAAAAAAAAGATTAAAAAAATGTCTCTTTAATTATTTTTGTCTTTATTCAAAAAAATTATGAGTTTCGATAAAAAAAAATTACTTTTTCGATTCTTCTCATCGAGACGAATCAATAAATCATAAAAATTTGAATCAAAATAAACAAATGCAAAAAATTCAAATAAAGAAAAAAATAAGTTAACTTTTCAATCCAAACCCACCCTTCGTCCTCTTCTTCAATTTTTCCTTCTTCACTTCACCCTTTCTAAAAGGTATACATGAGCAGTTATAATTAATGGTAATTTCCAAAGAGGAGCAAGAACAATTGAGAAAATGATGCAGGGAGGCGTGTCGAAATAGAAAAACGCGCAACACGGACAATCACGAACAAGTATGAACTAAAGGTACTCCCTCTACGAACACATTATTTGGTACTCATACACTTCACCTATTTTATATCGACTGGCATTCCTCCTCTGTTGTTTTCTGATGTGCCCTGCTTTTTATGAAAACAAAAATTTGCATTTGTTTTTATTTACCAATTGGTAGCAAAAGTTTGATTTGTTTTGATCATCTCCGTGGTTTCGAGAGATCTGATGGTACGGTGGTACCTATGATCTCCATGGATGTGAGAGATCAGGCTTTTTAATGAACAATTGTTGCTATTTTGTTTTGTGATTCAGACACTGGAAGCAGTTATGAAAAACATTCCTAAAGACCGTCACGGGAAAATACCCAAGGAGTATCTGCGGGTGGCGTTGGATGTGGTGGCCCCATCAGCGGGATTACCTCCATTTGGTGCAGTTGATGAGGTACACAACTAACATATATAACAACATTATAGAGTACTCATGGTTACACACGACATTGATTTGATGGACCTTACATATTACGTGTGAGTTGTGTATTAAGCTACAACATCTTTCAAACGTCTTTCGAATGTGATCATTATAACTTATGTAAAATTAATTGATATATGTTGTCACGAGAAATTTGAAAAGTTTAAAGCACTAAAAACGAATCAAACACTATGTTAAGCTAGTTAATAGTCCTCTTCACATTCGACCTGTTCTCATACATGTGGACAAGCAATTTTTTTGAGCCAAGTCCGTGAACAAGTACTCGCAATCCTCAAAACTTGAACAACTCAATTAGAGAACTTTTACTGAACATTTAACAGAAAATTTCAGAACTTTGTTCCTTCCAACAATAAACTTCTGTTCGTTCTTCAGTCAACCAAACCTTTTTTGTACGTTGTAGCTGTGTCTGTTACAGTAACTATGTGTTACATGATACTTAAATAAAATAGAAGAGTTGGTCAAAGCAAATAATATTGTGGCGCAGATATTGTTTTTGCCTCTATTGTAGCCGTATCTCACTTAATTTGATGATATAAATTTGCAGATGGATCATGCTATCGCATCGGTGATGAAGATGTTGGATGCAGATGATGGGCAGTTGGTCAAAGAAGAGGAGTTCAAGAAGTTACTGACAGAAATACTGGGGAGTCTGATGTTGCAGTTAGAAGGCAACATAATCTCTGTTTCTACAAATTCAGTTGTTCATGAGCCCATTGCTTCTGCTTCCACCATCTTGCAACCATCTTCTTCTTCATAGTGTATATATCATAACCTATGTATCTGATCACATGTTGCATATCAAGAAAACCCTGGTTAAGGGAGTGGTCAGTAGTTTCTAATTAAGTAATGTAATGTAATGTTTGGTTCACTTGATTTTGCTAATAAAATGTTTTGTTCACTCTAATAATGAGAAATAGTTTTAAATGGAGTTTATTCACCATTTTGTCTATTTATGCTTTTTTCAATACACATTTGTGTGAGTTCTAACACTAAGTGTGTGTCGCTCACATTAAAGAAAAAATATTAAAAAAGCCTCTAAACTATCGTCAAAATATCTCATAAACTTTCAAATTTCAATAAATATTAATTAGACCTTTGAATTTGTCAAAATTTCATCAATGAAGCCTCTGCCGTCTGTTTCCCTCAATGCACAAACGGATGATGCATACGTGGCCCATAAAGGTCGAGGCGTGTAGGAAATTGAGCGAGATTTCGGATTCTGGGCTCATAGGGATATTGGTTTATGCGTGGTCACTCTCTCTATTTTTTCTCTGTTTATGTTTTCGTTAGTTACAATCTCTGTTGAAAAATCTGGTTTTTTGAGACTGTTACGGAAGGAAAGAAGTAAAACAAAGTAGGGTTAGGAATTAGCGAAGGAGGGAGGGAGTGAAAATGGAAGTTTGGGTCTCAACTGTGTATAAATATATAGGGAGAGTTGGAGGTGGAAAATGGCGGGATTGGAGGTTTATTTCCCTCCACATGCAATATCCTCTGGGTAAGAAGAGGGAGTGACCCTCACGTGATTGTCCATTCTGCCAGCTAGGCTTGCTCCGTTTGTGCATTGACGGGAATAGACGGCAAAGACGTAATTGATGAACTCAGCTAGGCTTGCTCGGTTTGTCCATTGACGGATATAGACGGCAAAGACTTAATTGATGAAATTTTAACAAGTTCAGATGTCTAATTAACATTTATTAAAATTTGGAGGCTTATGAGACATTTTGGCAATAGTTTAGAGGTTTTTTTAAAAAAATTCCTAAATCCATCGGATCCTGAGTTCCTGCAGCTCCATCAAACGGGGTCGTTTATGGCCAAGTTGGAACTTTTTTTTTTTTTTTTAATCCGCTTCCAAGTTGGAACTTGGGATATTACTTTTGACAAGAGTTGGGATGTTACTACTGTACTTCTATTAACACAACACAAAACCTATCCCTTTTTTGTCAGACATGCACATACTCTCTCCCTCTCTCTCTACAAATAATAATTTATTTTTTATTTTTATTCAGAAAAAAAGATTACATTTTTTAGTTTTGCATTAAATTTTTGTGACTTTTATTATTAATTCGTATTGACGAAAGGAATCGAAAAAGTATAAATTTTTTATCGAAACTCATAATTTTTTTTAAAAAAGACAAAATTAAGATAAAAAAAAAGATGTCTCTTTACTTATTTTTGTTTTTATTCAAAAAATTATGAGTTTCGATAAAAAAATTACTTTTTCGATTCTTCTTGTCGAGACAAATCAATAAATTACAAAAGTTTGAAGCAAAATAAACAAATGCAAAAAAAATTCAAATAAAGAAAAAAAATAAGTTAACTTTTCAATCCAAACCCACCATTTGTCCTCTTCTGCAATTTTTCTCTCTTCACTTCACCCTTTCTAAAAGGTATTACATGAGCAGTTATAATTAATGGTAATTCCCAAAGAGGAGCAAGAACAATTGAGAATGCTTTGATGAAATTGATTGGGTTTTTTGTATCGATTTTTGTCATTCACTCTAGTTTGCTAGAGATTCTGAACCAGAATACAAAACTCCATAGATAAAGGGTTGGTTACTTGGTTCTCTCTCTTCTTCTAGAATTACTAGATTTTATAAATTGTTTCCTTTTCAAATTAAGTTCTTAGTTGGGAGCATTTTTTCCGTATCTGATTTAAAATTGAAGTCGTCTAAAAAAAAATTTGCTAGATGACCAAAATTACAGATTTTTAGTTTGGACTTTGGAATTAAAATTTTAGCAAAATATGGGCTTTAACTATAGTACGTGCACGAGGCTTAAATCCCGGATTTGCACCCCCTGCGCGCGAGTAACCCGTGACGCGCACCCGGTTAAATTGGTTTCCGAATCAATTTTTCAAGATTGCCTTCGGCCATTGCCCATTTTCCCGAGCGCGCAAGACCTTTCATTGGGTCCTCATTCACAAACCCACTAGTGTGCAAAGTCATTTAAGATGGAAAAGAGTTTTGAAACTAGGCAATGTGGGACAAGAGGCAAACACAATGTTTTATAACTTCACACCAAAGTCCCAACTTGTGTAATTGTAAATAGAATTTTTCTACGCGATATATACACTTGCAATGTTTGATTTTGGACTCCAAATGATGAATTTTGTTGTATTAATATAGGTATTTTATGATGAATTGCATGGTATGAGAGATTTTTTTGAATTATAATTATATATAATTATTATATATATTGTAGTTGCGATAAATCTGAAACCGTACCCGATATTTGACCGGTACCGATATGTACCGTACCAGTAGAAAAATCGGTACGCTGACCGATACGGTATTCAGAATATTGGTCTGGCGCAGAGACAGAGCCCGCAGAGGGAGAGAATCCAGTAATATCCCATCTTGGCCCAATACGGCACCGTTTGGATGGGGTTGCAAGTTGCCGTCCTTTCAAAGCACTACAGGGACTCGGAGTCCCATCATGGTTCTACTACCTGATTGGCGGGACCAGCAGGAGTGGGGGCGTGCTTTTGTTAGTCATGGTGGTCCCTACAAGAAACCTGTTCGAAATTTCTACTACTGGATACATCCTCTCTCTCTCTCTCTCTCTCTCTCTCTCTCTCTCTCACTCACGAATTGATTGGAATTGCGCACAACAGGTTAGGTTGACAATCACAATAATACCAGGCTATTCGAATGGCTCTTCCTGAAGGTCCAGAAGAGTCCATGGCTTCCGAATCCGAGAAGCGCCCTATTTCCACCATCGTCATCCTCATCGGTGAGTTAAATCCGATGTAATTGGAGTGCAGGTATACGCATGTATCGGTTTAGCTATTGACTGATTTTGCTCTTTTGAATACTATACCCCAGCTATGCAGACTGAAGCGCTTCCTCTCGTGAACAAGTTCCAGCTTAAGGAGGACCAAGATTCCGTGTCAGTTTCTTATTTTTTTTCCTTCTAGTAAAATAACTACGGCGGTTTATGTTTGACTGGTAGTAGTATTAATTATGCTTGGGACCTTGTTTTATCGACCTCTATTTAAGTTCATTTTGGATATATGGTTTGTGATCTGATTTTCAGTTGTTTTCTTACTGCCCTGCAAGGTTGGAAACGCATAGATTTACATATATTCAAACTGGTCCTTATGTTTTTTCCCCCCACAAAGTCTGTATTTTCCTCTATTTTTCTTGTTGATTGGTTTATTTCAGTAGGTGAATGGAATGGTCTCTATTTGTTCTCAGTTTTTGTTCTTCTTATTCTATGTGCAATTTACCAGACTCTGCTTCCTTTGAGTATATGTGTTCTCAGTTAATCGGGTTTTAGTAATATTTTAAGCATAACTGTGCAGGTTCCCTACGGAAGTTCCT
The DNA here is from genome assembly GCA_025642025.1 of Rhododendron ferrugineum. Lineage (NCBI taxonomy): Eukaryota > Viridiplantae > Streptophyta > Magnoliopsida > Ericales > Ericaceae > Rhododendron > Rhododendron ferrugineum. Next base: position 19,513,252 of record JAOTQK010000003.1, read on the forward strand.
TGGGTTCGGTATCGTGGAACTTACAAAGACCTTAATATTAACATAATTTGGCCCGGAAAAGATACAGCTTTGGGTGAGTATTGGCTTTCAACATTTTTCCTTTAGGTTCATCAAAATGATTGATAATGTGCTTTGTCAATTTGGTGCACATTTTTCTAACCCATTGTTAGTAAGCTCTTACGGGTCCCTGTTTCTGAATTCCAAGTCGTTTGAGAAAAATAATCTGTGAACAGATGTACTCCTTAACCAATGCATTCTTTCTGTTGGTCTTTGTGCTTAATTGTGTTCAAGTTACAATCTTTGTCATTGCTGGAAGAATTGTCAGCCATGGGAAATGTTTGGCTGATGCAACCTATGTTTAGCTAATCAAATTTAATCCAGCCTTCAAGCCTACCAAAATGTTTGATGTGTTATGTACCTTTAGTCTGGGACTTTGAGCAGTTTTCCTCGGGGCTGAGGTTTGTGGGTTAAGCTGTAGCTAGGAATACAGAATACTGTATTTGACACAATCTTTTTTATTCTGATGATTCTTAACGGTCCCCACAATATACAAGGACAGAACATATTACTGCAGTGCAGCAGCATAGTAGCGCCATTAGGTCGTTATATTTTTGGATTTGATGAGTCCAACAACAAAATAAGTGAGCAAGCATATTAAAAGGTTGCTATTAGTTTCAATTCACACTCTTTCGAATATACGTTTCAAATATTTACCACGAATTAAGAAATGTACTTGATAGTTTGATTTTATTTGTGAATCAGAGTACATTTCGGATATTTAACCACAAATTAGGATATGTACTTGGTAGTTACTGGAATTTTATTCTTCTTATTTGTGCATTTCTATTTGACATTGCTAGTTCATCCTGGATTGTATGTTGCTGAGTCCTTGAACTTTTTCAGGAGTTGATAGTGTAGGCACAGTGTCTGCGTCCCTTGTGACCTATGCTTCCATCCAAGCATTGCAGCCAGACCTTATCATAAATGCTGGCACAGCTGGTGGCTTTAAGGTTTAATCTGTGTCGCCAGAATTTATTCTTGCTGTTTTCGTTATTTGCGAGTTGAAATCATCATTGAGATTTTCCATTATTGCAACCATTGTGTTTGTTCTCTTATGCCATGGAGTATTTTGATCCTGTACCAAGTTTCTGAAGATCATTATTTACAACTCTCTCCCTCGTAAAGGGACCTCTGGTTTACTATGCCCTCTCCACTTAGATCTTTCCAATTCATGTTTCTGTTTTGGTTATAAAAATTCAATGTACAAAGAGATGAAAATTCAGCTACATAATTCCTTAAACTTGCTTTTGTTTTTGAAAAGTCATTCCACAAACTCATGAATTATGTATGATTAAGTGCTCTGATTTCTAGTTCCATATTAATGTTAAACGTTTTCAGGCCAAAGGAGCTGCTATTAGTGATATATTCCTTGCTTCAGAAGTTGCTTTCCATGATAGAAGGATACCTATCCCTGTAAGTATTTGTTTTTCTTTCTAAGTTTTCAGCTTTGTAATTGTCAAATGCTTAATTGTTAAGTAAAGCTCCTCAAGTTTTCCAGGGGATCAAAGCCAAACCTTAGGGAGTATACCCGGACATGGATTTATCTTTTGGGTGGCCATTAAGGGGAAGCTCAGAACTATTTATAGTCTAATGTTATTAGGGATTCTCTCTTCTCCTACTTGCCTTCTCCCCAAACATAGAACTCACCTATCTCTTCTTTGACTGCCCTTTCTCTAGCTCCATTTGGAACAAGTTTGTAGCCTTTCTGGTAATCAAGGCTCAAACTCCGGTATAAATGAGATTGCTTGGCTTATTAGCACATCCAGTGGACACCCTTCCCCAATGCAATTACAAAAGAAGAGGAGTGTGTTTTGCAGGAAAAAACAAACAAACATAGCTGGTGTAGTTAATGCATTTCACTATCATTTTTTTCACGGTAAAATGGGTGTCTACAAGTATTTGTGACCTTAAAAGCCAAATATTGGCCAAGTATATGTCTTTCTCCCAGGGCCCTCTATTTTTAAATTTCATCCGCAGACTGATGGCATCACATTATACTTTTCTGCAAAAGCTTTTGCAGTCAGTATCTTTTCCAAAGACTACTAGGTCTATGAAGGAAAGGCTACTAGAGTTCATTGGTCCCTCGTAACCTTTTTGAAATGTAAGATATGCGAAAATTGTATTGGCATTCCATTAGCTTTGTTGCGGTTCTCTGTTAGGTACGGCAAAATATGAAACTAGCGCTTAAAATTTCAGATTTGGGAGTCCAAACATCTTGATTTGAGGACTCAACTGCATATGTGATTACAGAAAAGGGAAATTAAGTCATATTAACCGTGGAAATTAAGTCGTATTAACCGTGTAGATCAGAAAACATTATAATTCTTGGCTTGCATTATATACTTGTCAAATAGTGGTTGAAGAGCTTAATAGCTATGCTTTACTGACATGAAGCCCCTCTTAGATTTCATTAATTGTGCCTGCATGCCGGCTCCTAGGATAATCTACATTCGATTGATAGTTTTGTAAATGCAAGCAGAAGGCATTTTAAGTCGTATAGAAATCATATATACCACTGGGATATAATTGATAATGTCTTCTGCTAAAGTGTTAAATAAACAATCTTGTGAAACCCCTTAAGAGTGGAATTCGGTCATGAGCAGTACTCAAACCTGCATTAGCAGATCAACTACATCCTTCTCTTCCTATTATCCAGAAAGATTTGTCCCTATGAGCAACTACACTGATCTTGTATCTTTTGGCCACTTCCATTTCTGCTCTGAAGAGGAAGGTTTGGATCTTTTCAAAGTGTTAATTAACGTAATAAGCTACGATGTGGTAGGTGTTGATTGGTTAGATAAAGAATAGGTTTCTTTGGTTTGAATGGTTTCGTTTTTGTGGAAATCATCAGAGCTTAGCCATGTACAGGCGTGGCATCAGGATCGATGCTTTCTAAATCTTATTGACTTAAAACCTGGTTATTATGCTTACCTCTCCTGAAAATAATTCCGGGGAGCTCACCTGTGGTTTTTGAAATGGCATTAACTTCCTTATCAGTCTGCTAAATATGCTATAGTAATCTAGTATTCCTAAGTTCTAAATCTCTTTGTGGCGAACTTTTATCAGCATATTATGCTTAATCATCTTCTCCCTAATTTCTGCAGATTCTTGATCTGTATGGAGTTGGTTTGCGGCAAGCTTTCTCAACACCCAACCTCTTGAAGAGGCTGAGCCTAAAGGTGATTATTTTGCATTATAATGCTTTTGTTGCAGTTATACCCTCATCAACCATCTTTGTGTGCTATTACTATGGAGTATTTAAAAGCAGGAAGTCCTGCAGCCTAAAGGCAAGGTTTGTATTTATCCATTGAACACAGTCAGACTGCCTTATCCATTTTAGAGTTCAGAAAGTCCTGCATCTTTTTCTGATCCAACCGTACGAAACATTGCTTGCAAGGAAACTTTGGTTGCCAACATTGTTTTCTCAATTTGGTATGTCAGGCACAGGTCGATGGCTATTGAAACTTCACCTTTTGTAGTATGTTGAGAATTTTTTTTTTGGTAAGTAGTAGGTTGAGAATTGAGAGGACTAGAAGGGAATTTGTGGCCACGTTAACGTGTAAAGCATCCCCTAACCTCATACCTTTTCAATCGGGGATAGATGATACATGTTTGCTTTTCTTGTGATCATTGGAAATTAGGGGGAAGTGGAACCCCATACATCAAAAGGTGAAGAGAGGGATAACAAGGAGTACAAATAAATTGGTCCCACAAAATTACAACCTCTAGGCAATGGGTAACTAGAAGGGAACTTGTGGCCACTTATAAGGCACAGACATTACTACCCATACAGATCTGAGCACTTGAGCTTCTTAAAGTTTGTGATTTCCAAGCCCCCTTCCCTCATGAGGGGATTAGGAGTTCCATGTCCCTGTCCAAGTTTTCCTTTTTTGCTTGGATGCACCTCATAGAAGGACTATTTCCTCTGCATGCCAATACGCCATTGGTAGAATCAACATTCCAATTAAACAATTATATGGTTCACTTCTGTGTACCCCTAGGGCTCATAGTTATGCTAAAGTAGTGACTAGTGATTTGTACTCCAGTTACCATGTTCCTGGCTCTTTACACGTGTTGTCTTGTGAAAATGGAGCTTAATGGGTGTAATTTTAGCTTATCTTTTAGTATGAAAACCTGATGGTTAATTGCGTCTTCTTGGCACCAACTTTATATCAGAATTTCATTTATCGCGCATTGTTCAGGTTGGCAAATTGTCTACTGGAGACTCTTTAGATATGTCTCCGCAGGATGAGGCATCAATCATTGCAAATGATGCTACAATTAAAGACATGGAGGTAACTTTTCAATTATGTCTCTCTTTTGTTGGTCTCCTGAAACAGCCATGGATAGAGTTGCATTCATTCCTTCTCATGCTCAACTCAACCGATAAGTTTATTTGAAGTCAAATTATTAGTTTTCTTAGTCCAACTATTAATTTGAGTCGGGAGCTGTTTATTGTTGTTGCTGGTTTTTTTTTCTCCAACCCCCATTTTCTTTCTTTCTTTTTTTTTTTTGGGCATGTTTTAGCTCTTCTATTTTCCGAAGGTCGGTAGAGTTTACCTAAAATATGTTGTACCCAATGTGTATAGTTAATTCATTGATTTAATCTCTTGATGGAAGTGAACACCTGCATTCAGAAAGCCCTTTCTTGTGTAAATATTTGGGTTTCAGGGAGCAGCTGTAGCTTATGTAGCTGATCTTTTGAAAGTCCCTGCAATATTTGTCAAAGCGGTCACTGATATTGTGGATGGTGAGAAACCAACCGCTGAGGAATTTTTGCAGAATCTAGCAGCAGTTACTGTTGCACTTGAACAAGCAGTCACTGAAGTAGTTGATTTCATCAATGGGAAGTGCCTCTCCGAACTTTGATGCATTTGATATGCTGCAGCACCTGTTCTGTTGTGGAGGATATGCGCATGACAACCGTCTTTGGTGAACATTTTCTACAAATTTCCATCTGACTGGAGTTGCAATTTTCAATACAACACATTTTTTGACTATGTTCGACGAGCATACATGTTTTTCACAGGATCAGCCTAGTGGTTTGTGACAGCTACTAATTTGTCTACAGAATAACATTGGCAGTAACCAACAGTAATGATTTGAGTCATCGTTGAGGAAATCTGTTTGATTCTTCATTGTATGGTTGTTAATGACTAACTGGAACCAAGATATGCTATCTTTGGTTTGACAATGATCAATGCGAAGATGCATTTAAATATTTTGATGGTGCGGTGATGCTGGCTTGTTTTGATAATTTTTCGAGTCCAGATATCGAAGACTAGTACAGTTAGCCTAAATTCCAACCAAAAAACAGTAATAGCGTATCATTATTTTGTTGCCATGTTTGTTTTGAATGGGAATCATTTTTAGCAGATGAATTGGAATCATTGCTTGTATCCTTCAAGGAGATTATAGCATCCTTGAAACCAAAACCAGCCAACGTGATTTAATTCATGATTGATTTAGGTTTGATATTGTCGTGCTAGTTTAGATCAACCAGAACCACTGGTCTTAACTGGACCCGTGATTCGGCAAATCTTCCTTAGTGATTCGGCAAATTACTAAGTGTACTACTTTATTGTGCAAGGGTTTTTCCCCTTTTGTAGCAACACACGTTGGGGTAGAGCCTAGTCTAGAGCTTGTGATTAAATTCATTTTTGGACCTCGTCGATACATGTGTTATCATTTTATGTAGTTTTGCCATATGGGAGAGTATCCTTGTCTACACGCTGATAATCACCTCACTGGTTAATGTAACTCAACGGTCCTTGAGTTTATATCGCCAATTAAGTTGATGGAAGATCAAGTTTTCTGGTGATTTTATTGTTGGCAGAGAACAGGATGCGTAAAGGAGAAGACTTGCTAACGTACCGATTGGTCCGATTCAAAGACTAGATCCAGCTCCTCAACGACACAATGAGTTTGTTTACCGAACGATTTCTTTTGGTTTGGATTTGAAGAGCTGATTGTCTCCGTGTTGAAATTAAAACTATTTTGTCATGTTTGATTGGAGTCTAAAAAAACTCCAAACCAAACCTTTACCAGAACTCCAAAACCTAATTCACATAATTCATGCTTTCAAACAAACCCACCTTTATCTTCTCATATGAAATGATAAAACCCATAATTTCCTTTGAGCTTGCTTTTTTTGTGTTCATTTAAAAAATGCACGGAGCTGTGTATATATTGCGCACACCCTATGCCTTTCTTCATTGCAAAAGACAGGTGAGGACACAGAGTATCAGTTCAACCTCAAATCTTGATTCTTGATCACCAGAGAGAGAGTTAGTTCAACCTCCTCTCTTGATTCTTGATCACCAGAGAGAGAGAGAGAGAGAGAGAGAATGAACGGGGATTTGAAGAAGACCACACCTGGCAAAGCTACAATATTAGCTCTAGGGAAGGCATTCCCTCAGCAACTAGTGATGCAAGAGTTTCTGGTTGATGGGTACTTCACGAATACCAACTGTGATGATCCCGAACTCAAGCAGAAGCTAACTCGACTCTGTAATAACACCCCTTCCTCCTCCTCCTTCTTCTGTTAACTATTGTGTGTATATGTACTAATCGAGGTGCGTGTAAGTTGTTCTGGACACCCTTAATTATAAACAAAAAAAAAAGAGTCCATGTTAATGTAGTCTTCCTTCGGTAATTAACCCCGAGGGTTGCCTACCTTAGAAATTTTGCGAAAAACTCAGAATAAAGTGATCAGCTGTGCTCAGGGTCTTCTAATATAGTAGCTGTTCAGTATAATGGGTGAAAGTAGAAAAGAAACGATTGAGGTCTCTCATTGAGATGAGCATGTGAGGTAAAAATACGTGTGTGAACTCGGCCGAATACGGGAATTCTTTCTCTCCCTTTGAATTTCGATAGACAATCTTAGTACAATGAAAACTACAAAAGAAAAAAAAAATAGAAACAGTTACTTTAGTTTCTCACCAAATTCCACCAATTTTAGTACACACATTTCTCTCATTTGCCGTCTAATTTGTGAACAAAAATATACAAGATAGTTCTCTCTCTTTCTCTTCATTAGTATTCATTACATCTTCTTGGGATTTTCTGGCTTTTGTATGGCACATTACAGGCAAAACAACCACAGTGAAAACAAGGTACGTGGTGATGTCAGAAGAGATCCTAAGGACATATCCTGAGCTTGCCATTGAAGGCCTCCCCACTGTGACCCAAAGGCTAGAAATCTGCAACAAGGCCGTCACTCAAATGGCCATTGAAGCCTCTCAATCTTGCATCAAGGACTGGGGCAGGCCCATCTCGGATATAACCCACTTGGTCTACGTTTCCTCGAGCGAGGCCCGGCTTCCTGGTGGTGACCTTTATTTAGCCAGAGGGCTCGGGCTCAGCCCGAAAACTCATCGGGTCATGCTCTACTTCAATGGCTGCTCTGGAGGTGTGGCTGGGCTTCGCGTTGCAAAGGACATTGCTGAGAATAACCCGGGTAGGCCAAGGCCCACTCGAGTTTATTTTCATCCTAATGTACTCACTTTGGTCTCTTAGTAAAGTTTCTAGCTTTGTCCTTGCAGGTAGTCGAGTTTTGCTCGCAACTTCTGAAACAACCATCATTGGGTTCAAACCACCAAGCGCGGCTAGACCATATGATCTAGTAGGGGCTGCACTTTTTGGGGACGGTGCCGGAGCTATGATAGTAGGTTCTGATCCAGTTTCAAGCATCGAAAGACCTCTTTTCGAGCTACACATGTCGATTCAAAATTTCTTGCCAGACAGTGAGAAAATCATTGACGGGCGACTCACGGAAGAGGGGATAAGTTTCAAGCTGGATAAGGAACTGCCACAGATAATTGAGGACAACATTGAGGGATTTTGTGGGAATCTAATGGAGGTCATTGGTTATGGTGAAAAAGACTATAACAAAATGTTTTGGGCCGTCCATCCGGGTGGGCCGGCGATTTTGAACCGGATGGAAAAGAGGATGGGCCTGTCGCCGGAGAAACTCGGGCCGAGTCGGAGGGCTCTGGCTGATTATGGGAATGCTAGTAGTAATACCATAGTGTATGTGCTGGAATATATGATGGAGGAGAAGCTGAAAAGGAAGAAAGAAAAGGAAGAGAACAGTGAATGGGGTTTGATTCTGGCTTTTGGGCCTGGGATCACTTTCGAGGGCATTCTTGCTAGAAACCTTATTGGCTGAGAATTATGCTGCATTTTTACATGTCATTGCAATTTGTTCTCTTCTGATTTTCCTTTTGAAAACGTAGATTATTGCTTTTCCCTTAACTTGAAATGAAATTGTTATGATTTGAATGCCCAAAATCTTCTGATTACCTGATTTGTATAAAAAACAGAGAACTTTGGGGACAATAGATATGAATTGAATTCTTGAGAATACCATTTTCACCTTTGGCCTTAGCTAGTTGGCCAGAAATTGTGATCACTAAAACTCAACCGTACCGTTCATAGGGGGACCCGGGGACCCCGTAGTGACATGCAAGAGAGGTGAAATTTAATTTTACTGAACAAACATTTGCAGTATTATAGAACTAAACATCCAAATATACAACAACTTGAGTTCATAGACTGGTAAAGCTTTCTAAACACAAAACACTTTCACTAAATATATTACGACCACAAACAGAAGGGGAAAAAGCGAAACGAAAAAAAATAGACCCTTTATTCGTCTACTCCATATGATCACAAATTTAACTTCATTCCACTGACATTTCACAAAATAAGTGAAAGCAAATCAAGGGCATTTGCGTTGGTTGTTGCGGGTAGTCATGGTAGCGTAGCAAGGACAAGCATCGTAATTCCCAGATGTGCCGGGAGGAACGCATTGGCATCTCGCGCAGCAGGTTCCGCATGCCCTGTTGCACAGGTTTGGCCTCGATGATAAGCTGCACCTTGTGGCACAGGCTCCCTTGCAATCTATACATACAAAAATCCAAGAAAACAAAAAACGCATCGTACGTATGATTAGTTCCCATGTAGTCGTGTCATAAACTATAGTAAAACCGTGTATTTGTGATGTCTGAAAAGAAAAAAGTTAGGAATTTTTCTTTATTGGCGAACATTTTCAAGTTCTAGTGAACAATTTTTACTCTCCTTGTTCTTCTCGACGAGATGTATCAAAGATAGAAACTACAGTTTCTCTTTTCATCCAAAAAGATTCACGAAAAATTTCGATAGAATTTGGCTTTTCAGCTTTCAAAAGAAAAAAAAAAAAAAACTGATGAAAAGAAGGGATTAAAGACAACAAAGTCACGAAAAAATCATTGGGTTTTTTTTTTCCTAAAGCACAATAACAGGGAAAGTGGAGATTTGCATACTCATTGCCTTGCCGGTCGGAGCGTAGCCAGTCTGCAGCAATACATGTAGCATGGTCAGCAAAATTAAGTACTGAAAGCCTAATCAAAACGCAATATGATTAACAAGTAATTTCGAGGGATTGAGATATTTACCGCTTGATCGGCTTGGGCAGCCTGGACAAGGTCAAGAACAAGTAGAGATAGAACAATTGAAGCAATTAAGGCTTTAGAGATGGCCATTGACAAACTTGTTGCAAAAAAAGTGTGAAGAGAAAAGGAGTACTGGTAATTAAAGAAGGGAACTTCGTGCAATGGATGATGCAAATGAAGAAGAAAAGAACCGTATTTATAGTGAGAGGGGAGAGAGTAGGTGGCAGGTGGACAGGCTCATGCAGGGGCGCTCAAAGGCAATTCGAAAAGCAGAGAGTAGTTCAACGGACTCAACCCTGCTCGGTTTGAGTTTTGACGGAAACTTTTAAGAGTAATAAGTGGAAAGAGATAGACGAAAAAAAAATTATTGAAAACCGTGCGCAGGGATTTTGAGTTCCCCAACGAACAAGCCCGAAGCAAGACTCGGGGGCTTGCTTCTTTTGAAGTCTCGAGTTTGAAAACTTTCAAATACTATCAATTCCTGAGGGGTCAGCTTTATACGGAATTTTACTCTATTTTTTATTAGTGCTTCCACCAGTGGGGGACGGGATTGATCCCCAAGTTTTCATCGACGTGTGAGTAAACTGGCCCGAACACCGTCACCGTGTGTTATGACAAAAGGAAAAGGCAATCAAAAAGGGGAGCAAGAACGCGGAAGGAGGCATGCATGGCAATTTGCATGCACAGGCGAAGCCAGGGGAGAAAAGCAAAACAGGGGATAAGAAAAGGCTGGCAATTTGGCCCTGCCTGCACCTACCAAATACCACCAGTCATACTCGTCAACCATGCATACAAAACATTATGGGAAGAAATTGTTTTAATAATACATGGCTTATAATATCCCATAAAGCTGAATGATAAAGTCAGTGACACGTGTAGTTTTTTATTAAACAATTACACCTGAGGTCGGTCATGGTACTTATCCCACATCATAAAGCAATCTACAAATTAGAATTATGGACCAATATTATCTTCTTCTTTTTGGTACTGCAGAGTGTCTCATACCAGTTTATGCAAATTTTGGACTAATTCCTATAGTCTTTCTTACAATCGTTTCACACGCTTACGCGTACGGAGTGAGGTGACCTTAAGAATTGTTGGTAAGAAGAACCGAACCTGAAACTTTAAAATGAAACAAACACATAAGTTTTAAGCCGAACACTTGACCAACCCATTGGAGTTCGAATATTATCTTTTGTGTGTGCGTATATTGTATGTAAAAAGATGAAGGGAGTTCACAGAATATGCTAGTGGTTGGTGGTTGCAGTGTAGATTATGGAGGAGGGCCTTCTCCAGCTGCAGCCCAAAAGTTTATGCTTCGCAGCTGTCAGATTCTAGAGGGCTCTTTCTTTGTGCCGTGTGAATAAATCATCTCCGAAAATATCACCCGAGATTCTCTGTGCCGGAAAAATAGTGTGCCTAACGGCACAGAGGATCTCGAGTGCGAAAATATACATGTGCAACTACTTAGATTTATCGGTGGAGTGGTAGTCCATTGGCAACGCTTCTTGATTTTCCGGAAATAAAACTACCGGCTTTTTCCGGACACATACTGGATATAGATCCGGATGCACAGTGTGACGGAATTTGTGTCTAGTGACACTTTACGTATAAGTGCTGAAATCATCTCTCTGCATGAAGGACATAAATAGAATTCAGTGCCATTTAGAATCTGGGATTTGCTAAGGAGAACCATGTCGAAACCAGGTTGGTGGTAGTTCATCCAAAGGCTCAACAAAACTAACATTGAAAATGGTGGCTATAGACCAATAAATCTTCGTGGTAAGAAGTCTTGAGTATTATAATGCGTGTGCATGAGTTGAAGCACGAGCATGATAGTCTTTCGAAATCATTCCTAACCATAAACTTTGTCGGAGCAAGGATTGAGAGCGGTAGAGCAGACTCGTCGAGTGAGGATTTTGAGAACGGGGCAGAGGATTATGTGACCTGGGTAAGACACCAGCACACCCCCTCTGACTAGTCTAAGGGACAAAATCACCTGCTAGAATCCAGTGTCCATTTATTAGATCCACTTCAGCTTGATATACAACTAGTCAAGGGCATATACATCCGAACATAAATTTATTGTGACTGGTTTTGAGCAATATGAATTGATTTGAGCTGCATGAACGTAGCCTATCCACCCATTGAAAACGAGAAATCTAAGTGCAAGTTCAGGAACTTAATTTGCAGGAACACTTGAATGATTTACGATCATTCTTCATTCATGCCCGGAACTAAAACAGTTTCAAGGTTTCCAAATTGCCCAGGCAAACCTCCAGCTCCCATCTTCCGGCTACTGATTGACGGCTAAACCCCCGACTCCACCTTCATCTATTGATGGCCGAGCTTCCTATCCTCCTGTACAAATATGAACACTGTATACTCTAATTGTGGCAAGATGTAGCATAAAAATGTGAGGGAGAGGTATTTGGGTGGATTTTCTTGCTTTGGGCTCCGGTAAGCAAAAATACTGTAAATTCTTCCCAATACTGGAATCTGCTGCCATTTGAGTATTCGATTGCCAAACTACATAAAAATCATTACCTTTGTGTTTGTTTGTGTGCGTGTGTTCCTGGGCATAACACAAAATACAAAACTGAAACTCAATGGCCAAAAAAATTGTAATTACGCATTGACACTGGCAAAGAAGGAGAAGCCAACTAAGCTTGAAATCAAAGTAGTACCTACTGCAACCAAGAAGATTGATCAAAAGCTGAAGGCAAACGCGCGCGCACACCAAAAAAAAAGGGATGTAAAAAATAAATAAATGATGACCATATTCCTGCTGCTAGTTTGGTCAGCATCAGAATCGAAGTCATTGACGTTAAGAATGCAAACTAGTGTCAAAGCCAGAAATAACTTAACCTCATCGTATAAATCCCAGGATTAATTCTGACACAAAGAAGTTAATGTGATCCCTAGTCAACCTAGTTTTTTCTCCCAATAAATCTAAAGCACCCACTGAAATTGCTCACAACCACCAAATTTACAGAGTCCACTTCATTTCCAGTCAAGGATCGACTACCCTGAAATATGAACTGCGTGCATAACAAAAGTAAGAAAATGACCAGCACCACGTAGTATGTGTTTATCGCTTGATGCCAGCATGATTGAAATTCTCAGTTACACAACTCCAGAAGGAAGACGTAGCACAAGCTGACCTCCAAAAACGCTGCAAACACAACAAAACAAAACTTGATAATTAAACAAAACAAAACCCTGATTGAGTGTTTGCATAATTTAAATACAGTGATATGGAATGTTTATCCAACCTTTTTACGTAGTAGTAACAGAAGTCTGCTAGTATGAAAGTTTGAACAATTTCGGAGATGAGAACCATCGAAGGCCATAATCCGTAACCCAGAGCTGTCAGCAGATGTCCACGACTGTCCAAAACCTATTTAAAGGATTGAAAAACAAAGAAATAATGGCAAAGTATGAATCCAAAATCGAAGATTAGCAGGAGAAATCCAAATAGAGTTGACAACCATGATGGCACAAGTTACTCTCTTAAACTAAAGACCTGATATAACCCATAACCGTGCATTTAAAATAGTCCCCAGCTTGATAAATGAAGTTGCTTCATTAGTGAATCAGTGATTCTTGTGATAGGAAATAACTACTAAAATCATGCACACAGATTCTGTCCAAATTTGCCTTCTCCAACAAATAAGCAACAATTCGCTACATGCGTTACTTGACAACAAATTCAACCCAAACATAATCCCTGGGGAAAAAAAAATTTTAAAATAGTGCCAGGCATTTAATAATCACTTTGTTAGTAATCTGAGCATTCTTAAGAGGCCTCTGCCCACTAAAGTACGCACATGACCCAAGTCTCCCAGAAGGACTGCCTGCTTCAACATAGAAGCTGTTTTGCACAGCACTGGTAGATATATCCAAGATTCAATTAAAGATCAAGTCAAGGGAAAATGCCACCGCTAAAATAATCCACGGAAAAACCTATTTGAAATACTGTCAGCCATTTTCTAATCACTTGGTTACTAATCTGAGCATAAGTTCTTAAGCGGCCTCTTCCCACCAAGGTATGCACATGATCAGACTTTCCCCAAGGACAGCCTGCTTCTATATGTAACCTGTTTTGGTCAGCTCCAGGAGGGGAGAGATATCCATGATTCAATTGGAGATCGACTCAAGGGAGAATGCCTCTGCTAAGAGATTCACATCTTAATTCTTGCAAAGGAAAGGCTTTTCCCAGTATCCACAGTTACGAACATTCTTCTCGTTTATATAAGTGAAAGGTCGAGTCCACTTGCTGAACCAAAACAGGTGAAAGAAATTTTTGTAGATTCAGAGGTGAGTAAGGGGGGCAGAGCTTTCCCTAGTCAACTCTTCTCTGGAAATATTTTTTCCCCATGTTACATGGACCCGGAAACGGATGTCAGGTGTGGGAACATGAATAAATATCAAATTCATCTAATTTTTTATTTCGAGGATACGGAGACCCTAAATATTTAAAAACCTTAATTAGTAACTTTATTTTCTAGCTTAAATGGTGTTTACTAGTCGTCTTAGATTCTTTCGTGCAAATTATAGGAGTTCTATGAGAACTCTGTGGGGTATTTGAGTTAGGAACACACATTTGCTAAGTTATTGTCCAACTAGAACTCTGTCTTATGCTGGGAGGCTTCAGCTTATTACCTCTGTCCTTTTCAGTTTGCAGGTTTTTTGGTCTATGCATTTCATTCTCCCCAAGGCAGTTGGGAAGCATATTGAGCTCCTTTTGAGGAACATTCCTTCTTCTTGCTCATGACTCATGAGTTACTTCAGCTCGGACCTAAAGTGAGACCCTTAACTAGATACATGATTGGCGATGGATCTTCTACTTATTTTTGGCATGATAATTGGCACCCTGCTGGGCCTCTTCTTGATTACTATGGCCATAACTTTCAGTTGGCTTCTGGTATTCCTATTGCAGCTAAAGTTTCTTGCATAATATATAATGATATCTTGACTTGCCCTTTTCTCTCTCTTCCATGTCCTGATTTCATGCCTCATCCCAATGTTCCTGATGCAGTCATTTGGGATGGTTCTCCTTCATCCAAGTATCAGGCCTCTCATGCTTGGAATGCTTTTAGGATTCACTATCCTATAGGCTCCCTGGCACAAGGTTGTTTGGTTCTCAAATAATATTCCAAGGCATAGTTTTATACTATGGATGGCTGTTAGAGGGAGCTTACGAACCAAAGATAAGCTCCACAGTTGGGGAGTTATTGCTAGTTCTACTTGTTCTCTATGTGATCAGTTCCCTGAAACTCTGGATCACATTCTTTTTTACCGTCCCTTCTCCAGTCAAGTGTGGTCTGCCATTGCTGATCTCTGTTGCATCCCCCTCGGTCCTGCCTTTTGGTCTCAAAAGATCGCCTGGTTCTGCTCTAATTTCCAAGGGAAGGGTTTTTCTAATCTTCTAAGGAGACTTGCTTTTGCTGCTGCAGTTTATTTTGTATGGCAAGAGAGGAATCATAGAATTTTTCAAGGCATTCAAAAGCCTCCTTCAGCTGTTATTGGGCAAGTCAGGTTAAAAGCTTCCCAAAGCAGGAATGTGAATCCTACAGCTTTATCCTCTCAGCTCTGCCAGAATTGGCACATTTTCTCTAGTTGTTTTCTTTTGTATAGGCTCTAGTTTTCAGTTGTGGTATATACTTGTATAGGCTCATGCCTTTGATTCTTTGTACCTCTTGAGGATCTTTCCTTCTGGTTCTAATAAAATGGTTAATTACCCCCAAAAAAAAACTAAACATGTTTGACACGGATCGCATACCCTTATTTGAGTGTCGACTGTCCAACAGTGGTACTTTACACATTTTGAAGGATCCATGTAACATAGCTTTTCCTTTAGT
The DNA here is from genome assembly GCA_025642025.1 of Rhododendron ferrugineum. Classification (NCBI taxonomy): domain Eukaryota; kingdom Viridiplantae; phylum Streptophyta; class Magnoliopsida; order Ericales; family Ericaceae; genus Rhododendron; species Rhododendron ferrugineum. Next base: position 19,528,610 of record JAOTQK010000003.1, read on the forward strand.
TCTCTTTGTCATCGCATATAGGATTCCTTTTCAAGCTTCGAGTCTATTGTGGCAGTTGTCCATATAGATCCTTTCGAGTAGAGTTCTTGAATGCATAAAGAGGTTTAAAGCCTTATATTTAAAGAGGAAAGTACAACTCCAAAAACTTTTTTCAAGCTCTGGTTTAAGTCACTCATACACAGATGATTGGTGCAAGATTTTTCACTGACTAGTTGACATTGTAGAATAGTCTCAACCTTGTAATAATGACGAATTCCTCTTCTAACTTGCCCCGGAATGACAGTAATGGGGGAAAAAAAAACAAGAAAACGAAAGGCATTATGTGAGTTAATGTCATTTTTCCCATCACCACCAACTACCTACCACACATAAAGATAAGCAACTACTATCGTCATATAAGGTGTCCAACGGTCTACTTCTAGCCGAATTTTTAGTGAGTCGGATACTGGTTCATGTTTGTCAGCACATGCTCTACACTCACAGTTGGTCAACGGACAGGTATCTAACACACAAGAGCAGATATCAACCAAAGTTTGGAAGCCAAACCTGAAGAACCCAGTGAGCACAGCTCAAGAACCTTGCAACTCCCAAGGCAAACACATAATGAGCTGTGAATGGTTCAACAATCTGGCAGTAGAAAACGAAGTACGATCAACAAGCCAATTAACAAAAAAAAACATTTAGGTTATGTGTGAGGGTACTCTACCTTTGTATTTTGCATGACACGCAGCTGGGGTAATACGGACACGGCTTCCAAATAAACACAGAATGCCCAGAAAATCCTGTTGATAATATGATGCGACGTTGATGGATGAATTAGCAGAGCCAACACAGCACAGGGCAACACCTACAACAACATGCAAAACAAGTTAAAAGTCTTTTGGCAAAAAGGAACAACTCACTCCACATTAGAGATACAGAAAGAAACTATGGCAAAGAACTAAGAATATCTTGTTTATTGCGGCTATTCAGTTGAGGTAACGATCCATCATAAAAAATCAGCAACATTTATGATACCCAAAAGCTGCACCAATGCAATTTATTGCAACGAAACAGATAAGTTACAAACTGCATGAGATACTAAAACTTTGGCATCCAAGAAAGATCATGAAGATCCCGGAAGAAATTTTGCTTTATAACGTCTTTGAACCAAAGATATTGTTTTTGACAACATCAACAAATTTAAGTACACAAAATTCAAGTAGGATAACGGAGAGAGAATAATTGGCTTAACCAGTTGTCCACAAGAGTTAAATTTTACTGATTTAGTAGCAAGGAGAATAACAAACAGGATTTAAAAGAAAACAATAAAGAGCTATAACACAATATACATATAGAAAGATAAATTTGTTAGCCTTTATGAATGTACTTCACTAAACGCCGAACATCTGAAAATAAAGCAAGGTCACACAGACCTTGTGATTCACTATGACAACAATTTCCCCTTAATAACACCGAAGGAAGGTTCATTTCTTAACCATTAAGCTCAATTAATTATAAACTGGTGGTATCTGAATGACATAGAAGAAAGGCTAAACTTGTTGGCCCAAAAAAATCAGCTGGTTATAACTTTGAAAGAAAACAGTGAAACATCATGGAAATGAGAAGGCACACCACATAATATATCGGAAAGTTGTCTTTGTCCTCCATGTAGCTTGACTTTAGATTAAAACGAATCATATAAATAACCCACAGAGTTGTAGCCAACGTGCACATATCAAGCAAGGTGTGTATGTCATATTCCATGACAAAGCTGCAGTACAGCCTAACAGCCAAAAATAGGGCTGTCAGTTCCTGAGATTTAAGTGAGAGTCCTGCAGATAATCAAGAGTATCATCAGTAACGTATCCAAAGCATACATGACACAGTTATTAAAAGAAATACTGTGCTATAAACTAAATCGCATTAACGAAACTGAAAACTGCATAATTCCAACTTTGAATGAAAACTATATCAACTCACAAGTGCTTCAATGACTTTCTGAGAATGAGTCTGTGGTTTTAACTTGCATGCACACACTAGAAAGAATAAGATCAAGATAGTAACCAAAACAAATGATATCAACACAATCCCCAAGAAAGACCACCATGAAAAACTGTTATAGTGCTTTCACACATTAACTCTTGCGTCTTTGGCCGACTTTTGTGTCTTCTCTGGTTTATTAACAAACCCATAAACATAAATAACCATGAATCTCTGAGAGAGAGAGAACAACTTATTAAATGTGCTTCCACCGGCTGCTATAGGCAACTGTATAAGGAATTGTATATCTCCTCAATGAAATTATTAAATTGATAACTAGAACAGGTTGACAATTAGCTGATTAAATTCATTCACGAACATATGACAATAGAACTAATTTTTGGTGTAACTAAGCGGCTAGATACATTACCCAAAAACAAGCTATTACACTGACATTTAGTACAGTTCCCAAAGGACGCTGACAAAGCGACAATAAAACTCCATCCAATAGAAGAAAGAACATGAAAAACGAGAAACGAAATCTTCCTCCCCTACAAATCAACATTTGCTCAACTACTCTATTCAAGCTCCGTTTCGTTACTTATCAGCTATAATATCCAGTTTTCTAAGAATGATTCAGCAATCCCAAAACCAACCCACGTAACAAAAATAATAGGGACCCAAAAAATTAACAAAAAACCCCACACAAATACAAAACCAACACACTATCCATTCAAGCTCCGTTCGGTTGCAGATAAATCATACCGAAAGCATTTTTTCTTTGACCTTCGAATATGTTCAAGATTTTAAGATCAGCTAAAAGGTCCAATTTTACACCTAACATCCATTCAGGAATTCGATTACACAAACGAAAAAAAAAAACCCACAAAAAGATAAGAAGCTATGTCAATAAAAACGTGTAATTTGCCAATAACTATTTTTTCGAGATAAGAAGATCAGCTAAAAGATCCAATTTTTCCCTAATCTTCCTGACATTGATTCAGCAATTCAATTACACAAACCAAAACAAACCCACATACCAAAAGACACAAAGAAAAAAACCCTTCTTTTGGGACCTTAGAATGGGTTCGAGATAAGAAGATCAGCTAAAAGATCCAATTTTTCCCTAATCTTCCTGACATTGATTCAGCAATTCAATTACACAAACCAAAACAAACCCACATACCAAAAGACACAAAGAAAAAAACCCTTCTTTTGGGACCTTAGAATGGGTTCGAGATAAGAAGATCAGCTAAAAGATCCAATTTTTCCCTAATCATCCTAACATTGATTCAGCAATTCAATTACACAAACCAAAACAAACCCACATACCAAAAGACACAGAGAAAAAAAACCCATATCCATAGAACCACACAATTCGCCAAATAAGTACTTTACCAGCAAAAGTTTCTTTTGAGTCTGACCAGAAGATCAGCTAAAAGAAACAACTCAATTACACAAACAAAACAAACCCACATAGTAAAAGGACACAATCTTCAAAAGGTTTCCCTAATCTTCCCCAACATTCAATCAACAACTCAATTACACAAACAAAAACAAACCCACATCTTCAAAAGTTTCCCTAATCTTCCCCAACATTCCATCAACAACTCAATTACACAAACAAAAACAAACCCACATGGTAAAAGGACACAAAGATAAAAACCCATATCAAAAAAACAACATATAATTCCCCAATTAAGTTTTTTTACCAGCACAAGTTTTCTCCTTCATGAGCTTGTAGATGAGGACGGAAATTCCAATGGAGTGAACAGCCTCGGCGGCTACGAAAAGGTTGTCGTGATCGTGCACGATGACTCGAAGCAACACCAGCGCCGCCATACCGGTGACGACGGCGAGGAAAGCCTTCACCTTCGGCGGCTGTCTCCTGACCCATACTGATACGGCGTGGATCGGCCTCTTTGTTGACCTCATCGTGTCTTTTTCTCCTCTCTATGCGGTGGTCTGCGGTGGCGAGAAAGTGGTCGAGAATGGAACGGTCTTGATTTGGAGAGAATGTGTTTGCCTGGGAGTCTCGGACCAGGAGTCTTGTCGATCTCTTGACTTAAGGCTGTGTTTGGGTTTCTGAAAAAGTTTTGCTTTTTTCGGGCGAGTGTTTTTGTCTGGATGTTTTGTCAGTCTTTTATCAATAGTTTTCATTTGAAAAAAAGGAGATGGATCGTAGTAGGGGAAAAAATCCTGAAAGGTCAAAAAACGATATCAACACAAATCAAAGTGAAGTAGGGAACGGATCCAAACATAGATGTGCCTAGAACCGTTTAATGTGTATGAACATTTATTATACGAAACTTGAATTTATCGAATGATTCTGAGCACTTTTGTATCTGGTATATTTGTGGAGAATTGATATTTACACTTTTTTTTGTTATTCATACTCTCTTTTTTTTTCTTTTTTAATATTAAAAGTGTGTATTTTTTTGGCTAAAAGACCAAAAAATATGAATATCAATTCCCATATTTGTGCGGAATGTGCTCTTTTGTTTGCTTCGTTAGCATTACCCAAAAAAAGGTGATATCTACAAATTTCTAGAATTATTTTAATAAACGTTTTACTGGAGGAAAATGTATTGAAAATAAAAAGTTTCAGAAATAATGGTTTCCAAACATCCTATATAAGAGACTAAATTCTAAACCAGACGTTTATTACATTAATCTGAATCGTTCACCTTATAAGATTCGCAGTATAATGTACCTACGCAAAAAATCAATTTTATCGGACATCGATAGGCATATACAAAATTAAATTTTGGTTTATAAAATAGACGGTCATGGACAATTTAACATGACAGAATCGGACTTTTTATTTTACAAACCAAAATTCAATTGTTGATATAGCTATCGATATTCGATAAAGCTGATTTTTTGCGTAGATATACTTATCTGTGGGGTCAAAAAGATAAACGATTCAAATTACTACAATGACTTGGGACTCACAAATGGCAGTGGTGGAAATAGTGAGTTGTCCACCTGAGGTGGAAAGGATCTAATTTCTGAAAACATTAAGCGGCCTAATTGTGGCTCTTGGTGATAAAATAGATTTAGACAGTAATTCTGTCATTTACAAGATGAAGTGGAGTCTTATCTTTGAGTGTTGTGATCAAATCAAGGTTTTTCCCACCTCAAAACATTTTTCTCCTTATCCTGTCCCTTTTTTTAATGAGAAAATTCCAATCCATTTCCGTTACCACCATTTGTCTATTAGACCCAGTTCGCTTTCTTTCTAAACCTTCTTTTTAAAAAAGATAATTTTAAACTTAAATATAACGAAAATGAGAAATAATTTTTTGATTTTTTTTGTACTGTTTAAAAGATCTTAATGAGATCTATCAAATAAGATCCATATTGGTAGAAAATTATTTGCATAAACACATGATTTTTTAGCTTGAAATTATCTTCTTTTTCTAAAAATTTTCTTTTTAAGAAACTGGAACACCCCTTGCTCCTTTTTAGACCCTTTGACAGTGATCTTGTTTCCTAAAATGAAATTCTCCCTTTTCCTTAATCTGAAGGAGCGTTCTACATGTGCTATGCACGGAGCAAGAAAATATTCTATTATGTTTAATGTTATTTGTAGTTTTATGTTATTTACCCCCATTACGGATAATTTATCATTAAATGTATACTTTTTAATGAGAGAATGTTTGAGCATGAGGAAGTTTGAAAGTTTTTTTGTTTGTTGAGGTTTTCTGTTCAACTTTTACTATTTTTAAAATTGCAGGAAAAAAAGAAAAAGAAAATAAATAAATGTATACTTTTTAATGAGAGAATGTTTGAGCATGAGGAAGTTTGAAAGTTTTTTTTTTGTTGAGGTTTTCTGTTCAACTTTTACTATTTTTAAAATTGCAGGAAAAAAAGAAAAAGAAAATAAATTAATTTTATGAGGAGAATGCTACGTATAAGAGAGAATTAAAAAAAGAGCTTGATTTTATTTTCGGAAACTACATTTGCTTAGAATATGGTACTCCATAGTATATGGATTTACCATCGAGGAAACCCATGAATAATTTCATGGCACTCTCATCGCCCAATTTCCATACAAGACAAGTGAGGGCAAATATGAAGGTAAAGAATCAACAGACTGCACAGTGCACAACTGCACATACTCCGTGAAATGAATTCCGAAAGCAAAATTGAAGGGCAAAAAGTAGGAAAAGTTTACACTTCTTAGTTCTTTCCTTTTCATAAGCACCTATTCTGTTCTTGAATATGTTGTCATTTCTTTTCTCACTACTTTTTTTTGAACGGCGAATTTCTTTTCTCACTACTAGTTAGAACTCAGGATTGTGCACTTAGAACTCATAATTCTGCAGCTGTTTCTCTCTGGACCCCGAATGCCCAGCTGAAATTTGAAGAGCGGAGTTCGATGAGGGAAGATAAAAGACTAATGAAAACTAAAGAATCCATGAAGATGATCTTTTCAGAACAGGCTTCATCTGTTTGTCTTCCTCCAGAGCTACCATACCCAAATGGGATGGATCTTCCAACATCATTTTTGCCACCAAATAACCAGCAATGGACCAGGTTTGGAATTTTCGAGCCTGTTTCCCTATGTATCGACCAAGTTTTCCATCATAATATTCAGGCCAATTGTCTTTTGACAACCTAGTTTCAGCAAGTTCAATGGCGCGTCTTGCAACTTGTGGTCTCCCTGTCTTAATACATGCGGCTGTGAGTAGCCATAGAAGCACTGTAGCCACAACAGTTTAAACAATGTAAACATCAGAAAATATTTACACAGGAAAATGAAAACAGAATTGTTTCAGTATTCAACATCTTTGGTAAATTATCACCAGGATAGTATAAACTCTATGGAAAGTTGGAGCTTAAGCAGAGAAGAGTTTTAGACGGGGAAGTAAGGATCTCTTCACCAAATTAAAGGAGACGCCGCTAAATACAAACTTCAACCAAATTACATAAAAGAGCAAGTAACACTGTCCATGACAATAGTTCTCCTCCCTCTAAGGGGATTCCATTGTTCTTGATTTCTCGAGATTGGAGGACATTGTACAATTTGTGGGAAGAGTTTCTTCTGGTGATTTTATTAAGGCATTGTCTTTGACAGGCTTATCTTAAATATGATTATTTAGTGTTCTCCATTAAGACACTGGTAGCTAGTTTTTTCGGTTTTCCAAAAGGTCCATTAGTAAATTTGAGTCCAATAGCAATTTTGCAACAAAATAACTTATAAATTAGAATGAAGAAGCATACCTGGCCAAGACCCTCCATTATGATAACTCCACCTGGTATTCTTCGGATCACATCCTGTTACGATCCGCCATTCATGGCTTTCAATGGCTGGATAACAAACTTTTAGTGGCATTTCTCCCACCAATTCTTGCCAACGTGATTCTATTAGATCCATTATTGCAGTAGATTGTTCAGGAGTTGCTAAGGATGATAATATGGCCATACAATTTCCCAAGCAAAACCAACGGAAATCCATATTTGATGGGCCAACGTTACCAAGGAAGTAGCCCCCATGTTTTGGCATAAAATCAAACACCCATTCAGGGAGAGAATCAGGCATTACATTGAATTTGTTGACTGCAGTGTGCGAGTACTCCTCTGTCTTATATCGATAGATGTCATTAAGCTGCTTCAAGTCTAGCCAAAAGTAACTTCTCATGTGAAAGCTCAAGGCATGAAGACGCTTAGCAATTCGTTCTACAAACGCCTTCCCCTCGGCATCTTGCTTTAGTAAAAGTAAAGCACATCTCAAAGCCATGAAGAAGAGTGCTTGTATTTCAATTGGGTAACCGTATACACCCTGAGAACAAATTCACAAGAATATGTAGGTCTAAGAAGCTAAATGTAGAATAAAGAAACATAAATTTATCGTAAAAGAAGTAGTAGAAGTAGCAGTTATAAACCAAGTTTGCATTTTCATGTCAATAGTTTCTCTTTTGAGAATAAACGGAGCTGACTGATAGCACATTCTGAAAACAGGGTTCATCCCAGCTGACTAGATGTTCTCATGCATAAGAAAAGGAAATGTTCAACTCTTTATTGGAAGTGTAGATAAGATATTTAAAAAACCGTAGTAAATTCATGAATGTCCAATTGGTGACCAGTAGTCTCTATCTTTGGGCCCACTTAAACTCCAGGGGCCTCCCTCCCAGCCTCTAACGAACACCCTTCAAATATAATAATCTAGGTATTGACAGAACTACTTAGGGCAGGAAATATGTTTGACACTTTTTTCACATCATTAGTAAAGCCAAATTCAAGCAGCCTGTAGTCTAATAAGCATTTAAACTTTATAGTTCCAATAAGACAAAAACCACTAGCAACATGCCGTGACTATAAACCGGACAGTCACATGGCATTTGTCAACTTCCCGTTTGGTTAGATTCAGATGTAACCAGATTCAGTCATACTGTTGAGCACTAACGCACCTTCAATGGTTTTTTGCCAAAGCAATCCAACTATTTCTTCCAAAGAAAAGTTCAATGATAAATTATCTCAAATCTACATGGTTCACGACAACGTCGACAAGCCTAAGTGCTAGAAAATGTCCCACAAATTCTTCTCCGCACCAACATCAAAAGACACATAAGAAGCATCTGAGACAAGCAGTAGGTAGTAAGAGATGTGTCCAGCAAATAATTACATCAAGAAACTGCAGGAAACTCACCATTCTGCGATCAATCATAGAGCATCCATCAGCACAAAGAAGAGTTGGGAATGTGTCGAATCCCTCCGAAAGACATAAACTCAGTATCAGGCGCATGCCCTTCTGGCATTCAGGTTTTTCAGCCAAAGAAGTGTCTCCAGTAGACTTTGTGTACGCACGGAGCAATATAATCCACCAGAAGCCAGAATCAACTGGTGCAACTCTTCCTATTGCACTTTCACCAAAATCTGCCATTAAAGTTTCAGTATTCCTTTTTGGATCGTGGAGTACTTTGAAACTAGCTGGCATCACTCCTTCTCCCAGCTGGAACTGATCAATCTTTTTCTCCCAAGATTGAAGACGAAGAGTCTTCACAAGAAAATTCTTAACTATTTCAGGTTCCCCCTTCATCAAGAAAACCAATGCACTTGGAACAAAGTCTCTCACGAACACCTAAGCAGATAAATAAAGTTAGAGGTCACTGTATCTACTCTACTGCCCCAAGTAATAATGTTACAAAACTTAAGAAAAAAAGATGACCACATAAACAGCTGCTTTACCGAATGGTCCTAATGCAATAGAGAGGAACAACCAAGTATATGTTTTCAGAATCTTATGTATGCTTTTATCCATGGAAACAAAATAAACTATCTCAATGTAGAACCAAAGGGCCCGTTCACCCGATTTGAGCATGGGATTGAACTAAAAATTGAACAGGACCATCCTATGTTTGGTTGAAACTTTTCAATTTGGAATATGAAATCCCACAAAAATACAATATATGCAATGATATAGTGGATGAGGTAATTTAATCCCATCACTATTAGTACAGTCAAATAAATGGTCTATGTGGTACAAAATGAAAGCATGTATGATCAATTGTCTGTCTATGTTCTTCTTGGACAAAAACAATCGATAAAAAGACGCCCAGAAGAAAGAACTGTTAAGTTTCTCCCCCTGTGATAAACTTAACCAGATGCTGGAAATTATGCAACAAATCCAAATATGCTGCATGTAGTAGCTTGGAATAACCAATTCCTTAAAAAAGACTTTTGCACAACATATTGTGCCAGGGTGCATGGGGATTCACCTGATCATAGTTAAGGTTTTCATCAGAGCTGTCCAATGCTGCAATTGTCCCAACTGGTCGACCGCGAAAGAACACTAACGAACGCCTCAATGCATCCAAAGCCTCTGTGACTATCGGATGAGTCTCAAACCCATTTGGTGTTATTGGGGTGTGAACTCCAGTGTCAAAATGGTCCATGAATCTGGAAGAGTTGTCCACATTTCTAAATAAGGGGTGAGGAGACAACCCAATAGTCAATTCATTGAGTGACCTTTCATCACATGATCTCTGTCTCTCCGTATTCAAATTCAACGGCCTTGGCTTATCAGATAACCTCGAGAAGCATTCATCAAATCCGTCCACAGTAATTGAAGAATCAATACTTGCATGACCATTTTGTGCCACATCCACATAGAGCATAGACATTCCTGAAGTTAGAAATTTGTGAACTACTAGTATATTGTTTGTGATTCAAATGTTCGAAACCTGCATTTTAATCAAGAAATATTCAGTCATTTATCATGGAAAAAAAAATACTCGTTATGTAGTTGAATAAATAAATATGATATTCAGCAGCAGTAACAAACAAACTCTGTTTCTCCGAAACAGATCGGCTGAAACTCAAAAGAAATTCAAGATACAAAAAGCATTACAATAACACAGTTTGGTTAACGAGTAACAGAAGAAAATTGAACCCCAAGGGGTTGGTCAAGTGGTCTTGGCCCGGGACTTAGGAGTTTGCTCCCTCCTAAGGTTTCAAGTTTGATTCTACTTGCCACCAACTCATGGGGCCACCTCACCCCACGCATACAGGTGCACGCTCCTAAATTTTAATCCCTTGATTAAAAGAAAGATAACTGTCGATACATCTCTAAGCGTGTGAAACAGCTGTGGAAGGAGCCATAGGGATTAGTCCGAGATGCGCGTAAGCTGGCCCGGGACACCTTGCATTACCCAAAAAAAAAAACAGAAGAAAATTGGGCAAGAATTCTGAGAAACGAAAAGCATTATAGGAATAGTGATTGGTTACTGAGAAACGTGAGGAAAACTTGATAAAACCTGAAAATCTTGAACCTCAGTTGTTTTCGCCTTGGTAATAGTGTTCAGTTCAAACCCAAGGGTTTGACCAAGTAATAGAACGAGAAAAGCAATAAGTTTCTCATGAGGTTCATGTTCGAATCGACAAAGGTCAAACATTCCAAACCGGGGCCATGAAAGTATTTGCCCCATGTTTAACTTCAGGTTCCAAAATTAGTCGAGATGTGCGCAAGCTAGCGCAGACATCGCGTTCTAAAAAAATAGTGTTCAGTTCAATAATCTTGAAAATCGTTGTCATCAAAAGAAGATTAAACCCATTTCGTAAAATAATCTTGAAAGTCGTTGTCATCAAAAGAAGATTAAACCATTCCGTAAAATAATCTTGAAAATCGTTGTCATCAAAAGAAGATTAAACCATTTCGTAAAATAATCTTGAAAATCGTTGTCATCAAGAGAAACAGGATTTCGAAACATTTGAAACCCTCAATCGATCTTGAGAATCTTGTCCATGACAACGTGAAGCATTTGAGCTAAAACAAAATTATTAAACAAGAAAACAAAGAGAACACTCTCGAGGTCGAGTCATCTTGGTACGAAGGCATGCAAGAATCAACATCAACGAAGGAACGTAAAGCAAAGAAAATCAAGATTGGAGTGAACTTACGTGTACCAGCTTCGCAAAACGTGAATGAATGTGAGACGAGATGAACAATTAATATAGTTGGGGAAATAAGGCGGCGGGGCCAGATATCGAAGGGGTGGGCCGTTGAGTGAACCTCGGGGTGTGATTGGTGTAGAAAGAAGGCTGAGACCTACGTATAGTGAAATACACATGCATTACATACATGTAAAGATTTGTGCCCTATACCTGGCACTCATGAGAGAGAGAGAGAGAGAGAGAGCACTGAGCAGTGATTCCAGATTCATGAGGTGCGCAGTGTGGGTTTTTCGATCACGGAGAGTGTGCTGGGTGGTTAGTGTGCAGGTGAAAAGTGACGAGTGTGAAAGCATAAGGAAAGGACTGGGTTTTTTGTTATTTGCATTTTTAATTTGAACATGAAAAAGGCTCGGGTGCGTTTAGGCTATACTATTGAATTAAACGCTAATAACAATAGTCAAGTTATTTTGGCTAGATGGTATTTTAGGTGATATATAAGGAAATTGATCTGCTTAAGAATCGAGAAACATGAATTTTAGTCCATTTGATTTAGCGAAAATGTCATTGGTGTGGTCCCTTCCTTTTCAGTTTTTTTTTAGCCCTTTTCACGTCAACGGTATTGCCTCGTGACATCAGAGATTTAAAATACTTTCTGCAAAGTATCTGACCGCATCTATATCAGAATCGAAGCTAAGGTCTTTTTTTTTTTTTAAAGGCAACATTTGGAACTAAGAGCATCCGCAATGTAATAATCAAAACTTGTCACGTCAGCTTTTGTTATTTATTTAGAGGGTTGTTAAAGTTAGCAATGTGGGGTCACACATTGTTACTTTTGATTATTCAAATGCCCAAATTTGATTATTAATTAGGAGATTGCTAACTTTAACAATATTTTAATTTTGATTATTACAATGTGGATTCTCTAAGGACCGACCTGAAAGAACCCCAAGGTCTTACCTGTGTTGGGCCTTTTCCGAAGGAAGTGTTGATGCAGAAGGGTTGTTTTGGGTCAATCAGTGGGCCGAAATGACTGGATTTGGGCCCTTTCCGAAGAAAAATTCTGTCTATGAGGGTTGTTTTCGGTCCATCGTGGTGGATAATTTCCAAAAGTATAATGGGAAAATGACGTGTTTTGATAATTAATACATGTCAAGAATATTTTCAGTATTAATAAATGTTCTTAACTTGTCCTTGACGGATATTAATTATCAAAACACGTCATGGGCCATCATTTTCCCAAGTATTAATTGTCCTCTTTGTTTTAGGCTTTTAGCCAAATGTTTATGAAGATGTTTTTTTTCCAATATTGTATATATCAGCGGGAAGTTAGTAGGTTAGTGCATAGAGGGTTCCAGAGGCTATCTATGGACCTGAACCCCAAACTCCCACGGGTGGGGTCAAACTCTGGCCTCCCACATAAGAAGGACCAGAAGATACCAACTGGACTAGAGCCGTTTAACGTTTTATGAAGAAATTACGTTGTTACTTTTTAGTTTTTTCTCTCCTTTTTTCCCTGAAAAATTACCATACATGTCTGACAGTTACAAAAAAAATGAAACAAAACAGCATCGTGGCGTCAATGGGCCAACTAGTATTGTTGATTTCTATTCATTGAATGTGAAGACAAGACAAGCCTACTCCATCCCATGGTGCCAAATATGAGGAACAAATTTACTACCATAATCTTTTAAAATGCTCTGCACCCCGTTTTCAATTTTCACACTTGGCACTGAGTTCGTGATCTCCATCATTTCTCTCACCGTCTCACGAATTTAGTTGATTGAGATGTAATTCGAAGATAATTTTACGTGTACGCTCAAGTTAACGCTCGCAATTTATGTAACTTCGGGAACAACCACAAGTCAAGTGGAAAAAGCAACTTGCCTTTACGGGCGCACAAGTTTAACCTTTCAAGTGACAAAGATTACCTTTGCATCCTATCATTACGAGATGGTCTAGAAACGCAACATGTACAATGATTTACCTACTGTTTGTCTATTTTTACTTGTTGTCGATTGGTCGACAAAGAATTGTGTGAGTGTTGGAATGTAGATGTTTATGGTGGTGGAGTTTGGTTCCTTGCCGTATTTCAGGACTTATCTGGAAGCAAACTTGATGAAGTGAATAGAGATGGAAGAAGAACAACAAAATGGACTTTATTATTTTTCAAAGTAGAAGTCAATTGACTACGGTAACACGGACGAGGAGACGGTTACGTTACAAGCTACTCCTAGTGCGAAAAAAGTAAAGTAAAGATAAAAAGTAGAAGCCTTTGGGCGATTGAGTGGGGGCTGAAATCGTCTTCACTTCTTGTATTTATAGGCTTCACTTCGACTTGAAATTCAAACTTGGCAGAATTCCCTCCATTAATTTGAATCAAGCGGTTACTTCTTTTCTCTCTCTTCTTTCTCCACGTTCTTGGTCAGGCGGTTACTTCACACGATCTTATTGTTGTAGTTGCTTCTTTCAACTGCCTTTGTTAACTGCTCCGTCCATAATCTGCTTGTAACTTGTTGTTGAACACGTGTCTTGAGTTTAAGCACAACTCTCAACCGTCGATTAGTCCATTCGATTCCTTGATATGCATCACATTTCTTTAAAATTAGTCCAAGTATTGTTGACACGTGTCACAATTTGACCTAGTTGATCAATATGGACTAATTTACAAAATTATGGTGTAAACACCTACGTGGCGGATTATTACGAGAAAGTCTAGGAACATAACAACATGTACAACGATTTATCGATGTGGCAATGTTTGATTATCAACTTGACGTATTACAACTACCGATGAGATACTAGCAACATAAGTGTAGTTGTTCTTCTAAATAAGTCAAGTGACTTATTTTTTTGTCTTTATTCAAAAAAAATTCGCATTTATTAGTTTTTCGTCAATTTTTTGGATATTATTGCTTCGTCATGACGAGAGGAATCTAAAAAGTAAATTTTTTTTTATCAAAATCTAATTTTTTTGAATAAAGACAAAAATAAGCCAATTTTTTCGTCTTTATTCAAAAAAATTGGATTTCGATAGTAATTTTTTACTTTTTAGATTCCTCTCGTCATGAAGAAGTAATAATCCCCAAAAAATTGACGAAAAACTAACAAATGCGAATTTTTTTTAATAAGAACAAAAAAATAAGCCACTTTTTTTATCCGAAAAAAATAAGCCACTTGAATTCAAATTTGTTGCGTTCTTAGACTTCCTCAAATTTTTATCTTTTTTTTGTTAAAACACACTCCAAGTGTGTGACCATCCCGTTCTAATATGGTAAGCTGCATTGCCTGTTATCCGAGCCTATTATCCGAGCCGTTTATTACGTTTTTAAAAGGCTTGGATTTAACGAGAGAAAGTGTTGGAATGAGAAGAAAGAAAGAATTTCAATTCGAGCCGTTTAAAAGTGTATTGGACGGTTCAATTGAACCGAACGCGCGCACGTGGTTTATACCCATCCGGCACCGTAAAATTTACTCCAAACCTAGCGCGGGGTTTATGCTCTGACAGCCGCAATATCTAACCTGGCGCGGTTAACTGAACTCCTAAACCCCTAGCAGTCTAGCACAACTCGCAAAACCCTTGGCAATGGCCGATTCTGAACCAGAATCACAACACAGAACTACGACGACGAGGAAGAATAAGACGATGAAGAGGAAGCTAAAAAGCGCCTCCGAAAAGGGAAGCGATGAGCAAAGACCTTCCAAAGCCCCTCGCCTCGACCGCTCAGAGAAAAAGAAAGAGAGAAAGAAACCAATACAAGAATTTGTCCCAGAACAGGGAGAACCAGTCGAAAACATCGAGGTCGGCCACCCTTGGAGGAATCTTCAGCTAATTTTGTCTCTTCAGAACAAAGACATCGATATTCAACAGTTAGTTTCTCTCTCCAACACATTTCTTACTCCAATATATGTGATATCGTGTACTTTTGTATGCGCGGCTTAGTTGTTAAGAGTTGTTTCTTTTTGTTCAATGGAAGAAAAACACGAAATCATGACATACAAAATTGTAGCTGTCTTTTATATTTAGACTTGGGCTCCATGTAGAAAGATGTGGATCTTAATGAAGAATTTTGATGTAATATGTTAGCAGAAGCAAAAGAGGTTTAGCTATAGGTGGTTTGCAAAACAAGAGTGGGAGATGGATTTAGGTAAAACTGTAAAAGAGATGTACTCATTACAGTGGGATCCATAAGTTACTATAATTCTTAGCAAGGGAGATTTTAAACCACACAGTGAATAGTCGCTTCAATTCCATCCTGATGTCAAATAATTTCCTTTGAAATCCACGTCTCCCCAAAACCGAGCCTTTGTTTTTTTGTGTATCGGTTGTTGATTGTTGGTTGGTCACTTTTTTTAGTTACTGATGAATGTCGGGATTCCATGCAGAAAGGTGGAACTAGCATTTGGTTTTGTGAAATCGAGAGAGAGCAAACAAGGGGATGACGATGCTGAAGGTTTAGAGGCGATTAGCATTCATAGGGTAATGGTTTTCCTCACCAATTGGGTCCAGTCATTGTTGATTTCTTCGGAGAAGAAAATTAGGGCTGAAGGGTATAAGCCTCAGTTTGGAATTGTAGGGTCGTGTAGGGACTATAGAAGCTGGGAAATTTTCAGGTACTGTTTGGAGGAGTCTTTGAAAATGCAGGTTTCATTGAATGTTTCAAGAGACTTCCTACGGGTTATACACTTCATTGCAAAGGATGCATTGTCCAAACTGAATGTTGTTTCACATTTGGAAGGAACAATTTTGAATGGTATAGACTTTGAGTTGTACAGGATTGTTGTTAGTTGTGTTTCCTTGGTATTCTCATCCCATAGTGGAATTCTAAATGAAAACTTGGACCTGTGGATTATGACCACTGATACAGTCCTGGAGCTCGTTAAGAAATTTTTTGATCGAAATCTTGAGGGTGGCAATGCAGATTCATTTTTCCTACAGTTTTCATGTGCTGTGCTTGAGCCATTCGTCAAATTTTTGAGGGTCCACCCTACTCGGAAAAATGGTTTCCGTGACTTCATAGATAAGCTCCTTGAGCCTCTGTTGCATTTGTTGGGTGTCTTGCACCTTCAAGTTGATGGGAGTTATTCTCGTTGGACACGAAATTTGCTGAAGCTTATCGAAGAAGTCTTTTGTTATGGGTTGTTCCACCCTGCTCATATGGATGGTTTTCTGAGCTTGCCAAGTACTGGCAAGTATGTGACATTTGATGATGGAAAACCAAGAGATTCAAAAATCTTTATTAAAAGTTATCACAGGCACCTTTTTGATAAACTGGAAAAGGTTTTGGCAGGGAAGAATATATCGGCATCAAGTGGTGTTGGAGATATGTTTCACTTGTTCGTCTCTTCTGTTAAAAACCAAAAGGGAGCTGCAGTCAGGGAAGGTTTGAGGCAGTTGGAAAATGATTTTGCTGGTCATATGCCTAATAAATCAGAAGAGAACATTAATTTAGTTTCGGAAAAGAGTCATGGGTCAACATGTTTGAAAGCAGAAACCAGGAAGTCACTTATTGACTTCTTTGTACAGATTATGGAACCTTTGTTGCAAGAGTTTAACATCTATATTCAAAATGAACTGGAGGTGGGACCTGCATTGTTCGATGTACGGGACACACTCAGTTCTACAAACAAAATACTTGTTAGCTTTATGCACGATAAGTTGTACATACGGAACGAGGATATCTCTGAAGGAGCTTTTCTTAATTTCTTGAAAGGGGTCTACAATATGGTTTTGTCTTTTCTTCCGAAAATACTGCAACTGTGGCAATCAACAGTTGATGGGGACAAGATAACAAAGCTGCGTATGTTTACTTCGGTAGCCACAGAGCTTGTTATTGCTGTACGTCACTTGGTAAAAATTGAATACAAGGTTCTTGGGAATGACTTGGAAAGCTTATGGCTTATGGTGTTCTCATTTGCTTCCCTTAGCCTCTCTTTGCCTGATTCACCAGATCAACACAAATTGATTTCAGAGATACTTGGTCTTGGTTGCCAACTGGTTAATCTTTATAGCGAACTTCGACAGGTTAGTGTTATGCTTTCTGATTAGGTTACTCGGTACCTTAAAACTTTTGTAGGAGGTAGAAATTCGTAACAGTTGTTCTATTTACTTGTATAATATGGGTTGACTTATACTAAGTGTTATCTCTTTCTTTGAGATTTTTTTTGGTTGCATTCCACTCAGAAACTCTTTATCATAATGTAGGTTTTTATGGATCGGTAATTATTTGTCTGCTTCTTACATATTGAACTATTGTAGGTAAATGATGTTATTTGGGCACTGTGTAAAGCGGTGAGGCGTTTGGTACTACATGCCGGTTACGGAGAAATCATCAACACTAATGCACCTTTGTTATGTCGTGAAGCACATGCAAAGTCAGTGAGTTTGGTATTATGCTCACAACAGTTCAGGCTTGCCATTCGTGATGCTATTGTGTCCGTTCCAGAAGGGCAAGTCAGCGGCTGTGTTCAGCAGTTAAAAACAGATATCTCAGAATGCCTGGAATGGGTTAAAGCTACTTATTCATTGTCTGCTCAAAATGAACTTGGCAAACTGGATCCACATAGTAGCGGGCTTTATTTTGATGTGCAAGTAGAAGTTCTGGGAAGATGTTTGTCTGATATGCATACACTAGTTCTGGATTCACTGACCATAACATCCGGTAACAGTAATCTCATAAGCGTTTCTGTGAAGGATCTGATGACAGTGTTACGGCCTAGTATGAATAGTCTGGTTGCAGTACAGCCAGATAGTGTAAATGAGTTTCTCTTTACATTTACAGGGAAAAAACTCAGTGATAGTGGGACTGGATGCAATAATTATTTATTATCCACTCAGTGGATTCTTCTGTTTTTCTTTCGTCTATACCTATCCTGCCGAAGCGTTTATAGGCAAGCACTAAGCCTTGTGGGCTCAGATACATCGAGAAAGATGTCTGAGCTGATGGGTGACTCACTCACAGCCCACGCTGGGAATGATTGGTTGGAGAAGACTGATTGGATTTCTGGAGGCTATTTTTCTTGGATTTTCCAGCCTTCAGCTTCTCTTTCCACCATTTTACAGTCTGTTTCAGACTTTTGTCTTGAAGGCAATATGGCACATTGTGCCCCTTTGGTTTATGTGTTGAACACCATGGCTATTCAGAGGCTTGTTGATTTGAATAGGCTGATAAAGTCTTTTGAGTATCTACTGAAAAGGAAAGAATATCTGAAGTTGATGAATGATGTTGGGTCGTCACCAGGTAGTAAAAACAGCAAAAAGTTGAAGAAGTGTATCCGATGTTTGAGGCAAGAGGCAGCAGACCTAAGCAACTTTGTGATGGGATACCTCCCATTTCTGGCCAAAGACCAAATGTCCAACTCTTCACCTGATGACCCGACTTATAAAACTTTGGATGGCCAAGTACTGTGTCAATATGACCAGTGGGATTTTGAGATTGGTGCTTTAAATGAAAAGTCATTGCCTTCTGCACTTTGGTGGATTATTTGCCAAAATATTGATGTTTGGTGCGCTCATGCTGCTAAGAAGAAGTTGAAAATGTTTCTCTCACTTCTATTCCAGAGTTCTCTTCTGCGAGTTGGCAGCAGTTTTGATGACTTTGCAAAGCAGAAAAGTGATGGACATGGCCATCTGAAGAACATCACGGCACGCCAAATCTCATTGGAACTTCTCCGAGACACTGTTCTCTATGAGCAAACGGTTAGGATACAGTCTTATACACTCATCAATACTACATGTATGCCTCTCAATGCATGTCTAATAACTTATGTTGGAGGTTCTCAGAGCCACTCCCCTCAATTTGCACCTATAACTGTTACAAATCGTCAATCTTTTTGTCCCCTCTGCCGTGTGTGTGTAGGTTACATATATTGTGTGTTCTATGCTCTCTGCATTCTTGCTATTTCTCATTTTATACACTAATGCATTACGTGGTGTTCATTCTACCTTTTGCACTAGTTTGTTCGCAGGCTTATTGCATCGAGGTTTTGCCGTATCTTGGAGAAGTCAATCATATCAATATTCACTAATGTTGGAGAGATTGATTTGAAGTCATCGCCCAATTTGCTCGAGGTTTCAAGGGTGTGCGGCAATTCATCAACTTTTTGCTCTGCCAACAAGCATGTTATGAATGATTCTACTTCAGTCGCAGAACCCATCTCTTCTTCATCTAAGAGGCCGCCATCCTTTCTTTCACATAGCGTGGGTTTCGCTGATTGTCAAAATTTGCTCAGCTTTTTGTGTTGGATGCCAAAAGCATGTTTAAGTTCTAAATCATTTTCTCTATGTGCAACCTACATTCTCAACATTGAGAGGTAGCCTCTCTCTCTCTCTCTCTCTCTCTCTCTTATACACACCCACGCACACACATGCACACAGTCGCACCTAGGCAACATAATTCCTTTTACTTCTTGATGCAAAGTTCCACTGATTCAATTGCTACGATGTGGTTCAGGCTTGTAGTTGGCAGCTTATTAGATTGTCATGGTGCTTTGTACTCCCAAAATGTCTCTGAGCTCTTCAAATTGATACTGTCTTGTCGGAGGGCCCTTAAAAATCTAACGGTGGCATCTTGTGAAGAGAAGATGGGAAGCAGTCAATCCTCCCTCGCTCTAACAGTCTTCCAGAGTTCATCTATTTTATGGCTTCTAGAATCGTTGTCTGCCGTGATTTTGCCTCAACATGCAGGTTCAGAAAATAGAGCTACCCAAGAGATTGCCTTTTCTTTGATGGATCACACATCATATGTTTTTCTGACACTAAGCAAATATCAGTTTATACATGCGGTTCACTTACCTATGAATGTGGAGATGCCTTGCGAAGAACAAAATAATTGTCCTGTTGTCCACGAAGGGTGTACTTCGGACCTGAAGGGCATCGATGCATGGAAAACTCTGGTCCTTATAGCTGAGACTTTGAAGGATCAGATGAAGAGAGAACTTGTCTCTAAAAGAGGCCTTTGTGATACAAAAATGCAAGTTCATCTAAGTTTTCTTGAACTTATGAACTTATCTTCACTTATTTCTTGCTCTCAAGGTTTTATGTGGGGGTTGGCAGCTGCCTTGGACCACATAGATATAAACAATAGAAAAGTTAAAGCAAAATTATCGAGACAGAAACATGAACCTATGGACAAACTAATCTGTTGCATAGATGTGTTTGCAGAGTTTGTAAATTATTTTGTTGGAGCGTTGCTTATTGAGGATGGCCAATTGCCATGTAATTTCTGGGATGGTCAGAATCTTCCCATGTCAGCTAGCAGTGATGATACACTGGGGGTGAAAGAGTCCTTTTTGTATGAAAAAGAGAATCAGAACTGTGGAGCTGTGAGGAAGTGCTCTGCATCTTCATCCGACAACAACGATTGCTCTGATAAAAGTGATAGGAAGAAAAGGTTCCACTCAGAAAATGCAGATTTTGGGGAGAGTATTCTTGCCAAGTGTGATTCTTTTGATCTCTGTGGGTTAAACAAGTCTATGTTGAATGGCTTTTTAAGAGGTGAAAATCCCGAAGCTGCATTTTTTCTCAGACAGCTTTTTATTGCTTCTTCAGCACTTCTGAGGCTAAATTTGCAGATCAAATGTGCTTCCTTGTCGATAAGCTCAGTTCCAATTTTTGTGGGCATTTCCCAGGTTTTGTTAGCGGAATTGGCAAACGAGGTTGAAGTTCCGTCACCATTGTCCCTTGTTTGCTTAGATGGCATTGTTAAGTTTCTTGAAGAGATTGGGAGTCATCTTCATCTAACCAATCCCACCGTTTCTAGGAATTTGTATGTCAAGATGGTAGAATTACACTTAGTGGCCATAGGAAAATGCATTGTTTTACAAGGAAAGAGAGCCAGTTTAGCGTCTCATGATACAGAGTCAAGTGCCAAGACATTAAGTGGCCACATGGGATTATCTGAATACACACTTTCCTGTGGGCCATACTGCTTAGACGAATTAAAAGCTAGGTTGAGGACGTCATTCAAAGGGTTTGTCAAGAAACCATCAGAGTTGCATCTGTTAGATGCTATTCAGTCATTGGAGAGAGCACTAGTTGGAGTGCGGTTAGGATGCACAATAAACTATGAGATATGTACAGGAAGTTCAGATGGGGGAAAGGTTTCCTCGATTGTGGCAGCTGGCATTGACTGCACAGATTTGGTTCTTGAATTTGTTACAGGTATTATTTGGTTGCCTTTTGTAGGTGGAGTTTGTCGCAAATGAATTTGATGCTTCTATACATTCTTTGTTACATTTACAATGCATTTGACCCGATCACATTTTGGAGTTCAAATGTGGGATATATTTTATATTCTGAACCTAATATAAAGGCTTTCATTCTTTGAAAATTGTGATCTTTATCTTTTGTTTACTGTCCCACTGTTCTGATTGTTTACTTGCCTTTTAGGACGCAAACGTTCGAGTGTTGTTAAAAGTCACGTTCGGAGCTTAGTTGCCTGCCTGTTCAACATCATTCTGCATTTGCAGGGTCCATCAATTTTTTACGGGAATATCATCACTAGTAAAGGTGATGCTGATCCTGATCCAGGATCAGTCATTCTCATGTGTGTTGAGATATTAACAAAGGTTTTTGGAAGACATGCTATGTACCAATTGGATTCCTCGCAAGTTGGGCAGTCCTTGCGAATACCAGCGGCTTTATTTCAGAATTTTTTCCAGCTTAGAATTTCTGAAGCTCCTTCTGCAGAATCTGCACCTAATTCTCTGATGTTCTTGGATGGTCGAGATACTGAGATTGTAGAAGTCATGAGTTCCTGTGTTGTGGACCGACGGTTCTTGATTGACCTATTTGCTGCATGTTGCCGGTTACTGAGTACTGTTCTTAAGCATTACAAAAGGTGTGCTTCCTGTTTGTTTTTGAAACAAAATAACACAACTATTTTATTTATATGCAAGCTTGGTGCTTTCATTTATGGGGGGACTTCATATTCCAAGTTACATTGTTTTTCTGTGGAGAAGTTTTGAAACCACCAAAACATGAGAACTTAGAGATTAGTCTCACGAGTGTCAATGTTATATTGAGGCCCAATAGAATGACCAATTTGCCCTTCCCCACCATGACCGAACCACGGCCGGCATCAACCCAACTAGCTGACCACTGTTGCTCACACAGATACGAACTGTTGCCATGACTCATTTCCTGCTACCACATGCCACCACAATCATCATCTCTCTTTACTCCCCTCTTTGTATCACTCAGTACTGTTCTTAAGGATTAAAAAAGATATGCTTCCTTTTGGTTTGAAACATAATAACAAACCCAGTTCATTGACAGAAATTTTTGCTTTCTGTTTTTCCTGCTTCCCCTACCCATGTCCCAATAATTTTGCTTTCCATCTCTCTCCTCTCTACGTTACTGATTGTTGGTATATGCAGTGAGACGGAGCGTTGTGTTGCTCTACTTGAAGATTCAGCTTCTGTTCTCCTTCATTGTTTGGAGATGGTAGATCCTGCTGCAGTAGTCAGAAAATGTTATTTCACATGGGAAGTACCAGAGGCAGTGAAGTGTGCTTCCTTTCTTCGACGAATTTATGAGGAGGTTTGTGTTATTTTGTTCTTTGATTTGAATGGACATGCTTCACTTTCAAACACATTCAAATCACCTTAGACATGGGTCTGATGTAGCCTACAAGGACTATTGTTAGAAACAGCTGATCGAACATGATTATAGTGTTTCTGTCAGTCTTGCTGGAAACATTTAAGAGAGATCCATCTTTTGCATGCAATCTATAGCCACTAGAAGGATTATGGACTAGGCTCCAGCTGGCTGCCTTTCAAGGGAAATCTCCCACAAACTGTTGGCACTGGCGCTAGAGTTCACAGGTTACCTTGTGCACAGTAGGGCTGGTCTTCTGTTGTGTCATCTCATCTCATCTCATCTCTTCGTTCTATACTCCTACCAACAAAACAAAAAACAATCAGGGTAACTACTCCGAGTGACCACAATTGGTGTTGATGTGGGACAAAGAATTGGAGGATGTACACCATCTTGTGAGTTGTCCTCAAAACAAGATTACTGTGTGTAAAGAATGGGAACTTTACCGCTGAACGTTTCTCATGTGGATGTTACCAACTTACCGCAGACTTACTGGTTTGACCAATGGACAATTACACCTTTGTATGATTATCCCATTCTATATGTGAAGTTTAGTTACTTACCAGACTAAATTGTATGGTTTGGGAAGACTTTCATAACTAGTTCCCCCAACCCCAAGAAACACCCCTCCCAAGAAACAAAATTTCGTAATGGCTGTCTGAAGATTTGGTTTCACATTCTAGATCTAGTTCCCATTTGTTTTGATTTGTTTACTCGCTTTTTTTCAGATGAGGCAGCAGAAGGATGTTTTCGGCCGACATTGTTCTCTGTTTTTATCTAATTACATATGGACATATTCAGGATTTGGTCCCCTTAAAACAGGCATCAGAAGGTTTGTGTCTGGCATCTTGTTGTTAACGGCATAGCACAATCTCAAGGTTTATTCCTCTTGCCACTTAATCACTACACCTAAACATTATACTTCTTAATTTGCAGGGAAGTAGATGAGGCTTTGAGACCTGGTGTGTATGCTCTGATAGATGCTTGCTCAGCGGATGATCTTCAACACCTTCATACTATATTTGGAGGTAAGCAATCTCGATTTCATGTGGGGTCCAGAGAACTGTTGAGGACATTTTGTTTCGTTTGGCTCACAACTTTGTTTCCTTTAAATTCCTTTGCAGAGGGTCCTTGTAGAAGCACTCTGGCAACTCTGCAACATGATTATAAACTGAATTTCCAATATGGAGGAAAAGTGTGATCGAGGTTTTTTCCCTCTGATATGGGATTCTTCCTTTGAAAATCCTCGAAGGCAAGGTTGTCTATTTTCGATCTTTTGAAATTCCGATGCGATGTGAACGTCAGAGCGACATTAGATATTTACTTCAGGCTAAACTCCACGTGGTAGAACTGAAGCTGTACCTTATGATCAAAAGTTACCAAAAGGGAGATATTCAGCTCAGTCAGCAAGTTATAGTATGAATTGGGGAAATTGTATAAAAGCTGTAATTTCTGCAAACTACTGTTGTCAGAAAGTATAGTTTAGGGAAATGATTTTGTCACTCTCTTTTTTGTTAACGTCACTCATTTGCATCAAAAATACACTTGCAGGGGAGTGACGTTAACAAAAAAGAGAGTGGCAAAATCAGCAGCCATAGTTTATTCTTCTTTAGACGTCTTTCCATGGTGATATCTGAACTATGCTGCTGTTCGACCAGATGATACGAATGCATTTATGGGTTTCTTTAACACCTTTGTCTAATTTGGCAGATTCCTTTGCAACACCTCAGTCAACTGTTTCTGAAGTTCTGTATTGCTTGAAGTTTGTTCACATTCTGGGTTAATGCTATAGCTTAGAGTTATAGTAGCTGTTTCTCCGGGGAAAAAGAAGTTCACGACCTGTGGGCCTTCTACCTCCACGCGGCATTGCTTCGTTTCCCTTTGATTTGGCCCTTTAAAAATTTCTCATTGATTATGGAAATTAGTGCTTCAAAATCTCACACGTAATCATGTTAGCTGTTGGGTCTTATTCTTTGGGACCCCAGTATAACTTCTACACGTTATCATATTTACTTTTACTTTTAAATTTAGTGGTAATCCTTAAGTCAGTTAAGTGGCATTCTAGCGAAAGTATGATAGGGTTATTGGGAATTGATAACCATGGCTATAAGAAGCTCTACCACGGGTTTATAATTTAATCAAAAGTATTTATTAGTGAATATATAGAAAGAAAAGTTTGCCAGTTTTTTTTTTTTTTTTTTTTGAAAAAAAGTTTGCCAGTTTACAATAGGCTCTGATGATTTTGCCACTTCCTTTTTTGTTAACGTCACTTCCCTGTAAATGTATTTTTGGTGCAAAAATACACTTGCAGGGGAGTGCCGTTAACAAAAAAGAAAGTGGCTCAAAAATACACATGCAGGGGAGTGCCGTTAACAAAAAAAAAGAGTGGCAAAATGATTTCTCTTTACAATAAGATTTTAAAGTGGAATTCTTCATAGGTAGTAGGTAAACAACTTTTCCTTTATTCGGTAATCTTAATTCCTGGACATGCTGACTGAGATTCATACCAATTATTAGGTAAACCCTTGCAACATTAGCTTGCAATATTGTGATATTGCTAATTGGAAAATTCCATGATAAACGCTCTTACTTGGGCGTGTACGATATTCACTCCTGAATCCTTTAAACTCATACTGTACCATTCTGTGTAGAAACTCATAACAATTACTCCTATATAGTAAAAATTTATAACAATTGCATAGAAATACAAAGGCATGTCTTTAAAATTTAGGCAAAAAAATATAGGAATGCTATGTTACTAAAAATCAATATTGTGAATTTATGTCCAAATGTTAACGAATAGCTAACAAAAGTTATGAATTCTTGACTGGTGTTGTGAGTTTTTATTCAAAGGGAAATGAACTAAATGCGATTCGAATGATGCATATTGTTCACACCCAAATGAAGATGTGTATTGTATATCTCACTTCAGGTAATTTCAATTTAGGCTGTTTGTGGATGATTTTGTGTCCTAATCATTCCCTTTTAAGAGTTCATTGAGAACATTAATTGCATGAGAATTTTATCGGTCACATATTAATCGAATCATGATTGCATTATATTTATCTAATAAATAGATTTTGATTCACTGTGTCAATATTATGATAATTTTTAAGAGTTTGTTGAGAACATTAATTGTGCCAAATTAATTCGGTCACATATACCAATCAACTCATAACCACAATGAATTTATCTTGAGATAAAATGCATTCCGATCCAATATGCCTTCCTATCTTTTTTAAGATGAATGAATGCATCTTCAAATCATAATTACCAGTATGTGATTGATGCAGGGAGAATCATGAAGAAAATTGGTTTTTTTTTACCAATAACTTAGATTTATAATAAGGATGTAAGCCTGTTAGCTATGAGAGATGAGTTGATTAATTTTGTAAAGTTTTATCTAGAGAGAGTACCTCGTGTTTTCCTATAATTCTGAAAATCTTAGGAATCAACTTGTGACGGAAAACTCTTGTCTTGTTCACATTTTTATGTTGCGTCAGTGATCAACATATAATTTTTCGTGAAATTGGTGTTCTCAGCGAGCTCTAAAAAAGAAACAATTCCGATTATCAAAGTAAGCCCGTAAACGGCCTAAACTGGACGGTCCAGTCCCTCCAAGCCAATTCCATTCCACTGCTGAACTACCAAAGTAAGAAACCAACGGCTCTGAAACACCCAACACAACCTAAACCACTAGTCCTCTGTCCTACCACATCCCACACTTTTTGCCTATAAATTCATTAGGGCCTTCATTTCTCAAAACCCTCTTCACTTTGTCCAAAACCTAGAAACAAAAAAGTTCCCTTTATTAATGGCATATGGAAGAAACAGAAGCTCTATCTTTGAAGGGTTCACTCTAAGTCCTCTTCCATACCCAGTTCTCCTAATCCTAGCAGTGATTTTCATCTTCCTTGGCCTGCAATGGTATGCTTCCTATGAGGAAGTTTTAGAGACCACAGAACAAAGCTTGGGTTGGGTTCTTTTCGTCATTCCAGTGGTTATAGTGATTGTTGTGAGGTGGTTGTCCTCTATGGAAAATTCAGATTGGCTGTTTTCTTCCGTGGGTTCGGTTGACCGGAGGCGTCGCACCAACTACTTGACGTCGGAGGGAAGCTCCCCGTGGGCCGTGGCGGCCGTGATCTTGCTACTGCTTGTGATGGTGCAGTACCGGTCTGCCTTTCTTGATAGTTGGTTTCCCTTTTTTAGTTCTTAATTACAAGGTTTGATGATTTATGCACTGTATGTTTTTGTTGGGTTTTCTTATGAGCAGTAGTAGTTGTCAAATCACACGTACCAAAATGTCTATGTATATATTTTTCCATGCCTTCTTCGATCGTTTTATGCGTATGAAATTGCTCGAAAACAGAGGTAATTCGGTATAGGTGACCCGGTGCTGCAGTAGTAGGTATAAGTGTGAATAGGGTTTATGGGTAACGTATCTTCTGTATATTCAACTTCCTGTCTTTTGTAATATTTGAATCGTGTACTTTCAAAATTTTCATTATATGATGATAACTTTGTTGAAAGTATACTGTGACAAGGGGATACGAATTTTAGAGGAGCGACGTAACATGGCCAATCTTGTATCGTCTGGTAGAGAAGAGATTTGAGACGATGCAAAATTGCAAATGTTTGATTCTTCCTTGTCTCTATTGTCTCTACCAGATGATCAGAATAGGCGTCGAAAACCAACGTAAATTACTAAATTAGGTAAGGCTACTCATGTTTGTTCTAGGGTTCTTGTTTGATGAAACTAGTGGGATGATAACTTTCTTGATTGTATTTCTAACCTTAGAGTTTTCCAAAAATAGTGCTTCAATTACTCATGATAATTGTGGGTTAAAAGCAATAGTATCTAATTTGAGTGGTTCAAGGGAACTAGTGAGCCATTAGATTGATGGAGCCCATGACCAGCACTAGTGCTAGCTTTTCATTGAATATTTGCATGCTTTCATGATTAGCCCCTTTCTTTGAAATTCAAATGCCTATGATCTAGCGGTTAAACACTTCAAAATGGATAAAATTAACATTTTTTTTACTACTATTATTGTACTTTCATTTGGAATCCAGTCTCTTAATCTATTTTCCTTAAAGAAATCCCTCTCTTTTTTCACCAAAGACCCCCTTTTTTTTTCTTTCCTAAATCAAAGTTACTTCTTTCAATCCCCTCACAAGGGAAAAATTATTCTGCGCCTCCACCACAGGCACCCGCATCACACAAGTGCGTGGACACACACAGTTAACGAGTAATTATTCACTATCATGGACACAATCTGGAATACAATTGTGAGATTCTTTATTGTTCCCTGACACCGTCCCAAGACTTAATTATGTGGGTTCACGCACTTGTGTAGTGCTAGAGGTGTCCGGAGCGGTGTCTGCAGAGTGAACAGTGTTTCCTTAAAGAGGGGTAACAAAACATATAATAGGATAATAGTAATAATTAGAGCAATGATAGACTAAATTGTCCTAATCCAAAAGGATGATGATTATTAGTATTTAGTTTATTTACTGAAAATGCTCCAGATTTTAAGGCTGACATCAACCGATAATACTAAAACAATAATGTTATTCAACCATTGGTGTTGATCCTTTTTTTTTGGGGTCCAATGAAGTTTGATGAATTTAAAGAAGTAGTGGAACTCTGTCGACTGTGGTGGGGTCATAGCACGAGACGTTGAGTTAAATCTGACAACACCACTTACCCAATCTTCTTCAAACCTAACCTCTGGCATTGTGGTCCAATAAGATTTCAGCACGCGACCCCACCGCTAGAAGTAGGAGTTGTCTGCATGGCCCCGGCCTCCGGCCATGTTCGGTTTGAGACCTGAGGAAGCTTTTTGCAATAATAAATGGAGAGAGATAGATGGAGGAATAAGAATAAGAATAATAATTAAAACGAAAATTTATTAAAATCATGCGCAGAAAGAAAAGGTTGGGTCTAAGTCCCCTAAACGAACATGGTTGCATGTATGGGTGTTGCTTGGGTATTCTGTAGGAGGGACTGGCGAGGGGATAGTCGAGGATAGTTGCCCGGACGTTTCGTCCGTTGAAAAAAAGGAGAAAAAGAGTTTACACCTTAAATTTTGTGGAAATTTCTGTGGCAGAAATCAACGATGTCATTTCATATACTTCTTTTTAATGGAAAATCATCGGATTAAATAGTGAAATCATCATCTTAACCACCACGGTTCTTTATTCTTTCCTTTAGTCTTTTCAATTAGCAGTGGTGTGTGGAAAAACTGAGAGAATGGAACGCGACATCTTACAATCATGTGTGGGGCTGTGAAACAAAGGAGTTATCCGAGTATGACTCGTTACATCGTAAACTATAACACATATTAAAGCTCGTTAATTTTCTGAGCTCGACTTCTAGCTTGGTTCATGATGAACTTGATGATAACTTGTTTGATATTCGCTTGGAATACTACAATTCGAAGGTGTATTTGTTATGGAACTTCGTTAAGTATTTAAAGTCATGGGAACAAAATTTAATTTAAACAAAATACGAGGTTCAACTCGTAAACATTTATCTCACTTACGATTACAAGAAACGTGGATCCCTTAGGATTACAAGAAACGCGGATCTTCTCATTCGTATGTAAAACATAAGGTAACAAACTCTTTTATTCATATACCACATATTTAGTTTTCTAAACAAAAAAGATGTAAGATCAGAACACATAAGTTTTTCAACCTAATGACGTTTACCTAGCTGATAAGCGGGTGAATACAGAACATTATCCTCACTTGTGATTGGTTAAAACAATGGGATAGTTCCCACTTAAAAGAGTGAACCCCATAGTGTTAGCCAATCGCAAATAAGAATAATCATTCACCCACCTATCAGGTAGGTAAATGCGCTTGTTTTCAAATTTCTTGGGCTAATCTCACCTTCATGCGGATCCAAACCACTTAGAATGAAACGAGGACTGGTAAGAAACCAACAACAAAAGCACCACCACCAAGATGGCAACACCCCAAGGTGAGCCCCCACTTTGTTGGGCCGGGCCATGCTCAGGTCGCAAAGTCCGTAAGCCGAACGTCAAACTGGTTAATGCTGGAAGAACGATGAAGATGAGCAATACAGGCAGCATAACGAGGAACAGATGAAAGTTGGCCATCGTGTGCTGCATCTGTGCCTTATAGTTTGTATATTGGGAGAGTGACAACAAGAACATGACAATGGCGAAAACGGCTAGCAGCGGGAGTGGTGGGGTGGAGACGGAGGTCAGAGTCTGAATTGTCCACCCCTGTTTCCACTCTGGACCTCTCCTCTTTGGGTACAACCATTCCATCTCTCTCTCTCTCTCTCTCTCTCTATAGTTGTCCATTAATGGTTTATACAAGTGATGATATATAGGCTGGGTTGGCTTTACGATCATGGGTGACTTTAGCATATATGCTTTGAGTATGGATTCCTCCTAACCTACTTTATTTTGTACTAATGCCTACTCAAGAAGCTGATTCCTCTATATTGGAGACTTTTGGTTTGTTCCCTGAAGATAGAGTAGAGGCTTGAGTAAACAGGACGAGAGTATCACTGCCATAAAGTATACAAAAACCAAACTAAGCCTTTCCTATAAGCATAATGGAAATATGAAGGAAAACCCAAAAGAATTGCTCACATGATCAGTTCACCAATCTATCCATCCAAATTAGCAACAAATTAATGAAAGCACTCGGGCAATTAGCCGACCCTTCCTACTTCAAAAACATAGTCAAAAAACTAATCTCTGAATAGAAGCTTCGACAAGCTCGTGGATTGATACTAAACCATTATGAAAGGTCAGGTGGGAAAAGCGTTTTCGATACGAAGCCAAGCCAAGTGGATGAATGCCGGATAAAAGTTCGGGGTAAAACAAGTGTCAGGCTTAAAACAAGATCCTATAATCCACAGTAAATAGTCCACTTGTAAAGTAGGAGTATGACCCAAACCATGTTCATAGATGCTAAAAACATGCGGTGCCTAATTTTCATATTTTCATGGGGAATCAGCCAAGTATCAAACTTGATCATATATGCCAACCAATTGACATTATTCTATAACTAAACACTTGTAGTTCAAACAGTATGAAGCAATCAAATGATACTGAAGTTTCTTATTTTTTTCAATCTTTATGCAGGCAAAAATGCAAAATGATCAAAATCCCACCTAACTGAACTAGCTCATAAGTGTATCGCGTGATGCTCTCATCCACCTAAGCCATTTACTTGCCGAGGTGCCGAAAACACCATGAGTGATCAAGCAGCAACCTTCTTGGAAGTTACAGCATTGACAATGGTTGCAAACTCAGGACCCTGCACAATGTAAAACCAAAATTTGAAGTTTTAACAACTAATATACGAACAGAACTTTGGGGAATGAAAGATCCCAAATCTTTCCTTGTTTTTTTTTTTTGCCACCAGTGACAACATCGATAATACTCTCCACATGGTTAACGCGCGAGCGCACACACAAAAATTCGCTGTTGAGTTCCCGTTTCAAACATGAAATGTGTTACTAATAAACTGTAATAACTATGCCTAACCTGCTGAGTTCCCGTTTCAAAAATCTTTCTCTGCACTCTTATTTAAACCAATAAAGAAAGACAAACCATTGGAAAACACAAGAAAAAAGAGAGAGAGAGTGTATTCAGAACTACTATACATTATAGAGGACTATACCTTTAAGGAAGCACCACCAACAAGGAATCCATCAATATCTTCTTCTTTTGCAAGCTCAGCACAGTTGCCACCATTCACAGATCCTGCAAAATAGATTTCAATTGCAGTTAATGACTATGAGCTGAAGCAGATGAAAATTTTAACAAATCTAGCAGTCTAGGAGCATTCAGATGATTAGTTAGCACAATGTACAGGACATGAAACGCAGAGGTCCGCTTTTGGGGAGATAAACTTGCTTGCTGGTAAGTAGGAATGTGGCCCATCACGGGTAGAGAGAGACAGACAGACGGACGGACATACAGAGAAGATATCGCATTTCTCTGTATTAGTCATTTTGTGTGTTTGCAGATGACAGTAGAGTATATAATATACATACAATACACTATGGTATGGATGCTTTGTAAGGCTATGGGATCCTTCCTCATGTCTTCTAATTAAGGATAAAAATTATGCATAACAAACTAAAACTACCAAAAGAAGCTTGATTCTGATCTCTATGCACTTGCACTGGTTCGGAGAGCCATTGAGACAACTCTGGGCTCATGTTCGGCCCTATATAGGTTGGCGGGCAAGCTAATCACAAGATAGTTCGGGAAACATAGTGTAAAAAGAAGAATACCTCCGTAGATAATACGAGTCTTAGAAGCAACTTCTGCTGAAATATTCTTTTTAAGCCAATCACGAACAGCCACATGTACTTCCTGAGCTTGCTGTGGGGTCGCCACTTTACCAGTTCCAATTGCCCATACAGGCTCATATGCTATTACGACATTATCCCAACTGGGCACAGCATCTGCACATCATGAACATGAGGTAAATGGCAAAATCATGGCAGAACCTCTTCTGGTTTTCAAAAAGCCCAAAGAGGTGAATTTCAGAGAAGAGAGACACAACCAAGGAAGCTTGCCTGCGAAAGCCTTCATTTGCTGGAAACAAACGTCAAATGTTTTTCCTTCTTCTCTCTCCTTTAACAGTTCTCCAATGCAGGCTATCACTCCGAGACCCTGGCTCAAGGTATAAGCAGCCTTCTTTCCTATAAACTGAAGATGAGAGTACTTCAGTCATGAAATGAATACATACCCTCGGTTTATGCTAAATTTTAATCAATAACAGAGGGACTTCTATCTTTTGGACGTTTAAAAGGTCAGGACTCAGTTATAGCAACTCTTACCTGATCGTCTTCACCAATAACGTGTCTCCGCTCAGAATGCCCAAGAATAACCCATTTGCAGCCGATATCTTTCAGTTGTTCCACACTGAAAACATAAAGTGAATCTGGAAATCTGACTTACTTCTCGAGCCTATTCTAAAAAAGCTGATAAACAATCTAGGGTACCATAACAATCTTTTGTGGTAAGTGCAGCTTCATATATCAGAAAACGGGGCGGTTCCGCGGACAACTAATTAGACATCTAAAAAAACACCTCATATTCTCGATCAAATTTTAATGATCCAAGCCGTTCAATGTGATCAGAATGTGATTTTAAGGATACCCGTGAGAAATCAGCAAAAAAAAAGACCGGGAAGGGCTTGATCCGAACAGTTCCAAACAGTTT